>OX376201.1:7544754-8092254 GCA_947363905.1 Lithophane semibrunnea | reverse complement strand
CTGCTTGCGTACATAAACTAAATGCAATAACAATCCCCTGTGGATTTTGAACGAAACTATAATATTATACAGGAAGATTCTTGGGCTCATGAGATTAGATAAACTAATTATAATAACGGGAACAAAAACAGACTAACCATGGATAAGGAAGCTACAAATTCAATAACTTGTACCTATATAAGTTGTATCTTTTCATACACGAAATCTCTTAAGGGGTCATTGTACTTATCATTATGAACTTTCACTGGGACCAACCCTGAAATCACGAAAAAATACCCCATATATACAACGTGTTTTTTTTTAATCACATAATTCTAGGGTATTTATTAGACCATGTCAAAGAATCAACTTGCATATGTTTTTTTTTTCTTCGCCGGTTTTTTTTTAAATTTTCATACTTACAAAAATAATTCGACATAGTCACAATTATTTACGTAAAACACTGCCCCTTACGTGAAATAATAAAAAATAAAACGATTCTGAACGATCTACTTTCTTTTTTTCTGTTTTGTCAAGACGTATTACTGTTTTCCAAGAAATTTTTGTTATTCTTTGACAAAAATAAACGTTACACCTAAGAAAAGTACTACCCTGCCATCAATATTGACCCCATAACTTGCCCAAACAAGCAGCTTATAACGCAGTATCTACATCATGTTTTCCTTTCATTTTCACCCCTTAAAAAGTCAAAAAAATATCCATTTCCCTTTATCTTGTAGCAAACATTGTTTCAATTTCGTAACCACACCTCTAACCGGAGATAGGCGGTTCAAACTTTAGCATTACATACGTGATACGTACCCATACATTGTGAGAGTTATCATAACGTTGTACAAACTCGAACACTGAAAGCAATTTGTCTGTTACATGAACGTTTCTCGTGTTGACAAGGACTCCCATTTCGTATTCAAACTGGAAGGCGCTTCTTGTTGGGCGCCAATTTGTGAGTGGAGATTTTGTAACGAAGGCTTAATACCTTGGTTTGATCGTCTCTCGTTTCAGCAAGAAGTTTTAGTTCATGGCATGGCGTGGTAAAATTATAAGCCAGCCAAGTACTCTTACAATAGGTACACAACAACTCGTTTGGGCTACTTTAAGTGCACCCTTTCGTTTTTCATGATACTTTCGTCAGATGCAGTGTCTTTACACGCTTAAATCTAAAACCTGGAATTGAATGTATGGGCACAGTAAAAATAAGTAACAGTATTATGACTTCATACGAAACGGCCGAAATGAACCGCTTCGAAATCTCAATGTAGGAGTACGCAACAGTCTCGAGTGCGCGGCAGTTATGCACGGACGCGGAAGGTTTATCTACCAAGCGGCCGTAGCTAATTATTTGAAGGTCACTGCCGAGACATAATACTGTTATTTTATTATACTGTGGCATGGGAAAGCCCATGAAATGTGCTTGGGGTGATTAGTTAAACAATGCGTGTGCTTACGTACATTTGCAAATGAATTTTTAAACCAACCAAAAAGAGAATATGAAAAAGATGTATTAGACTATACCTACGAGGGTCTATGAACACACTAAACGTTTTGCGGGAAGACGGGATACCAAATTAGATTTCCTTTTTCTAGATAATAAATTACGTTGACCGCCTATGTCGGCCTTACTAAGATAAACGTTGATACATGTGTTTTATCTGGATATTGACAGCTTGTAATAATATTGGCTAAGAGAACAAAGCTTTGCGGTACGGTTAAGTAATCCCTACATTATACTTCTATTACTACCTACTAATAGTGAAGAATAATACTATTATTATTATTTACGATTATTATATCGTGTACATACAAAAGTATGATATTATAATAATATGTTAGGTATGGTGAGGAGCTCGTGGCTAAGTACGGCTGTACTTAGCCACGAGCTCCTCACCATACCTCGGTGCACGGGTCGATCCATCAGGTTAGGCTACGCTTGTCAGGGTTGGTCCGTGGATGGGTGGATCTTTAGATCTGTGGATCTTTGCATACCGAGCCTCTTCCGTGCCTCACGTTAAGCCATTGGTCCCGGCTGTCATTCGTGGATCTTTGACAGTCATTACGGGTCGTAAGAAGCCCGAAACTCTGACAACCAGTCTTACCAAGGGGTATCGTATTACTCAGTTACTGGGTTGTGGAGGTCTAACAGGTAGTCGCTCCATGTAAATACTGATATTCAGCTGCATCCGGTAAGACTGGAAGCTGACCCCAACATAGTTGGGAAAAGGCTAGGCAAATTGATTGACAAAAGTATAATATTCGGCTACTGTTAGTCTAGTGGTCGCAAGTGCTACTGCTGAGCATGACGTCCTGAGTCGATTCCCAGGTCGGGCAAAGTGTTATTGGGTTTTTACATCATTAATTTCTCAGTAGCACCCCGGAGTCTGGATTTGTGCATACCATAATCAGTCTATAATGTTCCCATTGCTGGGACACAAGCTTCCTCTCGGTGACAGGGAGTGGGTCGTAATCCACCACGCGGGTGCGGGTTGTTAGATGTTACATATTTTCGAATTTTCGGTTCTAAGACATGCCGGTTTCCTCACGATGTTACCGTTTTTAGAGTAGTGGTGATGAAATAATTTATACAAAGTGAAGCGCCTGTCTGGGTTCAAACCTACGATCAACAAACTCATAAGACGCGGCCGTTACCACTGGACCACCACTGCTCTAGAATAAGTGTAAGACATTAATTACATTACATTTTTATTTTTTATTGTAGTTTTTTAATTGATTCCGGCTTGACTTTGCGGAAATCCATTATAAAATACAATAGACGTAGATAATATTATTTAGTTAACTATTTTAGTCATCAAAAACAAGTGTTTATACTTAAGAATATAATCAGTATGTTTGCTAAACGTTACTGTTTTGCAACATTTATACGCTGCTTCAAAATATTACGAGTAGCAACCCAACATCAAAACAGTAGTCAAATTTTAAATAATTCAGCAGCTGTGAAAAGCGAGTCTTCGTTTGCGAGCCAAGAAATAATGAAGCGCATTCCAGCGCTGTGTCCCGTAATGAGTTGTCAAACGTCTTTGCCCCCGAGCTCGTAGTAAAACCGTAGTTTGTATCTTATGTTTAATTGAAGTTATGAACTGCTAGACCAATTGAAATTGTCGACGAGATCCTTTTTTTGTTTTTGCTGAAGCTACGCAGATGTTAGTTTAAAAGCCAGTCTCTTTATTTTGTTTTTATGGAAGTAAACTTTTGTCGTTTTGATGGTGGTTTCAGAAGTTGAAGAGAATATACGTGGCCACTGATGAGAGTCACACCTTCGAAGACTAGATTTATAGAAGCCAAACCTAATACTTTTATTCAAAACTAGCTGCCGCCAGCGGCCTCGCCCGCGTGTAATCTTTATAAATTATAGCCTATGTTACTCAGGGTGAATATAGCTTTCTAATGGTGAAAAAATTTTTGAAATCAGCGCAGTAGTTTTTGAGTTTATTCATTACAAACATACACACAAAAATACAAATCTTTCCTCTTTATAATATTAGTGTAGATAATATTCAAAATAAATTACAGTAACAAGGCAAAGTTCACAATGAGACAGAAACGGATTTTTCTATTCAATTCGTACAAAAAAAGATTTACCAAGGGAAAACGCTGCCAAATTGTGTGCCAACAATTTTCATTCGCACCCTTCCGCCAAATTCACGATATTTTAAACAAAAAAAGGCAAAACATCATAAAAGATTTGAATAAATTCGTATTTGTTTGTGTACAGAATTATTGTATGATGGAAATTTGCAAGCGGGCGGTAACGTAATAAATTTCATGCTCTCATAATTTTGTGGCATGATTTACAGGGTGATTTTCAGCGACACAGCCCCAACATTTTTGTACAATATGCCAATTAAACCTCAGCCTATATTGAGACAATTATGACGATGTTATATTGATTAAAATGGTTATGAGAGTTGTAAAATTTTAACTGATGTTGCTTAATTAACTTCGACATATTTGATGGAGTTTAATTTAATTGAGTGTTATTTTCGTTGCAGTTATACTCCGTTATATTTGATGTTTTATGGACTTGTAAAATATGAAACGAAGGTTTTTGACGCCAAAAAACATACCCACTTAGATAACTACATCGTTTTCTAGTTGTATGTAATTTTTTCTTGCATCATCAACTTCTTGCGCTTGTCCCATGTTTTTTTATTTTTTATTTTTCCCATGTTTCTTGGCATGCGACACGTAAATAAAAAACAAACGTTCTTGGCTCTTTCTAAGAACCCCACGCATGCCCGGGGCGCACGAGTAAATAAATATGTATGCAAACACTGCAAACTCATCAAATGGAACGAGCCGAAAGTTCAAAAAGCTTTGCAAATGAAGTCTCAACGAAGAATAGTTTTCAAAGGAATATTTTGCTTTGTCCCTGTTTTCTATTTCCGATATTTTCTATCGTAAGCTTAAAGTTTAATGGTTTGTGTGGAAGATCGATTGCAGCGTCAATATATTTTTATTTCTGCACACAATTTTCAGTTCGTTTGCTTCGTACTGCGGTCGAAAGAAAGTAAACAAGTGGGGAAAGTTTGAATCGCTGATATGTACCATTGTTACTTTACACACGGTGCGCGCTCGATCGAGTGTGAAAGTCAATCTTACGTTTCATGTGTTACGGTAACCTTTTTAAGTAAATTGTATAAAAGTGAATACTGTAGCTGATAAAATCGGGTTTTTCCGATAGGGTTGAAAATGTGTTTGGATTTTTAGTGAAAATATTCTCTGAATACAAGTAAATGTTGCGCGTTTATTGGGCTTTTTTTACCGCTTCATATTTTTTTAACAAAATATTAGGTGTCTACAACGTTGCTTGATTGCGACGAATTATAATGTCAAACGATTGAACTCGATTGATTGATAATGGTCGTCGAGCAGCATTTTTTATCAATAAAATCTTGCTTGTGATTGATTTTATGCACCAATTTTTCCCAACATATTTGGGTAGATAGGTATTACTTTATTTGATGTTCAAGTAACAAAATCAACACATTTGTCAAAGCTTATATAAATAAGTAATCCTTAAAAAAAATCAAATCAATAACCTTACACAGAAATGAAATAAAACTCACAAACAGAAAATATTTGTATACTTATTTATATCGTACAAAGTTTGTTTTAAATACAACAACGATCGTGACAAAAAGAATTTATGGAAGATTTGGAGTGAATTCTACAACAATTTTCTAAGTACTAAATAATTATAATAGTTATTATATTTGTTTATTTAATTAAAGATAACATTTCAAAGAGCTGTGGATTTTGTGAATAACAAATAAATAAATTAGATGAGGTTAACTTTAGTCAGAACACAACTACTATGAACGGATTTTATAAACTTTTCAATGTTATACTAAACTATGTGGTGAAGGTAGTTGTCATGTTGATTACTCTGACGGGCATATTTTTTCCATATAACTAAGCAGCTAAGGGATCTTTAATAAAGTTTTAAAAATAAATTATGTATAATAATTTATTTAGCTAAGGCTTAGGTAAATGTATTATCATACAGATTAACCTTTCCAACTAATAATGTAATTCCAAATAAAACGCATATTCTCACATCACATGAATTAAAAGGTACACATTGTGCTCACTGTAATCTTTTTCTCAGTTACAAAAAAGTAATAATACAAATAAATCTCAACCGAAAACAGACATTTATTGCAGGTTCAGAAAAAAAAAATCTTCTAAGTACTTATATTATTTGTGTTTCAACTTCCTACGAAAAAGTATCCCGTGGGAAATTACAATAACTCAACCGCGTTAGGCGATTTAATAATAAAAAGTTTAGTTAGGGTGTACACAACCAGTGATTAGCAGAAAAGGTGAAACACAGCTAACATTGCTTTTGGATCACTTCACCGTAGGAAAATGACGTCATTTTAAATGATTTATAACAAATTCGGTATTCTTTTACATTGGCTGTAAAAGACTAGATAAAAATTGTTAGTAGGACGTAAGTGACACTAGCTTGAATGCAGCAAAACTGGCCCTACTGTAAAAATCTCACCGTGAAATCTTAGGTGAAGTAGGCTTTAAGTATCACTTTTGACAGTATCAATCCCTAGCATTAGGTGGAATGACAGCTCACTTCAAGTTCACTTTACCTAAGTTTTCACGGTGAATTATTTACGGAATAAATAGGCTGGGCAAGAGTTCACTTCCCCAAGACGTGAAAGTGAGTATTACCTATTTTATAGCTTTTGAAAAGGCAAGTCTGATGAACAGCCCAACCCATACCATGTTACAAAAAAATACTTTAGAGATTAGTGGTGGGCTACTTTTTGCTGGAGACAAGATCTATCATGCCCGGCTGCAATTAGAGATGGGTAATCACCCGGGTTAAAACCTACTAGTGGGTTAAAACCCAGTTATCACCCGTTTTATTACAATACAATTACAATTTAAACGGACTTTACTTACGTAATGTAGGCACCCATAATTATATGATATCCGTCTACCAAACCTTACATAGGTAATTTATTAAGCTTTTTTGTACTAAGACAACATGGTGAGACCAAAAAATCAACTGATATGGAAACATTTTCGAGAAAGTGAGAACAAATCGGAGGACCAATATATCGCTAAGTTCGTCAGCATCTGCAGTCGGAAACACGATTTTGCAATCAAGTGATAAGAAAATGAGAGACCTGAGTCTGAATTAAGTTTCTCGATTTAGGGCAGTGCATCTTCAGTGAGTCTGACAACAAATGTAAACAAAGAACATTTACATTCATTGTTTGCTAAGGCTATTTATGTACCGGGAACACCCCCTCTGGATCAATTTTTTTAATGAACTCCAGCCATTGTATAAATTGCCTACCAGAAAAACTAACTATCACTACGGAAAGGGCAGCAAAACTAACATATACAGGGTTATAGGTAAAACACCAACAACCTCTTAAGGAGTCATTGTACTCATCATTATGACCAACTTTTACTACGGGAACAAATAAAAAATCGCGAAAAAAAACAGCTGTTCCGTACATTTTGACGAGTTATGCGAACGTAAATGTACGGAACAGCTATTTTTTTTTTTCGATTTTATGTTCAGGCTTTTATTTTTGACAAGCTAGTAGTGAATTCTACTTCCCACTATTAAATTATTAACAATACCCATTTTCACCCAGTAAAATGGGTAAAACCGGGTTAAAACCCAAATCACCCAGTTTTAACCCAATTGGAAAGAATGGGTTTTAACCCAATACCCATCTCTAGCAATAGGCTAATTCACTGATCGACTGCTGGTTGTAGATACACCCTTAGGTAAGTCTTATTTACACGGTGCGATTTTATTCCCTGTGGCATACCGGTGAAGCAACAGTAAAAGTTGTACCGTCTAAACAGTATTTAGACGATCCAAGGCAATTATTGCTTCAATTTTATTTTATTTTATTGGTAAAAAACTGAAATTGTGTAATGGTTTTACGAAATACAAGCTTACGTTACTGGTTGAATGCATAAATTAGTGTTGAAAACTTTAGTAATTACTAAGTATGTAAGTATATTTATGTATGTACGTGGTGGGTAGATATGTAGTGGTAAATCATGTTCTTAGTCGTCCTTGCGGTCATCGTTGTGAAGGAGGATGATGCTCTCACTTGGCGTAGGGGTGTCGAATATCGGCAGATTTTCTACCTCACCTGAAAAGATAGAATATAATAAAATTATATTTATTGTTATACTTAGTTAGTTATTTTAGTTTTTTATTTAATTTGGTATAGGAAGTAGGTATATAGGGTTATTGGTAAAACACCAACAACCTCTTAAGGAGTCTCATCATTATGAACAACTTTTACTATGGGAACAAATACGAAATCGCGAAAAAAAAAACAGCTGTTCCGTACATTTTGACGAGTTATGCGAACATAAATGTTATTAGTAAAAGTTGTTCATAATGACTCCTTAAGCGGTTGTCGGTGTTTTACCAATAACCCTGTATATTTTATCATATTAACAATAAAAACGAGATAATTTATTTTTGTCCATAAAATTATTATAGCATATTTATGTAGTTTTTGTAAGTTCGCGTAAACATGTTTGTAGATTTCATTACTGAGGTTATATTATTGTTTTTTTAGGTATGTTGGCTGCTTTTAAATTAAGTCGTTTGTCATGGCATCAGTGAGTTGAAAGATATCCATAGAAATTCGATAAGATCGTACTTTTAAATAATACTTAAAAATGCCATTTTCTATAGAAATATTTCTGTGTTTTATAATAATAATGTAACTAAATAGATGTACCAATAATTATTCCACGTCACCAATTAAATTTGAATCTAAGAAAATAAAGGCTCATACTCACATTACGAACTGAGTAAAGCGGTGAAATTAATTTTGAATTTTGCCTTATGTTTCGTTGTGTGAAAACCACCATTTTTCTACAAAACGCATACCTAAATCTATATTAGTTGTTCTAGACTACACAATACGTAAACAAACCCTCTCCGATCCGAAAAGGTACTGCAATAATTATTAAAAAGTAATAAAAATCTTACTATTATTGAAAATGTAAAAGTTATTACTACTTAAAATTCAAATTTTTTGTACCAAAATTGCCCCAAATCCATTAAAGATTATCAAATTTTGACTTGCTGCTAAACGATTGTCGCCCGCGCCTCATGTAAATAAACTGGTAATTCCCAATTGAAAAAAATGAGGCGGTATTTTTGCGGAATTTTTTTATTTTTTTGCTGAAAATTACCACATATTTAGTTAGACTCTCAGCACGATACTTAACAACACCCTCACGGATCGAACGGGGTTTTATTTTACATGTGGTTGGTAACGTGTCACCCATTCAATGGCACTGGATTTGTTCAATATCCTTTGAATCATACAAACAGAATCAAAGAATCTCTAGCCTGAATACCGCTTGCTTTTCATTAATTCTCCAGGAAAATTATAGACCATTTTGAGCCACGCAAATTACTCCAGATTACCTTAGGTTACCCCTACCTAGGAACTCAATTCCTCCTTCTTACCTATGTTTTAAATAGGTACACTTATCTGCAATTGCATTAAACCAGCCATAAATATTATGTAGATAAACTTTTTTCTGATTATGGTACTGAACAGTTGATCCTGAAGCGTTGATTGAATTTCTTATTTATTTCTTACCAATTCTGACGATGAAGTTGACGGATTCATCCTCGTCTAACATAGAGAACACGTTTTCTACAGGAATGTACACGTTTTGGGTGTGCTCCAAGAAGTCTGCGTCCTTCTCGCACTTGCAGGGCCGTCTGGAAATTAAATAATTAAGAATTTAATAGTAACATAATAAATTAATTAAATTACGATCCCGAACTTCTTTTTTAAGAAAAAAAAACGGAGCCTTTGTAACTCTTTCTTATCCATCTGTGACAGAGGATGTTTTAAATTAGCTTCAAGATTCCTTATCTTATTAAATATTGTTAAAATTGTTTATCCTACAAGAGGAATTTTCTAGAGATGTGTTGAGTCGGGACTTGGGCCACCCCGACTCGGACAGGTTAGGTTTGGAGGGGATAGCGGAGCCCTGCCGTCTGTGATACTGGCATAACCTATTAAAACATGTAAAAATGGAATACCTTTAAATATTATTTCCAAGGCTTTTTTTATTATATTTTGCCAATTTTGATTTTGGATAAATATTTATTTGATAAAAGGCTGAAATAGATCAAGGGATCAATGTGAACCCCATAATACATTGTTTACTACCAGCTGGAATCGGGGTCAAGAGTGGGTCCTAAGTATTAAAAATTAAATTTTAACACCTAGACTCCAAATAATTTGAACTAATACTCCAAATCAATCAATTTTCCAAGCCTTTTCCCAACTATGTATGTTGGAACTATGCTCCAAATATAACTTATATTTAAATAGACTACAAATAGTTAATCACTAGCTATAAAGCCTGGTAATTTATAGTGTTTAGATGTCAATGACGTACCTATCTCAACATTAGTAAACCAAATAGCGGATGTGCGAGCGGTTAATGTGAGTATAACACTTGAAACAGTGCCCACATAAATGTTTATGATTGTAATAGCATTTGAACAGAAACACATAGATTCGGAATAATATTTGTATGCCAAATACCTACTTGTTTTGTGTGAAAATCGAAACCGCAACCTGAGTAGGTATCGAAATGTATATTTAAGGGGGCATAAGGTGTCACAACGTCTAACGGCTTCCACTTAGGGTTAAAAAAAATTACACCCCTTTTTATCTATTCTTAAACATGATACGGAACTTTAAAGGCTTTTCATATAATCAGTCTATAATGTTCTCACTGCTGGGACACAGACCTCCTCCCGGTGAGAGGGAGTGGGCCTTTATTCACCACGCGGGCACAGTACGGGTTGGTAGATGTCTTCGAAATTTGGTTCTAGGACATGCCGGTGTCCTCACGATGTGTTCTTTCACCGGTTTGAGCTTAGTGGTGATGAAATCATTTACACAAAGAAAAGTGCCTGTTTAGGATCGAAACCACGACCTACATTACAACTCGTAAGTCACGGCCGTTACCACTGGGTCACCACTGCTCTTCCTTTAGTTGAGGATAGGCTAGATAGCTATCTTAATAAAAATTACCCTTTTGACAAATCCTATAAAGGTTCTATAGCTTTATATGAGACGAAATTTAAATAATCAAGTGTATAAATATATGTATGTATGCGCGCAAGAATCGTCTTCATTATTTACCCTTTCGCATAACTAAATGTTACAAAATATTAGGTACGATTTTCAGAAAATCTCATACGACGTATGGAACGTCTTATGAGATTTTCAGAAAATCGTATTTAATAAATAGAACAAGCAAAATAAAATTATTTATATTCAACCTACGTCGTCAAGATGAAAAATCTCTGAATGTTTTATAACCAGAGAAAACAATTTATAACGCTTGTAAGAAACATTTTTTGTACAATGGAATTTTATTTATCCCGCATGTATAGTAATCTAACAAATTGTGGCGAAAGGTAGATAATTTAGAGATTGAACCTTGGTTTTCGCAGAACAAAGAACATTAAACTTCATGAACCATCTCAATAAGAACAACTAGTCTAAGGATATTCGTAGACACCGCAATTAGCACACAGATTATCAGATGAGCTATCGTAGAAGTAATTATTTAGAGGTGTCTCTGTCAGCATTAATGAAATTAGGGTATGCATAAAGTAATATTCTACTAGCAATAACGTGGAAAAGTAATAAATGTATCCGAAAACTTGTGGCAAACAAAAGTCTAGAAATACCAAACGCTTTGAAAGCAATGGCTACTTGTCAAGGCCCTCTGGTCACTCTTTACGTCACTGTGAAAGAGTAGGGGTGTTCAATCTTTGGTTGGGCTATTTTAAAAGTTATCATCAATACTTGCCTGTAAACAATCCTTTTGCTCGGCAAGTTTGGAAGGAATATGTCGACTTCAAAGTAATATTTCTCAGCACTGTCATCGTTTACGAGCACAGTCCACATCATTCTTCCTGAAAGTAAATGAAAACAATACTTAATATAAATAATAATATAAATAAATGATTGTACACACGGCTATGGCTACACATCAAGATTTCCGTACAATAGGAGGTCAGCTTATACTGGAAATGTATAGCTTGATGTGTAGCCGTGTGTAGGACAGATAATAAGTAGTGAATGTCTTTAAATAAGGCGGATGTGTTTTGAGGTGGACTTTTGATTAAAATTAACACCATAAAGGTACCATTCCGTAGCTGACTGCAGGCGGTAACGGCAACAACGACAAGTGAAGTGTCGCCGCGACACGACTGGTTTCTATGAATTTCTATGAAATAGATACTTTCCATACCTAGCGACACATCAGTTTTGGACACATCATTCGGCTACGGAACAGTACCTTCATCTTTTCTTATCCTGAGATTATCCGCACAATTAAAAAAATACGGTTTCATACGCATTTGGCCTTTAATATTATTTAAAAGTACATTTTTTTTATTAAGTACCTACTCAAAAAATCTGGCGTTTTTTTTTAAGATAACTGAAATGTATACAATTGAAATCTACCCCTCCCTCCAGGTCAGAGCTTTAATCATATTGAAAGTCGTTGTAGAAAAACGAAAACCTTTGAAAGCAATTGTCAATGTTTTTTGTACCTTTTCGAAAGTTTCTACGTTTAAATAGGTACCAAGAAGGTATTGCATATTCAAGGCAATGAAGAAGCCAAAACCATGAAACGTCTGGCTTCTTGCACAAGGGTACCGCAGTCGCTGAAAAAACAGCTTAGTATAATTGTGTCTGGAATTACAGACAGTGCTCTGTCTGAGCTTCTGGGGTACTTTACCAGCAGTCATAAAAACAAAGAACGTTTTTCGTCAAGTTATTGGCTACAATAGACGCTGATATATTTAGTAACCTATTCCGCTTGACTAAGCCCAGCTAGCCAAGCGGAATAGGTTACTAAATATATCAGCGTCTATTGTATTTTATAATGGATTTCCGCAAAGTCACGCCTGAATCAATTAACTAAGTTATTGGCTACTT
The DNA here is from genome assembly GCA_947363905.1 of Lithophane semibrunnea. Classification (NCBI taxonomy): domain Eukaryota; kingdom Metazoa; phylum Arthropoda; class Insecta; order Lepidoptera; family Noctuidae; genus Lithophane; species Lithophane semibrunnea. Next base: position 8,079,739 of record OX376201.1, on the reverse strand, counting down.
TTAGTTGATTTTAAGTTTCTTGTTTGTTTGTTCTCTCGTTGGTTTAGTAGTCGCAAGCATTACTGTTGAGCATGAGGTCCTGGATTCGATTCCCGGGTCGTTAAAAGTGTTATTGGGTTTTTCCATCAGGAATTTCTCAGTAGCTGCCCGGTTGATGGCAATAAGCTTGCCTCTGTTACATGGAACTTAAGCATAACTGGCGACGTATGGGTGTAGCTACAAAACCGAGTGAATCTGGTATAAAACAAGGTCCTTTTACACTCAGTTACAAGTGCATATATCCTTGTCTAAATCAGTAATGCTAACGGATCGAAGTGAATTGCGCTGACCCACTTCAATTGTTCGAGATAACACAATTTCAACAAAGTTATCTATAAGTACAACAGATTTGTTGGTCAAGTCTTATCAAATCAATTATGCACTTGAAATGGTGACTAATTTCATTTGCGCATTATAATAAAATTATAATGTCAGAATGTATGTTGAGCAAATAAGGTAGAATTCGCAATAAGGTTCTCAAAGAGGTGTAGGCTTGGTTATATATAATTTCGCCTTTTGCCATTAACTGGGCACACAACCAAGGTGTTACTAAGAATTTCATGATAGAAAACTGTAACACATTGTGACTTCCGGGACCAAACACAGAACCTCATCCTACAGCAGGTACTTGCGATCATTAGGCTAACATTTATTTTTTACGATAATTCAATAATTATACATCTAACACTAAAATAATTAATAATATGTACAAGCATATAAAAAGGGTGGGGGGGGGGGGAAATAATTAATATAGTGCATCAAAAAATTCGTCGGCATCGCTGTCAGCAGGAAAAGTGCCCAAAAGGCTGGCAGCATTGTCACGTTGTAGGTATGTAATGCTGATTCTTTGGCCGAAAAGGCTAACAAGGAAGGTCATTGAAAACCTCATTATATTATATTAAACCTATCGGTCTTATTAGAGAATATTTATATAGGATCTATACAATTTATAAAATGTTACTTAATGCAATAGTAACGATTAAATGTTTTTGAAAAAAGTAATTGCTACGAGGTGTTTGAGAACGAGTCTGATGCCGAAAATATAGTTTTTAGAATTTATGTCCGTTTGTCTGGATGTATGTTTCGGATTGCCAAACGGCTGGACGGATTTGGAAGTCACACAAGTCATTTATAACCTGGATTAATTAAGGTAATTTAATCCCCATAGTATGTTCCCGTGGGATATGTACCGAGTTTTATTTGTTTATTTTAGTTTTAAATTATAAAGTCACTTTCGTGTCTGTATATGTCATGTGATCGCATAGCTCTTTTAAAATATACAAATTAATATTGATGCGGGTTTCAACATTATTAAGGGAATTTGTATATTGATAAATAACTTAGATATATCTGAGGAATCTCGATGTTTTGACATGTCACCATTGCACCCGTGAAAAGCAGAGACGGGTCTCTAGTAAAAAAAATCTCGTCGACTTAATTGAGTTATTAGGTAACAGTTCATTTAAATAGGTCACCGATTAACGCCGTCGAGAGAAGCCCTACACTGAGCGGTTTAAAAATTACACTTTAAATAAATATTTTACAGGCATTTTTCACTTTAGCAGTCCATGCATGCAAAGTCAATACTATATTCGTAAAACGAAATTCGTATGTTTGTAAATCTTATTCATAGCAAAAAGATAAGGTTAGGGGAAATTAATTGCTTAGCAAAATGACTACCAATTTATAATGCCCGTGTAATCGAATTAAAACTGTGATTTTTTCACAGTCGTATAAAATAGCTATAACACGGGATATTGACGTGGTTTGTGTGATAAACAATTATTTTCTGACTGCACATAATTTGATTTTATATCTTGAAAAAGTTCTGAGTTGTTAACTAATTTATAGCTTTTGCGTGTAGCCATACATAGAGATCATGCCAAGATGAACGAATACAGCCTTATATTTCTCATCTCACAATGAGCACGTTCCCCCTCTAAAATCTCAAAGAAAATCGTGGTTCATCCTTTATTTTATTAAAATAAAATCCTTACCTCCTCTTTTATCATAAATCTGGTACACATTGAATATTCGGTCGTAGCACCGCAGTAGAAAGTAGTTGAGTACCGGCTCCGTTCTCTTCGCGTCCCATCGGTTTTTCACCGTGATGAATGGTAGCTCTGTGACCTTCTCACCATGTTCCATGAAACAATGGTCCATCCAGTCACCAGCCCGCCCTTTCCATTTACAGTCCCCTGGAATTACGAGTTTTTTAGGAAAGAAAGAAGGATAATTTTCATTGTATTCTTGGGAATAGATCTGACTGTCGGTTTTGGTGGACAATAAAAGAGATGGATGCAGTATCAAGCTTTGTTTAGAAACACGCTATTGTGGTTTGGATCTAGGAACAGGGTTCTAGAGACAATATTTTTGGCACATAATTATACAGGATGACTTTAAAAACAATCGACAAAATGTAAGGGGATGTTCTAACCATCCAATATTTAACAATTTTTACTATGGAACCAATTGAATTCGCAATAAAAAATCGACCTTTTACAAAATTAGCCAATATGGGAAGGAAGAATTTTTTTGTTGCGAATTCCTTTGGTCCCATAGTAAAAGATATTGACATTTGATGGGGTAGAACACTTCCTTAAATTTAGTTCAAAGTTACCTGTATAAGTCCTTTATTTTTAAGCGACATTAATGAACTCAATATTGAGTAGGTATGCTTAAAGGTTAAAAACTTACACGAGTTATATTATTCAGCCAGGTATTTTTTTTTTAAACTGAAATTATAATCGCTTATAAAGTAAAGCCGCTACAGTAAACTATGTACCATTTATTTATGTTACATCACGCACAATGACTAATGTGGTGACGTGTTTCGTTTCACATCCAAGACACGACCCATTTGGAACTCGTCACTAACTTGTAGGGACGTTTTCCCATGACGTTTTCCTTAAAGAAAAACTGTATTATACTTACAGAGGAAGAGAGGTAAATAAAATAGTCGTGTTTATGTCACGGGGTTAGCTACCTAAGAATATTGAGCGTTCCAATGAGATTTTTTTTTGCGTCGTAGGAGAAATTCTTGATCGATCTTTTTTTGCCGTGACACATTGCTTTTTTTGCGAATTAATTTTGTTACTACAATTTATCGAACGACTGCTAATAAAGCTCCGTAACCCTGCGTTAACACCAAGGTATAAAACATATGTATTCCACATGTTGGGTCTTCTGTTTTCGTTTATAGTTTACACCTAAAAAAGTTTAAAAAAACAACTTTTATTTAAATAAAAAGGTGAACAAAATAGTTAAGTATTTTATACACGGCATGATTCCAAAAAGTCTTTTTTATAAGGATATTTTGGAAACAAGTATAACTTGTATTTATTGGTGTAAACGCAGGGTTTCGTATGTACGCCGTTGGAGACGCCCTGGGCGTTGGGAATCCCAGGCGGATTCCCGGCCACCATAGGCGCGGGCTTGCGGACGGCGAGCAATGGGTAGCTCGCCGTCCGATTAGGACCAGGCCCGGGTCGATGGCGCGTCGTGTTCCACGCGCGCCTCAAAGAGATGTCAGCACAATTGGCGGGGTCTGCTAGGACCGATGCCTGCCAGGGTTGCGGGTTAGTCCGAAAGGTATACCGGGACCTTGGCAACAGGCAACTGAAGGAACACGGGTGGGTTTTAGTCAGTAAAAGTCTGACACGCCCTTCCGCTCCGCCCAGAGCGGGAGAAGTCATTGGATGATTTCCCACCCTCAAAAACAAAAAAAGGGTTTCGTATGTCGCGGTTCTAAGCTACAGTTTAAATAGTACCGTCAAGAAGGTATTGAACCTTAGAGTACATTATGACGACGGTTATTACTGTAGTTAGTTATTAAAGGGTCATGTTTTAGTTTGTACAGACAACAAAAGAAGTAAATAAACAGACAACTAACAGCTTCTTCATTATGTCTGAGTTATTTGTGTGCTCTGGGAGTATAAAGTCCCTGTCAACGAGTGATAAAGTGTCTAGTCTTGTCTATGAAAAGTGAAAGACGTCATAAAATTTTCTGCGCAATGCATGAATAATAATCACAAATTGCTCCTATTTTTCACCGAGTAATATTACAAAATGACTTAGATTTTTCAAAAAATTCCACACTTGCCTTTGTTTCAAAGCAAAATCACCTAAGTAATGCATTGTAATTGCAAATTGCCCTCAACATTTCCAGACCGTACAGTGACAAATCATGTCACATTCGATTGTCAGCTCATTAACTTACCGTAAACTCTAGCCATGAAGCAGTTGATGATGCGGAACTGGCAGTGAGCATAGTGCTTGTCGAGCTGCGTGAGCACTGCATGTTTCGGGCAGCCGGCGTTTGTGCACGGGAATAGCACCTTGTTGGCCAACGACTCTAGGGCCGTCGATTTAGTGACGGAGAACTCTTTCTGAAAAAAAAAAAAGAATCCTGCGGTACCTATGGCTGTACAAGGATCTATGGGCGCGTGGCCAAAATCGGAACTAATGCCACCACCTTAATTTTTCAATTCATTTTGCAAAAATAAATTGCACAAATGTTTACCAACAGCGCCACCCCGCTAACATCGTTCGAGCCCAAAAACATCCTTGTACTTAAACAACATTGTGAGAATAGAAAAAAAAAACCAAACACGCTATTGCATATTTTGATTTCTACGCCTCCTTATTCATTAAATATTTTTCAATTAGCTTGTATTGAGGGCTAGTGTGTAGCACTTGTAAACTTCTACGCAAAACCAAAAATAACTAAAACTTGTTGTTTTAAAAGAAAAACTGAACACATTTCAATAAAAACCGGTCTGATAACCGGTAAACTATGGCTTTTTTTCTGATTGCTTTACATGCTTCTCCTATTCGGCGGTATTCGGTCGAATTCCTCGTTTGCCAAAAACGTAGGCCATCTATAATTTGCCGGCTTCAGTTGCCATCCGGTTCGATGTTGGTTTCTGCAGCATGTAGGTCGGTCGAAATGCAAAGGGTTTGGTTAGACCTGTGTTCTACCAACATGAGTTTCGCATGTAAAGGTTGATGAAATACTTTGACGTTGCAATACTCTTCTGTTTTTACCGAATTCTTGTTGGTATTTAAACCCGTATCTACAACATGATTCTGGCTATTGGGGTTCAGCTAGCTTGTATAGACGAGGATTTTAATACTTAGCGTTGCGTTGGAAGAAAAAGAATTCAAAAAAAAAAATAAGAACGAAAAAGAATGTCCAATTCAAAAAACTTCAGCGTAAATAAGGCAAGGTAAGAAAGTCTACCAATTCATTCAATTCGTTCTAATTTTACCTTCAAAACCTTTGAGACTACCAACTCACTTTAAATAATTTATATTGTGTCAAGAGGCAATCAAAATATTCTGCTATAAATAACTTGAACCATAAATAATTACAGCTCATTCTTATGAAATGCCGAACATTTATGAAAATAATGCCATGAAGGTATTTTATACATAGCTGTACTAACGTGAAGGAATACCGTGGACATTCAATTACTCAGCCTTTCAAAGAGTTTAGAGTATTTTAATTTTCTTCAATTTGTATGAAGCTTTTGCTAGACAAACTTTACAGACGTCTTGGGAATCAATGTCGATAGAAAACTAGATATTTTCGCAACTTTTTAGTACCTATACAGAGATAAATGGATTTTTATACACATATACATCTCATGGGTAACGTGCATGGTGACGAACTAATCACTGATGTAAATAATATGATAATGACGCCTGCGCAAACTCTTATTTGGAGGTAACATTGACAAAAAGTATGGCTGTCAGTAATACCACTCCCTGTTATCACAACTGAATTTTATTTAAAAAGGCATTAACAACTTTGTTCTCATCGCAGTCAACAGAAAAAGTGCCCAAAAGGCTAGCTGAGTTTTTGACGAAAAAATTGTCCAGCCCTCTGGTTAGGGGGCCTACCACCACCGCTTGCAGCAGTATTATTTTAATCTTACTCAGTGGGGGAAAGAGATTGAGCTATACGTCCTGTAGAGCTTCATCTCTTTCCTACACTGAACTAATATAGGTCTCTAAATATAGATAATACTAATAGGTCTTCTGGTGAAGGGTCGACCAAACGCTTGGAGATGTCTCTTATTAAGAAAATAACCTACTTTATTTATTATTCAATGTGCTACGCTTAAATATACGAACAGTCACTGAAAAGGTTAGCAAAGTCACTCATAAATCAATGTCAGGGTTTTTTTTAGATTTTACCTCTCGATTCTTTTGATGGAGACATTCAGTAGGTACTTTCAAATAAAATGATTTTTGCCTAGCAACCACTTTTTCCTCTATTACAAGAGCTTTTTTCATTATTATTATTGTTGCGTTATCCCCAATTCTCAAAGATTTTCTATGGTATGGGTATATTACACGGAAAAACTTATTGGATTCATAAATAACGACTGGTTTTCGAAGATTTCTCTTTGAATAATCGTTTTACGATCAAACATCAAGTGAATAGTATTTATAGTAAAACTAGCTGCGCCCCGCGGTTTCACCCGCGTAAGTCTCGATCTCGTGGGAATATCGGGATAAAAAGTATCCTATGTCCTATTCCAGGTCATGGTTTACCCATGTGAATATCTTCAGCCGTTTTAGCGTGAAAGGGTAACAAACTCAATTTCGCATTATAATATGTCTAGCTTCCGCCCGCGGCTTTGCCTGCGCGGTATGTCGATAAAAACTAGCCTATGTCCTATGTCCTATCTCCTTGCCAAATGTTGGAATCCGTTAAGTGGTTTAGGCATGAAAAGGTAACATACAGACAGACAGACAGAGTTACTTTCGTAATGTAATATTAGTATGGATAAGTTAGGATTAGGATATACCGTAGGAACTGCAGAACACACTGTTTAATTTATGTTTAATACAGTTCAGTCAGTTCAGCTGTCACGTAGCAGTCTACGTCTACAGCCTAGAGATATTTTATGTTTCAGACATGAACGTAGAAGGATATGCTTCGAGTAAAAAGCTAAATATCAGTTATACCTACAAAAACAGCAGGATGTTTCAAAGGAGATCATTCATTTTAGGCTAAATAATAAGTGCCAACAAAAAAATATATATATATTCCGTTAGAACCTCAGACCAAATAAAAAACCAAACAGAGCGCTGCGAACAAAACAGTGAAGCATGCCAAAACTACACCAACGCTCTGTGCGTACACGCTTAAACGCACACATTGACAACCATTTACAATCAAACTACACCAAAATATGAGCACACAAATGTTTACGAAACCGGCTTCACGTCACTGTTGACAGCGCTCTGTCTTGGTTTTTTATTTAGTCTGAGGTTAGAACATGTTCTCTTCACTTTTCACTATTGGACCAAATCTGTAGGGCAATATCCCGAGCTGTTATATGATTTTGAAAAATACTGTTTTCACTATGTTTTAGTTAAAATAATTAATAGTAGGTATTAATAGTAGGCAATTATTATCTATGAATATTATCGATAACAGTCGCAGTGTGATAACTATGGGCTGAGATTTTCCTTTACATTGACACCTTCGATAACATTGCTAAATGATTAGGGGGAAATAAATAAGTGATGAGCCATCGAATTATCGGAGCGTCTGTATTTTTTGTTCACGGGCATAAGTTTGATAGCCTGATTAAGACAACGATAATCTATATAAAATATGTAACGTTAAATGCGCAAAACCTCAGACACCCCAACTGATTTTTAATAATTCAATTGACTTATTTCAGAGAAAAAAAAAAACTTGTTTTTGTTGTGTTTTAGTTTTGGAAGATTCGTATATGCATTGAAATAAAAGCTATTGTATTCCACGTATGAGAAAATTTAAATTGGACGACAACAATTTGTATGTGTTTACCTATTTTGGCCTGTTTGCGCATGTAATGGCTTGACCTATCAATAAATAGACACGGTAACTTTTTTAATGAAGATTTTTTGAAAAATTTGACCTATATTAAAAAGTGGTTTAATTGATTCTGCTCGTTATTCTGAACAAACTATTTTCAGGTGTAGCGCATTTAACGTTTCACGTTGTATAATTGAATTCGCTTTTCGTGTCTGTCTGTGTGTTGTTCTAAACTTGCAACGGATTCTGATGCAGTTTTCAACATGATTTAGAGAATTTATCCCGGAAGGTTTGTGGGTATTAAATATTTAACTTAGCTATCCTAACTAATATTATAAATGCAAAAGTGACTTTGTTTTTTTGTTTGCTACGCTTTCACGCAAAAACGGCTGAACAGATTTGGATGAAATTTGGCACATAGGTAGACCATGACATGGAGAATGACAATGTCTACTTTTTATCCTGGATCGCAGACGAAGTCGCGGGCATCAGTTACTAATAAATAAAACTTCATGTTTTGTCAAGTGGTAACAACCGCGCAAAGCTGGGCAGGCCGCTAGTTATAGATATTTTGCTTTTGTTTTAGGTAGTATTAGATCAAAGAAAATCAGTTTTGAAATATGAGCTTGACTAAATACGAGAAAGTTATACAAATTGACTAAAGTGTCAAAAAAAAAAGTGTTTTCAATTGAAACGTAAGTGCCTTGTTCTCCGTAAAAGCTTAGAATTCGTTTTTAAATATAATAAATTATAAATGGCTCGTTGGTCTAGCGGTCACAAGCGCTGTTGAGTACGAGGACCTGGGTTGGATTCCCAGGTCGAGAAAAGTGATAAAGGGTTTTTCATCAGGAATTTCTTAGTAGCAGCCCAGAGACTCGATTTGTATCCGGTTGATGGCAATAGACTCGCCCCCTATTACATGGGACTTAAACATAACTGGCGAAATGTGGTATTTAGGTACACCTCTGGCTACATTTTAATCATAATATAGATAATATACATTCGGGGACTAGAGGCGTGATGTTATGTTATGTGTTACATAGATAACTTAATTATTATCTAGTTTTAGTTTATGTAGACCTTAATTATGTACTTGGGGCGGAGACCTGGTGGCCTGAAATACAAGCTCCGGCTTAGCTTAGGCACCAGTCTCCCGCAATATTCTTTTTTGAGCCCATGACGAGACGATAAGATTCTGTATTATTTTATAGGGATATTGTGGTGAGAAAATAAATAAATATATTATATTATACACTTAATAGAAAGACAAGAGGCTCATTGCTGTTAAGCATGCTAGCTTATTAGTAAAAATATCATTTTTCCAACTAAACCATTCCTACATTATTTTATGTGCCGTCCTTGATATTTGACACACCTAGGCACATAAGCCGAGCAGTGGTTGGACTTCATTGAATTAATACGTACACACGGCTACACATCTAGCTATACTTTTCCAGTATAAGCTGACCTCGCATTGTACGGAAATTCTATACAATGCGAGATCAGCATAAACTGGAAATGTATAGCTTGATGACGTGTAGCCGTGTGTATGTAGAACACATTATTTTAGCATGAAATATGAAATTAATTCCTTTACCGTGGTTACGTCAATAGCAACTAGGCGGACTAACAGGTGTGTGAAGAGCTATGATATAAATATTACTGATTACATCTTGCTCCCGTCACTATTAGCTTGCCAAATTATTAACTCCAACAGGTATAGCACACTAGAACTGCCGTGATCGTACCCTGCCACAGTAACAAGGTCATACTGCTTACTTAGGTGTAACACTGGACCAAAACTGACGTCAAAGGAAAGAACGTAGAAATGCCCGTATTACACTAGGCTAGTTTTTCAGGCTAGGATAGTAAGAATTTGCTAATAAACTAGCAAGCTAGACAATCTGGCTTCGTGTTTACCTAATGTATAAAGAACTATCCTCATTTTTAGGCTAGTTAGCCAATGAGAAATATAGTAAGCTATGTTGATAGTATAATAGGGTGGAGTTTTATTTTTGAGCTAGTATTGCCCTCAGACCAAATAAAAACCAAAACAGAGCGCTGCGAACAATACAGTGAAGCATGCCAAAGCTACACCTCCGCTCAGTGTTAAACCGCCCACATTAACAATCATTTACAATTAAACTACACCTCACTAAGTACACACATGCTTACGAAACCGGCCTCACTGTTGACAGCGCTTTGTCTTGGTTTTTTATTTGATCTGAGGTAGCGCCCCCCCCCTTTGTGTGCTAGCCTCGTCTGACCAGCGAAGCAATCGGATCATTTTACTGCACGGCAGCCTATGTCACCGCAGAGCTAGTGAATTAAAACTTCCTAGCACCGTGTAAACAGCTCTAACATATGCCAAGCCAGGAAATTGCTTGTTTGCTATCCTAGCTTGAAAAACTATCCTCGTGTAATCCATATGAGAATAAAAAACTTATGTTCCTTTGAAAGACAGAATTTAAGAGCGTGGAACGATTTCACATAACTAATATCATATTAACACTTTCGCGGACAGTAAACGCCCATAGTATCTCAAAAAGCCTCACCTGACAAATATGACACTGAAAGCTCTTCTCGAAGCAGCGGCCGCAAAGACTGTGACCATCCACACAGAGGTGGATGGGCGGCCTCATGTAAGTGTTACATTTGGTACACGTCAGCTCCTTGATCAGGCCCTCGTAGTGATCCGTCTCGAGCAACGTATTGAGGACTACTGGAAATAAAAGAGACAATCGTATAGTATAGTAGTAACTCTATTTGGTTATGAGATCAGCATTGCTATTCTGTAACCATCTCACCGTGAAAACTTAGGTGGAGTGAGCGTGGAGTGATCTGTCATTGTCATCGATACCTAGTGATGCTAAGGCAGTGACAGTTCACTCAAAGCTCACTTCACCTAAGTTTTCACGGTGAGATTTTAACAGAATAGCACAACAGCTAGGTAGTCGCTCCATCTAAACTTCTGGTATTCAGCTGCATCCGGTTAGACTGGAAGCCGACCCCAACATAGTTGGGAAAAGGCTAGCCTTTTCCCAACTATGTTGGGGTCGGCACATGGATTGATCGTAAAGTCATAGTAGAAAATTCAGACACTTATGTGATTTTGACGGCTATACACAACACTGAAAATACTTCAGCGCTCCTTTTCACAATTGTCGTCGTCATTTGAAAATTGTGAAAAGGAGCGCTGAAGTATTTTTTGTCTCATCATTCTAATGATTCGAATTTTCGAGCAATTTCGTTAAAAATTGATGAACATGTAAAATAGTGGATATTTAATAGGTGCATACTCCTGAATACTGGTACCTACTCATAAAATAACTCTAAATTTTTTTTTTCTCAAACTCATAACATTGAATAGAGAACTAATTTCATGGTCAATAATAACAGTATCGAAGCCATGCATTTTATAACGCTCATGACTAGCCACTCGTACGAGATAATTAGCTTTAAGAAATTATTGGCTTTCGAGAAATTAACAAAGGAGAACATTGTATTGTGTTCGTAGACTACTGCAGTCTATAAACCCTGTTAATATTGCTTGTGGTGTAAACCAGGTCTGCATTTCGTAATGCCAGTAACGTCACTGTGTTATTACAAGGGCGTGTTTGTTGGAGACTATTAAAATGTGAATGTTACATTATTCTAAGTAAATCGGTTTGAAGCAAAGCGGTATACTTAGAATAATATAACATTCAGATTTTAATAGTAATAGGATTTATGAATAGTAAGGTTGACAGCTAAATTCTATGAACAAGTTCAATTTATTGGAATTCATGACTTGTTCATAGAATTAGCCTTTAATTTTGCTGTCAATCTTACTATTCATTCAAAACTACGTTGAGATAAGCCTAATAAATATGTAAAGACTGAATGAATAATTCTATCGTAAAATAAACAATGACCTTAGAAATGTACATAATTGAAAACACTCGAAAACACTGTTAGCCGTAAAATAATAATATATTAGTCACATCCCCATAGACTGATCCGTACCTAAACATAGATAAATTAGGTCATATTGACTATTACCAATACACGGCAATTTAAACAGATTTATTAGAATCCGAAATGATACATTACCGATTTCCACTGGAAATCCCAAAATAAACCTAAGTGGATATCTGTCGATTCCAATAAGCGTAAACGAGCAGAAAATTTCGATCATTTAATAGAAAGACATTCCTCTCACAACGATCGCATTTTGTCTAACATCATAAAAATATATTGAGAAAAATTGGAATAGTAATCGAGTTAATGATCATTATAATGATACGGGTCATAGAAGTAGAAGAACATGGAAAAACCGGCCAAGTGCGAGTCGGACTCGCGCACAAAGGGTTCCGTATCGTTACCTATAAAACCGGAAAAAAAAACACTTTTTGTTGTATGGGAGCCCCCTTAAATACTTATTTTATTTTGTTTTTGTAGTATTTGTTGTTATAACTGCAATAGAAATACGTCATCTTTGAAATTTCAACTGTCTAACTATCACGGTTCATGAGATACAGCCTGGTGATAGAGGGACCGACAGACAGACAGTGGAGTCTTAGTAATAGGGTCCCGTTTTACCCTTTGGGTATGGAACCGTAAAAATTGTGGTATGAGAATTAAATGTCAGTCACTATTTAAGTATACCTAGGTATGCCAGAAAAAAAGAATTCATCGTTATTGATCGAAATATGAACAAAACACAGACGGCGTACGTTCAGTACTATTCGTGCTATTTAATACGGTATTGCCTGGTAATAGAATTCACCAGGAGAACGGAACCGAATAAAAATATGGATTGAAAAGTGTACATTTACATTTTCATGTTTACTTTCGTTCGCTGAAATCACATTGATATTTTAATGCACATATCGATCGACTTATACGATTAATGGCCTTTGGTGGATGTAATCAAAATATGATAAAATTAAATTCCAAATAAAATTAAGTAGGAGAACATTGTCATACTTCATTGAAATGGTAAAAGCTGAAGCATGAAATGATTTTAGAACTCTTAATAAATAGCTGTCAAGAAGTTAAAATTAGTAGTAGTTTAAATTAACTTCGGTGTATTGAACTTAATTTAAACTTAATTAGCGTAATTAAACGACAACTGGCACACATATTTGAACTATTAGGTGGTATTAATAGTATCCGAGCGTAATAATAAGAAAGACAGATGCGAGAGTTTGTGAGTTTATTGTTAGAAGTTCAAGGTTTTGAGAGCAGACGATGAGAATTGGCTCAGACAATATAGAAAACCTGAAGTACGCTTTACCTTAGTGTGTTGTATAAATTAAAGGGGAAGAAGATCTAAATAGGAATGTATCGGTAATTATGATATTAGAATGAAGAATTATACGCAATATCCGTCAAGTTATAAAAGCAATATCCGTCCAAACTTTACAAAAATCAACACGCCTCAATGCACAATCACTTCACGAATCGAACACAACAGAAATCACAGTAACGTAATCAAAGCACCATAGTAACGATGCTACTAATATTAAACACTAACTTTTTCTCCCAGCCGGCGACGTTGCGGATGACATTCTGAAAATAACGTTGAACACCACAACAACCGTAACTAGTCCGCGTCAAATACAGTTTTATACTTCGTAAACACTTTTTGATTCACGCGGACTGGTGTAAACCGATTAGAACGCAATCGTTTAGCCATTTTCTTTGATAAGACAAGTAGTATCTGAAGCGTGATTGTGGTTACTCGGTTTGTTGTTGGCGACACTGAACAAGTCTATATTTATGCGGCAAGGTCGCTACTAAGGGCCGCAGTGGCGAGTACGGCTGACCAAGTGCGCTTCGAATAGTTACCAATCCATAGGGATATTATGTTTACGTGAAGACTTCACTAAATTAACTGCTACTTTTGTAATATGGTGCAATGTTATGAAATATTTTTTTTTATATTGATTGTCTGTTGATTCATAGATTGTTGTCGAGAGATCTTTTATTCATTTCATGTTATCGATCTTTTACAACTGAACGTGATTTCCCGACTTGCCAGTTTCAGAGACACTTCAACATTGAATATCCATAAAAACCGGTCAAGACAAAAAAAACACGTTTCTTGTGAACCGGTAATATTAACTTTATTAAATTTGTTGTTAAAGCGGCAATAAAAATACACAATCTGTGAAAATTTCAACTGTCTACCTATTACGGTTCATGAGATACAGCCCGCTGACAGACAGACGGACAGCGGAGGCTTAGTAATGGGGTTCCGTTTGGCATTCATCTTAAAAACTAAGCTAATTTCCCTTCCATACGAAATCCTAGCTCATTCCATGTCACATACCATTCGGTATTTGACTTCATTACTAAAAGCAGACTCGTACTCCAAACAATTCTCTTCATTTAAACTAGGATGGATGGGCGACTACGTTTAAATTAACGAAATGGACACGTCAGTTTTGTTCCAAAACACTTCATTTCCACCGCGGACTCACGGTCGACACGCGGACTGACGCATATAATGCTCCAAATTATGTAGTGTAACAACACTACATAATTTTTTTTACGCAGGTATCGATAAAATACCTATGCCCTGATACCACCTTATCGTAAAAATACTGCATTGAATGTACGTAAATGTATTATCTGATTACCTGATTATGTATTTTTAATTTGTTTGTTTCTATGACTTTTATTTTTTAAACACAATTCACACACTTTGTCTTCACTATAATTCACTCAGATCGATGTCTTTTAAAACCGATCACAGCAGCTGTGTTGTTGGACTGATCGCGTAACAAAACTGACTGCCAAAAACGATTTTACAAACGTATTTACTACTTCAACTACCTACCTTTTGATACAGTTGTCAATTAACTTCTACTAGTAATTCTACATTTAAAAATGTCTTTAATTTGAATAGGTAAATCGCAGTTGACTCTTTTTTATCCATAAATTAACAAGTAATAGAAATAAAGCGTTCATAAATGTTAGTTTATGAATAAACTAACGACATCTGAGTTCTCAACTCTACCTATCCCCTGCGGGGAATATGACAGGCGTTCTTTTATAATCTATTCTGAGGCCCTAGACAAAGTGACATTCTATCAGCGGTAACGATGATGGAAATGGCTAAAATGAATAGAACTGACATTAGCTATCGAAAAGCTTATGTCAAAGTCGTTGTAGAAATACGAAACGCTTTCGAAGCGATTGTCATTTGTCTAAGCCCTCTGTTCTATTTTTATTAAATGGAAAAAAAATGTCGAGTATTCTGCCAATGACTAGTGAGAGCAATGGAAAAACAAATAATAATGAGAAACTGAACAGAAGACACACGTAAAATTCTTCGATTAATTTTGATAGTTAAACACAATGTGGAGGGAGTTCTTTTATATATTATGTGAATAAATAAAGGCTTCTTATTTACCTGTAGGGTCCAAGGTCTCTCCCATAGTTTTTTACACTTCCGATAGGTATATTAATTACCTACTTTGAATTATTTGTAAAAAAAATATGGAAATAATTTAATCTTTCGAATAATCGGTTGACAGGTTCCCAGGACAGGACCTGTTCAGTGTTGCCAGCCTACTCACTAGTAATAAGAGAGATAAACGTTATACTTTTGTTATATGTCCTCGATTTAAGTAATTAGATGACGTGATTGCCGCATTATTATATAGAGCAATTCTTAGATAACGTAAAAATATATTAATCTTTATAAGAAATCTTATCTGAAAATATTGAAACTGTCATACGCATTCGAAGATTTGTTGATCATTTTTATTTTGCATTATCAGAGTTATCAAAGCTTTGTAAATGTAATTAAAAATATCGTTTCTTTGTGAATTTAGTAAAAAATGTCGTTTACAGACTCGTGATTGTGAATGTAGTTAAAAATATCCTTTACAGATTCGTGATTATTATCATGATTATTGATAAGTGATCAATCTTTAGAGCAGTGGTGGCCCAGTGGTAACGGCCGCGACTTACGAATTAAAGGTCGTAGGTTCGAACCCCGACAGGCGCTTTACTTTGTGTAAATAATTTCATCACCACTGCTCTCAAAACGGTGAAGGAAAACATCGTGAGGAAACCGGCATGTCTTAGAACCAAAAATTCGAAGACATGTGACATCTACCAACCCGCACTGGGCCCGCGTGGTGGATTACGGCCCACTCCCTCTCATAGAGAAGAGGCCTGTGTCCCGGCAGTGGGAACATTATAGGCTGATCATGTTGTTATGTTATTTTGATCCATCTATTGCTGAGTATAAGGTATTTTCCCTTTTGTGCCATACTTCCCCGGTCAGAAACAAGACTTCCTTAATAAATTCATAGGATGTAAAAGACAAATACTGGAACCTAGCTAAAATATCGGCGTAATCCTATATATGGATCTTTGAAAAAACAAACGCCTTCCTTAGATAGTACAACCTATAAAGTATGAAATCGTTCCACATGAAGTCAGGAGAAAAATAGATAGACACGTAGAAAAGCGATCTTATTATCTAACTCATGAGACAGCGGATCAGCCTAGGCTTTCTATAATAGCCACAGATATCTTGGGTTGGGCTGAATGAATATTGTGAATGTGAATGAATGTGTTAGATGAATATTGTGAATGTGAATGAATGTGTTAGATGAATATTGTGAATATGAATTAATGTGTTAGTGAATGAAGATGGACGCAATGGTCAATGGCATCTGCTTCTTGAGACCATGGTTGTGTGTTTGTCTTGGCGAATAACAAAAGTAACTTTAAAAAATGAAATACCTACCTATGTAATGTATTTTCTCAGAAATGTATCTTTAGATTGTCATAATTGTAAGGTATCGAGCTCCCTAGCTAGTCAGGCATGCTACTAACATACTAACTTGCTGACTAAATAATATTTTACACCGCGGAATGAGTTATTCTCACTTCGATTCGTGCCTACATATGAGAGAAGAAACGGTAACTCATAAAGTATTCAGCAGCATCTGGTTAGACTCGAAACCGACCCTCATCATTAGCCTTTTCCCAACTATGTTGGGGTCGGCTTCCAGTCTTACCGGATGCAGCTGAATACCAGTAATTTACATGGAGCGACTGCTTATCTAACCTCCACAACCCAGTAGGTTACGATACCGATTGGTTGTCAGACTTTCGGGCTTCTGACGACCCGTAACGACTGTCAAAGATCCACAAATGAAAGAAGCCGAAGCCGACCCTAACATAGAATAAAAAAACATGCTCTGCAGTTTTATTAAACATTGTTTATTAATTAAATTAATTATACTGATTGTAGGAGAAGTGATGACATTAAAAATCTACGCACGCGCACAATCGCACACGTATATGGATGGGTCTAGCGTATAGGTACTTCGTCCATTTCGGTTTGTTTTGACAGCGGAAGTGTCACTGTAATTTATTTACGTAGTTTTAAATATTTTTGGAATAAAAAATTACCTTTATTAAAAATTACATATATCGATTCATTATAAGACTCAGAACAAACTACGTTCATAATGTGCATTAATTCAGTTACACATAAGCACAAGCTGATTTTACTAGTTATGTCTTTAAAAAAGTATCACTTAAATAAACTCGTTAATTTGAAAGCTTTCGGTTAATTAAGATCAATATGATAAGATCGTTACTGTAAATGTTCAATTCTAATAGAGTAATCAGATAACTGTAATTGGCTTGGTTAATAAATATTGGTATATTTCGATTAGGTTCACGCAGATTTACACTCGTACCTAAGCTAATAGCAATTACATTAAATATGTTATATCTAAGTATTTAATCTTTTGGTTTATGAAATACTGATTGATGCAGTTATATACTAAGTTGCTACTTTGGAAAACCTTATTACGATTTCTGACAGTCAAAATTCGGTCTCATTTAAATACAGGGTTTAACAAGACCCATCACATAGCCTTTATCAACGCATGCTGCCCATCAAACTATAAGAACTTTTTCGGCTAGTATCACTAACCTCCTCCATGAGTTTTTTTTTTAAACCACCATTCTTCACTAGATGGCGCGGATCTTTATAAAAAAAACTGAAAGAGATGGTTTAATCACTAAAACAGAAAGAGTTAAGCAAAAAATATACTACGTTTATTTCTGGTGTGAAATATTGCTGTTTTCGGCAGCACGCAATGTACACGAGTTGAAAGGATTAATATTTAAAACTGGTTTTCGTGAAAAAACGTCATAAAAAGATGGAATTTTGATCTTCGATATTATTTCTTGTATACTCCAGTAAAAAAAAATATCACAATGAAGATATTAATAAATGAATTTCGGGTTCGTTTAGTGTATTTTTACATCCTATATAATAAATGTAATATCATACTCTTCTAACGCACATTAATTTGTTCCCAACTAATTTAGGAAAACCTTATTACGATTTCTGACAGTCAAAATTCGGTCTCATTTAAATACAGGGTTTAACAAGACCCATCACATAGCCTTTATCAACGCATTCTGCCCATCAAACTATAAGAACTTTTTCGGCTAGTATCACTAACCTCCTCCATGAGTTTTTTTTTTAAACCACCATTCTTCACTAGATGGCGCGGATCTTTATAAAAAAAACTGAAAGAGATGGTTTAATCACTAAAACAGAAAGAGTTAAGCAAAAAATATACTACGTTTATTTCTGGTGTGAAATATTGCTGTTTTCGGCAGCACGCAATGTACACGAGTTGAAAGGATTAATATTTAAAACTGGTTTTCGTGAAAAAACCTCATAAAAAGATGGAATTTTGATCTTCGATATTATTTCTTGTATACTCCAGTAAAAAAAAATATCACAATGAAGAAATGAATAAATGAATTTCGGGTTCGTTCAGTGTATTTTTACATCCTATATAATAAATGTAATATCATACTCTTCTAACGCACATTAATTTGTTCCCAACAAATTTTGAAACAGAACACTATTCACTACTAATAAATAAATAGGTTTAAACACTATTCTGAAAATAAATAAACGTTAATTCTGCCACTCAATAGGCAACAACAGTGTTATATTTCACATTTGGTCCCGTTCTATTCAGAGACGGTCCCTAATTGGACGGTTTCAACTCCATCAGACCCAAACAGCGTAAATGTACCTACATTGTAAATTGCTAATTTTGCTGCAGTACCTACGTACCCACATAGGTACTTGTATTGAAAATGTATCGTGTATAGTTCACTTTAATATGGATATTATCAGACTGGTAAATTATAATAGTGTTCAATGCATTGTGCGGCGGCCACGTGTGGTTTTAATGATCTTAAAAAAATCTGCAAATTTATATTGAACTCGTTCCAGTATACGGAAGCCGAGAAATATTTTAATCGAGTATGTAAGGAGCGTGGAGGTGGCGTTCTATATTTTCTGTCTACCCGTATGGGAAGAAGGCGTAAGTTTATGTATGTATATTTTTAATCTTCAGCAAATCTTTGGACTGATTGACAGACCTCCAAAACAAAAATAGAAACGTACAGGCATTAATTATTTTGTACACCGTATCAAAAATGTATGTAGGTTTGTAGGTATAAGTCACGTAAAGGCTCCCACTCATAGGCGCGATATCCCAGGCGCGACAAACGGTCGCGCTTCCTGTTGCGCCCGCGATATCGCGCCTGTTTGCACGAGGCTTTAAGCGAGCTGCATATTACCCTTCTAATCTTTCCGGAAAACCATGGAATTCAGTAAAAACCGCGCTGCAATTTAACCTTTTACGTGTCATCCCTAATTTAAATACCAAATTGAGCCATACCCAACTGAATTACAGTTTAACCCTGCAATGAATTATTACTCGTAATTCGTGCCTGTCCGTATCAATCAGACAAAGGCCGGTCAGTTCTAATTGGGGTACAAATGTCCAGTCATTCCTCTTATTGGATGCCCTTACTAATTTCACGGGTAGAGACGAAGATGCTCCAAATAGTTTTATCAAATACTCTCTGGTATTTGGGTCAATTAAGTGTCAATCAATCAATGTATTGTTAAGTTGTGGCAATAGATATGGATGGTATTTTCTAATAGTTGTTTATTATGATTGGAGTGTTTCGGCTGTTGCCGCTGTGTACTTCGACATAAATAATAGACTGCTGCTGGTTATACTATGTATTCTGAATAAATGGTTTCTGTATGATGGTCGTGATGGATGAATTTGAATTTTTATGATTTGGAATGTCGACTCGTGCGGCGCAACGCGACGCTCCCTGCGAGCAGTGTTGCCACTAGCGCTGGCGCCCCTGGCGGCGCGAAGCGACAACTCGGGGCATGGCCGCAGTAAGTACCGCGGCGGGGCCGTAACAGGCACAGTCAGTATTTAAGTACTATGCTTCTGTTAATTTTATTTGTTCTACTTAAAGAGAGCAGTGGTGGCCCAGTGGTAACGGCCACGACTTACGAGTTGTAGGTCGTAGGTTCGAACCCTGACAGGCGCTTTACTTTGTGTAAATTATTTCATCGCCAGTGCTCTCAAAACGGTGAACGAAAACATCGTGAGGAAACCGTCATGTCCTAGAACCAAAAATTCGAAGACATGTGACATCTACCAACCCGCACTGGGCCCGCGTGGTAGATTTCGGCCCGTTCCCTCTCACAGAGAGGAGGCCTGTGTCCCAGCAGTGGGAGCATTATAGGCTGATTATGCTACTTAAAGTTTCATTAATTTATTTTTTGTTTAACTAAATATAAAACAGTAAGTTTGTTTTTGTTTGGGACTAGCACTTAGCTACTCATTAATTTATTAGGTTGGTCTCAAATATGTCTCAGAATCCTACAAATTCTTCTAATATTATAAATTATAAAGCGTATTTGGTTGTTCGTCCGTGTTCGTCCCTCTCTCACGGAGCTCACGCAATCACGTTTTTGATACGTTTATGGTCTGGAAAGTGACATAGGCAGCCTTTTTTTTTCCGGAAAAATTCCTGTTAGAATATCCGTGCGAGGAATACTGCGTCGTGCAGCTAAAGTTCGTTTTTTAGTCTACGAGATTAAAAAACGAACTATATTGAACTTATTAAATTAATTTTGCTTTGACTACAACAAAAATTGTTATTCACTTTGAAATCATTCCTGTTAGCTAACTATTGATGGCTACCGTTTAGAAAGGCAAAACTTGTGCAGCTAGGAATATTTTTCAATTTTTATAGCGAAAAGTACCAATTATTTTCTCTCGAACCAAAGGTTTGTCAAAGACCGCAATGGAATAGGATTGAAAAACCTTTGTCGTTGCACTAATTTGATGGCCTAATTGGAAGATAAAATACAAATCCATGTATTTAAAATATAAAATTCTCTTTTTGAAAATGGAACATAGTTGTTGCAAAAGAAGGTTTAATTTATTGGTGTGTGCAGCAGGTGTCACAGTCACTGTCTTCATTCATACCGCATGATAAAGGTTCCTTTTGAGGGTTCCGTAGTCAACACGGAACCCTTATAGTTAATTGCTATTTACCTCGTTTCTGTGCCATATGCATCCACGTTCCATCTTATGATCTTCAAACAATTTTGTAGCTGGAAGACTAACCCACACACATGGTGTTAGTCCTATGACACACGATTGTTAGTCTTCTGGAAAGACAATCAACGACGCTATCTATTAGGTTAGCAGTAGTGGCCCAGTGGTAACGGCGGCGACTTACGAGGTCGTAGGTTCGAACACAGACAGGCGCTTTACTTTGTGTAAATAATTTCATCACGACTGCTCTCAAAACAGTGAAGTAAAACATCGTGAGCAAACTGGCATGTCCAAGAGACAAAAAATCGAAGGCATGTGACATCTTCCAACCCGCACTTGGCCCACGTGGTGTATTACGGGCTACGGCCAACTTCCTCTCACAAAGAAGAGGCCTGTGTCTTAGTGGGAACATTGTAGGCCGATTTTGCTTTCGCGGGAAAGTCCGAAAGGGATACCGTGGCCTCAGGCAACTTACAGGCAACTGAAGAAACACGGGTAGGTTTTATTCAGTAAGAGTCTGACACGCTTTCCCGCTCTGCCCAGAGCGGGAGAAGTTATTTGATAATTATCCACACACAAAAAAAAGAATGGTTATGCTTATGTCTGCTCTGATGGGTTGTCTGTTGCTAATTCAATCAAAATTGACGACACGGTTGGCGCAGTGGCTGAGCGATGGACTGCTGCGCAACGTGTCGCGGGTTCGATCCCCGCACGGAACAAATATTTGTATGATCTGCAAGTAGTTGTTCTGGGTCTGGGTGTTAGTGTTTGTGAGTTTCTATGTTTGTAAGCGCACCCACGATACAGGAAGAAATTCTTAGTGTGGGGCAAAGTTTAAAAAAAAAAAAAAAAAAATGACCAAACACATCAGCTGACATCCCTGAAATTTAGTTAATTTTTTTGTATCGTTCCAGAAGCCGGGTGTATCACTCTGCTTTACCTCTTCATGAACGTTTTAATTGAATAATCATGAATACAGGTACTCTGTAAAAACGTGGACGTCAGTTTAAGTAGCGGTTTTTCACGTATAACTTTATAATGCTCAAAGGTTTTATGGCATTTTCACACCAAGGTTAATAAAAAATTAAATTTTAAAGTTAATTTGACGACAAAGAACCTTTTGCCCGCCGTTTCCGCAGTCAAGTTTACTTTTAGACCTCTTTATTTTGTGCCTTCATAAAGTTATTTAATTTTTCGGCTCGACCGATTTTTCTGTGCTTTAAAAACCGAGTCATTTCATCTGTAAGCCCCGCGGCGTGACCGTTCACGCGCGTTCCACATCTCTTTCAACTTATTTTTTTAATTTTTCGGTGTTCCTAACGATGTTTCGTCTTGAATGGTCAGAAGAGTAAAACTGCCCACAGACGATATTAGCCCTTATTTAGCAGTACAAATAGAGATTTATGCCGCGTGAACCAGCCATCAAACATGTTAGACAGTATAGTTAATTGATTTAGGAGTGACTTTGCGGAAATCCATTATAAAGTACAATAGACGTAGATATATTTAATAACCTATACCGCTTCGACACGTGTTTCACCTCTCAACGAAGCATCCTTAGGATGACGATTGACCAGTCGCGAACCCGAACATGACGTGTTGCCACGCCGTGCGCTGGACGCAGAGTATACCATATCGCCCGGCACACCCACTTATAAAGGATGAAATTTTATTCGTTTTAATCCTCTTAAATCGTGTGTTGCACAGTTAGGGTGCAGGTTAGCCCGCTTATAGTGGGCCAAAACGATTTTTAGAAGTTTCTCATTATCTGACGAAAAGTGATTGTACACACGGCTACACATCAAGCTATACATTTCCAGTTTAAGCTGACCTCGCATTGCATGGAATCATTGTTCTCATCATTATGAACAACTTTCTCTATGGGACCAACCCTGAAATCGCGAAAAAAATATCGGCTGTTCCCTACATTTTGACGAGCTATGTTTGGGAGCATCAGGATAGTTAAAACGGATTGTTGTTTTTGGTAACTTACTAAAATAAATACAATCCGGCTCGAAGGCCCATCAGATGAGAACTATGACTTCTGAATATGTATAATTTAATTTACATTTAAATTTCT
Source organism: Lithophane semibrunnea (assembly GCA_947363905.1). Classification (NCBI taxonomy): domain Eukaryota; kingdom Metazoa; phylum Arthropoda; class Insecta; order Lepidoptera; family Noctuidae; genus Lithophane; species Lithophane semibrunnea. The sequence continues at coordinate 8,056,371 of OX376201.1, read as the reverse complement.
GTGGCTAGGACAGACTTAAAATTCCCAAACTATATCTTAACATAATCGCAGAACATAAACCCAAACTGAATGTAGGCTAAGGAATGCTATCGGGCGGCTGTTAACATCTACATGGGAAGGCAATATGTTGTATATTGGAAATTCTTCCCCTCCGTTAATACCAGTCGATGGTGTAAGCCTCATAAGCCTTGGGCAGAATATTGTGATAAAGTGGCATCGATGTTACATGCTGAAAATCGATGGCGAGAGGATGTTCAGAGAAAAATCAAAGAATGCCTAAGGAAATAAGGGAGAGCACTTTTTATAAAAAAATATAATAATTATATAAGCTGTGCCCGCGGCTCCGCTTTTGTAGATCAATAAAATTAAGTTATGCTGGAACAGAACCAGAAAAAAATAATCGTCACAGATTATTTTTTTTTAAGCACTTCTCACGTTTTACAATTATTTTACTACAAAATACAATGCTGGTTTTCTTTTGGATTTTGTTAGTGAACAATGATCCAATCTGAACGTATAAAAGATGACCGATGAAATTGTAACAGCTATTTTAGATATGCACTATGTGTAGTACAGTCAGACGAATCAATAGCATTCCATTAGATCAGCACATACCGGATGCAGCTCCGCGTTCGAAACGAAACGAACGTGTTAAAATTTCTTTTTAAAAAAATATGCGCGTCCAACTACGGTTTCACCGTTAAAATACGTTGCGTTCAGATTGGATGCCAATCACGATTTTGCGTAAAAAAAATATGTAAATTGTCATGCGTAAAAAAAATAGTCATACTAGAATTAACGCTATTGTACAATTGTAAAGATGTAGAAAAATAATTGGACCTTCTTACCTAAATGAAAGTAAAGTCATAGATTATTTTAATAGGATATTTTGTATACCTAGTGCCAGAAACAGTACCTATGTCTAATGAGATAACTTAATTTCTTTTTCTAAACAAAGCTAAAACTCTTGTTCAAGTTTCAAAAATGTTTGTTTAGGTCCACTAATTAAATAGTTTGAAGAATAAATTCGAAATAATAATTCAAAGCTCTTAGATCAAAGTTCGAAAGATGTTTTGGAAAGAAAAAAAAATAGAATATAATAAGGTTGGCACAGAAGTTGTTCGGGGGATTTGGAAGATCACCATAAATCATCCGAGAAGACCTTTTTAAAACCCTCATTAAAATGCCAAGTATAAGGGCTGAATCATAAAAACGACTTGAAAATAAATTTTGTCTTGTAAAAGGCTGTAGACTGAATTTAATGGGCGAATGTCTGACATATCTTGTACCTACCTAAGTAAGAAAATTAGCTTTTAGATTTTATAATCTTGGCAGAACATTTTATGTCTGGGATCATAAATGAGTCATAATAGTTTGATTTGACATTGTAACTCTTTTTTTACTATTTTAAACACTGGGGGCGAATTTAAAAAACGTTGGATATATTGAAACAAATTATAAGTTAGGGTTAGTAGCAGTGCCTGCCAGGGCTGCGGGAAAGTCCGAAAGGGATACCGGGGCCGTTGGCAACTGACAGGGAACTGAAGGAACACGGGTGGGTTTTAGTCAGTAAAAGTCTGACACTCGGAGCGGGAGAAGTCATTTGATGATTTCCAACCGTCAAAAAAATAATATACAAGGTGGAGACGACAATACAACAATAAATGAAAACACTGGCAATACTAATGCATAAGAGTATTTTGGAACTAACAAATAAATCCTAACATCGAAATTAAAAAAGTCATTTTTTCAAACAAACTAAATAGTAGTGATGGGCCGACTAAGGGATTTGCCGATCTTTAAATAGCTATCGTAACTAAACTACTGGAAATATTTGATTAATTTTTTGTATGTAGACCGAGAACGTCATTAGATATACGGAGTTTCATTTTTTGTTGTATTGTCGTCTCCACCTTGTATATTATTTTTTTGATCACCTTGTATATCTGAAGAACGCCTATTTGATTGTCGAAACAAAAAGCTGTAACTACCATCAAGTAACTGTAAAATTATTCTGGGTTTGGCAAATTGTAATTCCTTAGTAAAAGTTTTGGGCACATTTTGTTCGAATTTCATCTTTGTTTAAGTTTGCAAAATGACAACGTGACAATAAATTGTATTTTCAAATTCTATAACTATGTTAATAAGAAGTTTTACAATGTCAGACAGGTTATAATATTTGATTCAATATTGTCAAATTTTAAAATGAGATTTTGTGTATAGAATCTTTTAATATAACTATTATGGCTTCGTCACTATTAATAATATTTTACGACGAGGGTTATCTTCGTTGTAACTTGTGCCAAAAGATGACGATAGATTACCAAACAAAAAGATTATTGGATATTGTTTGTCTTGTCAAGATAATTGCTAAAATGCTTAAGCTTAATATCGCACGTCAACAGCTGTGTCACTCCTATGTCTTTTTACCGACTTCAAAAAAGGAGGAGGTACTACGTTCGGATGATTGTTTTTTTTTTTTTTTTTAATGTATGTTCACCGATTTCTCCGCCGTTTGTGAACCGATTTTAAAAATTCTTTTTTAGTTCGAAAGGGTATACTCCCGAGATGGTCCCATATTAATTTTATTCAGTTTGCTTGCGTAGTTTTTGAGCTAGCTTCGATATTACGTATTTTTCCCACAGTCTATGTAGACGATATAATTATTAGAGTCCTTCACTGTTACATAGCAGGTAGTAGCTTGTGTGGGGTAGGTACCACCACTAAAAAGTGAAAAATAAAAACTTTTTACAAAAAAAAAACAACCGACTTCAAAAAAAACACAAAAAAAGTGAAAAATTACTTTAATTTCGGAAGTCGGTGGCAAAAAACGAAAATTAAAAAGCAAAGACACCGACTTCCGAAATTAAAGTTATTTTTCACTTTTTTGTGTTTTTTTTTAAGTCGGTTGTTTTTTTAACATATTAATAATATTTTTGTAAAATAATTTCTTTCATTTTTCACACCTATCCTCTATGCCTTCAAAAATACATTTACATTCACATACTTCAAAAATACATTTACTGATGTTGATTTTGGGTATGACACTAATATGAAACTAACACAGTACCTATATTATGTAGGTACCCTCTTATTCATAAACGTTACTTAAAGTGAAAGAGTCGTATAAACGTCGAAAATGTATAGTTAAACAGTTGCTAATTCATAACTTAACTTTAAGCAGCGTTTATGAGTAAGGCGGTAAGTATAGCCTATTTAATGCCAAATACATCTTGAGCATATAATTTTATTAAACGATTCTTTAGTCAATCAATAACCTCATCCATTCAGTTTACTCCTAGATAATTATAAATTGCATTAGGTACTTACCAGGTGTATTTTTTCTAGCAGCTTGTAAATTTAATTTACTCCAGCTTGTTACTCCCTAATGTTCCCTGAGTCCTTCGGAATATAGTCGATCTAAGCTTAATGCAAAGTTGAACAGGTCATCGACCCTTTCAAGCTCTATGTGAAAACCATGTAGGTTTACGTGAAATTATCTTCTAATCATTTGAATTTGGTCGAATGTATTTGGTTTTATAATCAATGTTTTGTTTTCATAAGGTTATCAAGCTTTAGATTTATTCCATCCATTCCAAACCATCACTTAGTAAGTAGATTAGTGGAATTACTTTTAATAAGCCCTAACTAATGAGGGTTCTCTCGTTGCAATGACCATGATATTCTATGATTATATTATGGTTACTAAACACAAATTACATTTAAGTAAAATAAAATCAGCTGTCTAAATAAAGCTTACTTTAATTTCAAAATCAAATTAAACTGTTCCATTGTAAAGTAATAAAATGCAAACAAAACACCTTATTGCATTTAATGAAACTTTCATTAATAATGGTTTGAAAACGACGTCTTAAAGGTCAATTACTCAGCTTATAAGTAAAGATAAAATTTTACGAGCCCTATCGTAAACAAACAATTACGAAGTTTAATTTACTTTTAACAGTTTTTACAATCTCATTATTTTCTTATTAAAACGCTGTAGTCCGATTATTTTTAATTCCATTTATATAATGGTTTTGATTCCACTCTGTGCTGTGGTTCAGATTTTTTTATTGGGCCACCCAAAAATATCTGAAACACAGTACAGAGAAACAGCTGCCGACACCATCAATACCAGAAGCATCGCAGTTAAGTAGTCATTCTACGTTTAAATGTATTATAGTTAAATCTATGTGACGGCGCAGAAAAATGGTGCCGTCTACTTTTGTTACGAAGTTACTGGAATCACCGAAAAGGTCGGAAAAGAATGACACTGGCTGGTGACTGTCACTGTAGCAGAACGTTGCGTCGATGGTTGCGTGGCGGCTGTCTTCTGATGACAAAGATGATGTCAGGGGAGCCGCTGTCATACTACGTCCATCACAATCTACCATATTCCGGCACAATCCTGATGATATTGAAGCTACTGAACCACTTATACGATGACCACTTCTGGTAAAGGCTATGCAGCACCATTATGTGTATGGAAATGAGGGCTAGAAAAAACAAAGGGAACCAGACCTTCCCTAGATCTTTAATGGTGGCAAATACGATGCAGTTTTACTTCCATGAGGGTTCAATGAAAAATATTCGTCAATTTTAGAAGAACATTGCGTTTGCGACTGGCCGCCGAAGCGACTAAGTAACTATGTACATACAGGGTGTTAGGGTAAACACCGTTATCCTTGCAACCAGTGGTTTGGTTTCATTTATAGAACGTAAAATCAATGGAAAATTACAATATTTTTAAAAAAAAATTTAAATCTAAATTTTACCACAAGAGGCGCAAGTTCGTTGCCCTATGCGCTAGGGCAACGAACTTGCGTCTCAACACGGGCGGGGGTTACGGGATGTGACCTGACCGGCAGCGAGCGCGATTCCTCCCTTAGTCAGTCAGCTGTTTCGCTAGAGAGCATGGTGTCGGATATAAACTTTTTAAAATCTTTTAATGAAAATTACGTTTTTTTTTTGTTGTGTTCGGTCATTTATTTTTATATTTAAGTCAACTACCCATGGTTTGAATGACAAGAGTGTTTACCCTTACATCCTGTATAACGGGTGTAAAAAAACACGTATCGAAGCCGTAAGTCACTTGTTATTCCCGTCATTGGGGCACATTTTTTTGTTCGGGACTATACCTGGGAACCTTCTGGCTACGGAGATATTGAAGAATTCCTACTTTTTAAAAAAAAAGTTTAAGATGTTATAACTTAATTTGAAATACCCCACAAACCCTGAACCGTTCCCTGCGCCCATAAACACAATCTTTTGCGTGTGTTACGTTGCGCACAACCGCAAACAGCGATTTTTCATACCAAAAATAAAAGTCGTTTCCCATCAATTATTTTTGTGCAATGTTAGGTACCTACTTAATTTGATTTACAGAATACGTAGTTGACGCCTATATGACGGGTCTTTTTACACCCTGTATCTACACTGTTTGTAGCACTCCATTTCTTCATAAATGGTCGAAACGAGAGACAGACTGTAAGTAATGCTGTTTTGCTCGTAGTGTTGTGAATGAACATTTTATTTGCTTAAATCCTAATTTCGCAGACTGTTTAAAATACGTTTCAAAAAGCTAAATGTTGGTAAGCGTTATATTAAATTTTTGTTTTCGCGTTTATTAATTTTGGTCTGCTGCATAATTTTATTAGGTACTTTGTTTCTCTTGAAATTAGGTACTGAAATTACACTTTTTGTAAGTATAATATCAAATTATAAAATTTTGTTTTTAAAATAGCATGTAACTTTTCCATTTATCTTTTCAGATTATTTCGAAAACACATCAATAGTATAGAATCTAATTTGGCAAAAAACTCTCAATATAATAGTAATTTTACAAATGAATGGTCTTATACCCTAGTCTAAAAAAGTATTAGTCTGAAAGGGATTTTAAGGGTCAGTCTGGAGTAAACCCTACTTATCTGTCTGGACAAGAAGTTCATCGATAAGTATTAAGGTTTAGGTCTCGCTGTAAAAGCATTTATTGTGAATAAAATATTGATGAAATCTCAATACATACTTTTTCTGTGATGAAGGCTGGGAGAAGGCATATTACCACCCTTATTGAGAAGGTCTAATATTACAAAGTCTTTTCTTGTCTCATAATAATGACCATCAGCAACTTTGTAATTGGGCTGACTGCCAGCTCATGGATGCATCAAGTACACAGGTTTATTTAGATATCTTCATTCATTGATAGCGCTCGTGATTGAGAACTAATATAAACATAATTTAAAAAAAACTAGCGAAAATGTCACAAAATATTAGTCTACAAGTTTCTACGGATTGGACAACGAGGCACATCCCTCAGCAAGATCTGCACCATCCTATAATCTCATTGGTAGGTGCGAACAAATATTTAGTATCCGTCCGTGATATAACGCTGTCTGCCAGTATTTATTGGACAAATAGTCGCTACTTAGCAACACAGATAACTAAACTAAATATTATTCCCAAGTTATGCCACTGACATTTAAATTTAGGTGACACGTGACGAAAGCGTGTGTAATCCGCTTATCACTTGTTTTTGTACTCAGATGAGTTAAGGCGTGTTTCCAACACGCGAGACAAAGTCCGAATGCATTTAATTCCGCGTTGATGTTCATTAAATATGTGTGCACTTTGACTTTTTCTTAGAATGCTAATCTGTTTGAAGTGAAATGTAAGTAGTTAGGTATTGTTTTCTTATCTCATAGATTGTTTAAGATTTACACGTGTTGACTATAAAGTTTTATGATAAAGACAATTTTATCATAATTAGCATGTTGATTTTCTTGCCATGACGACTCGGAAGTGTACCCTAGCTACATAGTAGAACAAGTATGTTTAACTATAGTAAAGGGAAAACTTTAAACGAATGTAGTTAATATTTCAGACTATGCAGGCTCAGATAGCACAGTCTAGATTTTCACAATAAAAGGTATCAATGGTTTGATGAATAAAAAAAACCTTAGAACTCTTTCAGCTCAGGATTGTAACCACACCAACAGAACTAAGCCCATATTGTTACATTTCATGTCTACATTTGGCTGGCGTTAATCCCGGCTTTTAGAAGGGTCTGCCTTTTCATCATAATGTACTTTTCAATACAAAAGGTAGACCAAACAGCCTAACGACGTCATTAGGCAACATTTTATTTTGGTTTGTGTTATTACTAATTAAAGACAGCACATAACTATTATTGCTTTCTTTACCTACAATTATGTTATTCTATAATTTTTAAATTGGAATAATCAAAACGTTTGCTTTTCATTTACACAGTAATTGAAGCAACAACATTTAGCTTCGTAAAAATGATTAAAATTGTTAATATTACCTAATGAATGAATGTGCAGTGAAACATCCCTTTAATATAAGTGAGGCCGATTTGCTGGTGACAATGAACTATGACACAGGTTGAGATATCTTCTACATACATAATATTATTTAAATGCCTATTTTAAAAAGTAGCATTTTAAAAATAGTTGCGAAAGAGTATTTTAGTAATTTGTAATGACAGCCTCATTTATAAAAATCTCGCTATTCCCTGTTTAGCCACTGTTTAGCTTACCTACATAAAGATAAACTAACTAACTTTTCTTTATAATATTTATATTACTTATTATAATCGCTATTTAGCAGGTCCAACACTAATTCTATACAAGTACGACACCAGCCTAATCATGGCTAAGTCCGACACTAGTCCGATAATAGCCCTCTATACACAATTTTTGGAATTATTGATTCAAAATCGCGTGTTCCTTTAAAAATTTCAGATGATTATCATGACTCGTAGAGCAAAAGTCAGCCATAAAACTCAGATTCGAAATTATTGTAAACATGTGGAATCCCGCTCGTGTATAATAAATATCTTCGTATAGCGACGAAGTATCATAATAAATAATACTTATGGTAAAATTATGAAGTCTGTTAGTCCGTTTACCTACTTTAACCACCCAGTTATTTCAATTACCCACTGTAATTGAAATAACTGAAAACCTCATATTGGGTAAAATTACTCATCAAAACAACTTTTAATACGTGACCAAACCTAAAATCGCACAAACTAAACTGATCCACCATACATTTATTTTCGCCTAACTTAATGAGAGCAGTGGTGGCCCAGTGGTAACGGCCGCGACTCGACTTAAGAGTTTTATGTCGTAGGTTCCAGCCTTGACAGGTGCTTTAGTTTGTGTAAATTATGCTTTGCAACGTTATCATCACCACTGCTCTGAAACGGTGAAGGACAACATCGTGAGGAAAGCGACATGTCCTAGAACCAAAAATTCGAAGAAATGTGACATCTATCAACCCGCACTGGGCCCACGTTGTGGATTATGGCTCACTCTCCCTCTCACAAAGAGACCTGTGCCCCAGCAGAGGGAACATTATAGGCTGATTATGTTGAAAAGGAATCAGTTGTTTTTTTTTCGCAACTATGGTGTAAGTCCCATAGAAAAAAACGTTCATAATGATGAGTAAAATGTCCCCTTCTCCGGTTTTCAGTTATTTCAATTATAAGCAGACATCAATTTTTGACACTCCGTCCGCCAAAAGGCCATAGTGGAACACTGAATGTCATGACGCAACTTCGGAGAGGCCATGTCCAGCGGACTGATAAGCAAAAAGTGAAACCGCGAACAAAAGTTGTGAACAAAAGTATAAACGTGATTGTTTCTCTGTTTTGCTTCATTGGTATTTTCCCCCGAACTAATTAATTAATCTGCATAATTTATTTAGCTATAATGATAATGTATGGCTTAGTTCGAGAAAAGGTTTCCACGTGATAATTTTTGAGCTTTCCTTATAGATTGTTTACGACACGTTGTGCACAAAACCAATTCTGTCAAAAATACAATCAATTTACCAACATTTTTGTTAAGTTTGACAGATTGCTACTTGAATGTGAACGTTTTTTAAGTACGAGTTTTGGCCTTCAGCTGAACTGAAGGCCAATTCAGTGTTTCATCAACATTTCCGGTAAAAGTTTATTACATCACTACAATTAAGTATATAGGTATTGAATTTCAATGTCTTTATATACAATCTAACACTAAAATTATATACAAAGCGACATAAAAATTATTATAGAAAGAAGGGCTCATAGGGCGTCAAAAAATTCTTCCGCAAATATTGTATTGAATAGTTTTGTAATTTAAATTCACCTAAATTAATTACATAGTTGTCTGTATGTATCTTCACTCTATCTCATTTGCTTGCTATCCGTGGAAACTTAGTGGAACGTAAAGTAATCCTATACAGTAAAATATTAAAAGCTAAAGAACTTTTAATATTTTACTGTATAGGGTGTTGTAAAAATGTTTATTTTCCCGAATTAAATAAACTATTTTTCATTTACACCGTTGCCACAAAAGCAGCACTATATTTAATCAAAACGACAGCACATCTCCTTGGTTTCCGCCACGCAATTCATACCACCCCACCCACTACCTGTACCCTACAACAGCTAGCAATTCCTCATCCCGTCATACATATCGTATAGCGTTTATCTTAGAGGTGCATGTGTGTCGGGGTGAATATATTGCCGCTCTACATCAACGGATGCCGACATTCGTGACACTTGCGACACTCGCGACATTCGCGACACTATACTTCTTATATTATGAGTGTTTCGTGTCGTTATTGTTTTACTAATGCTGTATTTTTCTACTTAATCCTGTCTCTCTTTTAGCCTTTAGTGCTTGGTGTATTATTGTTAAGAATTGGTATTTAAAGCGTCATGTTTACCCCAAATAAACGTATTTTCTTTCTTTAGGTACTTAATCTCAATTTTTATTACTCCTAGTCCTTAACCGATTTATTAATAGCATTAAAATAATACCAGCTTTTTACTGCCCCAAAGCTGGGCAAAGGCTACTCCTCATAAATAGAGAAGGCACGACATTGATCACCACGGTTGTTCAAGATGGGTTGGCTACTTCAGCGTATTGACTATACAGGTTTCCTCACGATGTATTCCTACACTGATGTCACTAATGTCCAAGATGATCTCAGAAAATTCATTATGTATTGAAAAAGTCACAGTACTGGGTGCTGCAAATCCAGACTTCGGGCTGCTACGGAGAAATTCCAGATTAAAGGGGATAATTTTCATATTTTTACGCTACAATTTTGCCCATAGAAATCTATATCTCCTTCTCGGTTTCTACTACCCTTTTATCCATTAAAACGATATTCCATTAAAACCGTAGTACGTAAATGAATATTCAACACGTCTACTGCAGTCGTCATTTCAAAATAGATACCTACCATTACTATTACTGTTCTCGACCCCATCGGCTAGTAACACCATAATAACCCCTTGTCTAAGGCATCTGTTCCACCGCCGACGAGGGAGCGACTCGCTGTTAATCGCTCAAGAGACGTACACAAGGTCCCGTGTATGTAAGTAAAAGAGATACATTATTAACCGACTTCTTCAAAAAGGAGGAGGTTCTCAATTCGTTTGTTTTTTGTTTGTATGTTACGCGATTACTCCGCCAATTATGAATCGATTTTGATGATTCTCTTTTTTGTTTGGTAGGTCATGCTTCAGAGGTGGTCCTATATAAATTTTATTAATTTTGCTTGTGTAGTTTTTGAGTTAGCATAAATAATTACGTATTTTTCCCACTTTGCGTATGTAGACGATATCTTAGTCTTTATTTACATAGCAGATAACGGTATACGAATTTGTCTTTAATTTCGGAAGTCGGTGGCAAAAAACGAAAATTGAAAAGCAAAGACACCGAGTTCCGAAATTAAAGTTATTTTTCACTTTTTTTGTGTTTTTTTGTGAAGTCGGTTGTTTTCTTTTTTGTAAAAAGTTTTAATAATAATTGATCGCTCACTGTTCACACCGCAGTCGAGTACTCCTTTATCGCAGCGACAAGAACTAGCAACGAACACTCGCTTGGTGGGCAGAACACTTGCCGAGAGAATCACGCATGGTGCATACGCTTATCAGAGAGCAGAGTGATTGCTTGTCACCGTCTCTCGTTCCTCGCCAACTCATTTTAGTTGCTAGCTCAACTCGCTTCTCGTGAGAACGGTGCCTTAAGGTGTTTACTACTACCGTGAGAAAGCAAGCAACTGTTCTGTCTGCCATTTTTTCCAAGAGTGGAAAAATTTAATACGCTTGTTTGTAAGTAGTAAGTAAAAATAACAATATTTTTTATTCTGCTATAAATATTACTACGACATTTATTTTTAGTAAACAAAGAAAAGTTTCCAATGTAAACAGGGGCAAAAAGTTGGTTTTTCCAAAGTAATATAACTCCATCATATTTTCTGACTATGCGTAAAGTTTTTCATCAGACAATATTTCGTGTATTCCTGTTCGTTCCACTGGCGTCGTCCCACTGGTGGGACGAACGGGAATTTAATAAATTATATTAAATTTATTCCCGCTCGTCCCACTGACTTTCTCGACTCGACTTTTACTTTTGATAACAGGAAAAGTGTATTCACATTTAAAATAATTATTATACCGATTAGATCGTTTTATTTTTCGTAGTAACCTGTTTGCTCAACTTCATTATTGTTGGCCACATTTTGTATACCATCTGTCAAATATTGCGTGTATTCCCGTTCATCCCACTGGCGTCGTCCCACTGGTGGGACGAACGGGAATTTAATAAATTATATAAAATTACTAAATCATTCCCGTTCGTCCCACTGAGAAAGTCAGTGGGACGAACGGGAATGATTTAGTAATTTTATTTTTATTCCCGTTAGTCACACTGAACAATTTGAGCATGGTTGTTGTTCAATTATACACTTATTTATCCTAACTAATACTATAAATGCGAAAGTGAGTTTGCTTGTATATTTTTTAGGTACAATTTCACGCTAAAACGGCTGAAATGATTGCTAAATCATTTCATTTTTTTTTACAATAATTCAAAGTTCAAAGTCCTAAAACAATAATACATTTTTAAAGGCTGTTTATTATAGCCTGCGCCAATTAAAATCAAATGCCCCGTTCGTCGAACCGGACGAACGGGATAAATTTATTATAATTTATTAAATTCCCGTTCGTCCCACCAGTGGGACGACGCCAGTGGGACGAACGGGAATACACGCAATGTTTGACAGGTGGTATACAAAATATGGCCAACAATAATGAAGATGAGCAAACGGGTTACTAAGAATAATAGAACGATCTAATCGGTATAATAATTATTTTAAAAGTGAATACACTTTTCCTGTTATCAAAAGTCAGAGGAAAAACTTTTTCTTTAATTTTCTTTTACTTGTGAAAAGAAGCTTTCGAACTGAATATCGAAAAAGTATATGTTCTTCATAATAAATAACAGTAATTAAAAAAAAAAAAATTGTGATTTGAACAATGGAAAGTTATATACCAGTTCAGGGCACATTCCACAATTGCGTGTCAACGTGCGAACTATTCCTGTATGTCCTTCATTTCTAATAATTACGTCTGCTAATTATAACGGCTCCCGATTGTGCCCAGTATTGGATAATAATACACTGTTATCTCAACAAGTCTAGACGGGGGATGAATGTATATTTATGACGTGGCTCTGTTTGACCATTTCGATTCCATAGCGATTATTTTGGGATTTCAAAGACGGCTAATAGGGCAAAAACCCACGCTAAAAAAATAAAGACCATTAAAAATAAATACTAAATGTTTTTTTCTACCAGTATATATTATAATCAACTTTGTGTATTTTTTATTTAAGTTTTAGTTCGTCGAAAGAAAAACCGATATATTCAATTGGACATCGTGGAACATTGGATTCGGGTAGGAAAAAAAAAAGCTAAATATGGGCAAATGACGATGTTTTTAAATTGCCGTCCAGAGTTCACGACAAGAGGAATTGATTGTCACGATGTTGTAAAACTTCTTCTAAGAAATGACTCTCAAAAGAGTGAAGTAGTAAGTATAGCACCAACAAAAACATAGCTCTTGCATTAAAGAAGAAGAAGAAAGCTGTAGTCTAGCTGACATTAATCTTAGCAGGAGATTATTGACAGTCCTTCACCAGGTCAGGTACAATTACATACCGAATCCTTTGACAATTAGCTCAGCTTAATATCGTAGTTTTAAAATTTGATTAAAATGTCAAAGGCGCTAACGAGTCTACACCTCTAGCCTCCAGCTAAAGTAGTCAGGAAGGTAAAAATGAAAAATCTCTGGCATCAGACGCTCATTTTTACTAATGAACTACCAGTTTGTCAAGTCAAGAGGAGTAAATATTATTACCTATGCTTTGTTTATTCCCTCGTACGATATTCGACTTAATTTCAAATTAAGTACACAGACAAATCTACTCGCAAACAATCAGGGTCCGTTGTACCAACCACGAATTTCTAAAAACAACTTGTTATCTAAATTCTATAAATATCGAATCGTTACAGACTTGTCTTGACACCGAGGGCCCTCCAACTTGTTGTTTTGAACTTTTGTATGTTCTGTTGTCACCGTTGACACAGGTTATCGAATCTATTTATTCAGAGACATCGACTGTATCGTACTCTAGACGGAAGCGCCAGTTTCTCCCCCGCCAGTCAGCAGATACGACCTAAGCTCCGCTCAAAATGATCCCTCCGAACGTGAAACTCTGTATGGTGATTTACGTTGTATTTTTGTTCACGGAAATTGTTGTCGGAAATGAAAGGAATTTGGGAAAGTCCCTTTCCATGGATACCATGATAAAAGATGTGTGCAGCAGGACATTGGCAAGACTGATATTCCAGATTTGTACGGGAAATGTGCTAATTAGTGATTTACCTTCTGACAGACTCACGAAAGTGAGGGGGAAGAGAGCAGCTCTGTTGTTCAAAGACAGACTTAAGAGGCAAGTTGCCGACGAGTGTTGCCAAAATTCGTGTTCTGTGTCGCAACTAATGCAATATTGCCCGGATACTTGGTGAGCACGCAAAGAGACTTAAGACTTATCAGTGAAACGAAAGTGTAAGTGATTGTCAAGCGTCCACGTGGAGCGACGTAAACAGCAAAATCGATAAATTGCCATGTGAACATTATCGATGACCCTATGTTGAGCAAATTTTCCTCTGTACACAATCAGTGGGGTCATCAGAACAATGTGACTGTAAAGCGCTGTGCTCGTGTATGAGGGTCCTAACCCTTTGAACGTGGAGTTGGAAAGCTTATGTAAAGAAGCGATAATTCTCCGAAAATTCACGTGAAGAGCTTTTAGAGAGCGCTACATCGGAATCGCGCTATTCGAAACACGCGAATCGTACGGATTTAGTCCGGAGAGGATTTTTGGTACATACGCTTTGAGTTTAAGTGGAAAAGTATACGACTTGTGTTTTTAATCCTGTAGGAGGCTTAGCTGTATTTTTATTACTCTGTTACCTAACTCCGTCCAAAATAAGCCTCAAAAAGGTTGGTTACATTATTTTAATCTTTCATTAATAATCTCTATTTACTCTGTAAATACATACCTTAGTGTTTACTTGTTTTATCGCTGTATAAACGTATTCTATACTTAGAGCAATTTCCTGTAAAAAATTTCGTACAAACTTTTTTTTCAATAAATTCAATTTGTGAGAGGAAGTCAAATGTTGAATGCTTCTTTTGAGACATGAAGTACACTTCGAAATGAAATGAGAAAACTTTAGAATGTTATTTTACTGTTTTAAATGCTAATGAATGAAAAACATGTATTGAAAAATTGAGTTATTTCTGATTACGTTTGTTTTATATTTTCTATCAAAGAACTGAATAATTTATTGTTTAACAGATTTGTACGTAAAATGTAAACAAACATTTCATAATTGTTTACCTGCTATCTATTTAGGTACTTAGAGTCAATTACCGATTTTATTAAAACGTCCGTTAATGAGGGTAAGATCTCAAAAAGATTCCACGACGGTATCTTGGAGCTATTAATTTACTACATAAACTTGTATAATTACAAAAACAATATTATGACTGAACAAATGAGTAATTTGTTATGATATAAATCCTTGTACGGACAGGATAATGAGTCAGTTACACTTGGTTGTATAAATGTACATTCGCCCTACATTTTACATAATAATATGTCTTGTTTACAACGTTTATTTATAGTTGACCGAATTTAATCACAGTGTGCTATAAAAAATGAAGATACACATAATATTAGTAATGTTGAAGATGACGATGTGTTAAAAACAAAATTGTGGACAAGCGATGGTCAATTAAAAAATTTAGATATTGATGTTTTTATAGTCATAGCCAAGTGTGACAAAATTATGGAACTTGTGGAAAGAATAAGTGTGGTTTTTCTTTACTGAAAAGTGGAGATCCCTAATTGATCTTCAAACTCATTGAACAGAGAGGACAACGATACCTCATTCCCCCACAAAAAAATAGAATAATTGTGTGTATGTAATTAGTATATTTTTTTTAAAAGCCAACGTAATTCATTATTATTTATTTATTAAACAACACTTTGTAATTAGTTTATTTTTCTTTGTTAACTTACCCTTTATCCTACTAAACTATAACAAAAGGTTATGAAATATTAAGATTAATTGTATAGTTGGAAACAATGTACGGACTTGTCAATTCCACGCACGCTACTCTGACCTTTATAACCGGTACGATATTAAATCGAAAATGGGATACCTAAATCGTCATAGATAACACACCGTTTGTCTTTGTGTACAGATTTTTATGTCCCTATTTTTCCGTATCTAGGTCATGCATCGTAGTAGAGAGTCGTCTAATCGGCCTTTAATTTGATTTGCGTGCAGAATGGCCGTCCGATAAAGCGCTTAGCTGAGGCAAAATGGGATTTATGGTATGGATAACTCCAGCAAAAAGGGCCCGAATAAATCTTCGCCCTAACTTAATAAAGTCTCCGTTGACGGCTTTATCTGAAGCTGTGACCACGAACAGAGTTTTTTGAATAAAGTAGTATCGTATTTTTACCGAGAGAAGCGGGATTTTCTGATATCAGATATTTGGACAGTTTAACTTTCACTTCACTTATTTTTCTACACAATGGAAATTTGGAACGGTATTGTGGAGCTCGCAATTTTTATTTTATTCTTTATTTGAATTTACTTATGCCAATACATTTGGAAAAAAAAACGGTAAGGCAGATAGTCCCGTTTTCATTTGCATAATACATTTCTAAAGGGGCGTAAACATACGACAGACGTCACAATTTCAGGTATAACTTTTCAATCATTCACTATCACTATAAAACGTTCTCGTAACATTAACAAACTACTCAAACAGAAGAAAGATATCAATTGAAACAAAATAATAAAAACTAAGCCCTTTCTTCTTTGAGACCTTACATTTGCTTTACCGCATCGGTGCCTGTGACGTTTCGTATGCGACTTTTTGCTCACAGAATCAAATTCAAATGCAATCATAGTATCCACGTATTCGTTTCCGATGCGTCTGTGACTGCGATTGGATATTTCCAATATATGCCTTGAGGCGAGACACAGGAATCTCATATCCTACACGTCAGGTGAGAAAAATCTTTTGAAAACGACACTTTTGACTTTAACAATTTCTTCTTGCTTGTAAAACGTATTGAACTTTACGTAAACAATTTTTGAAAATAGGAATAAGTACAATGTATAATAATCAGTTCAAAAAAGAGTAATTTAATCAGGCTAATATTAAGTACCTAAAATCTTATAATTATTTTGTTAGCCGTCCATCCATCTCATCGTCTGTTGTGATTGGCAGATGAAATATCCACATACAACTATGATACTAATTGACGTGGATTTCTGTGATATGTGAACATGAATCCATTTATATTAAAAAATATTTTTCATGTATAATGTTTAATGTCGTGATTGAAAAAAATGACGGATTGTTTTTGCACTGTTGTTGTTTTTTTGTCAATTTTTTTTTACGGTTGGTAAGTATTTTTTCCAAAATCTTCGATTAATAATTCCTTTTAAACTTTATTCCTTTTACAAACAATGTCATCTCTTCATCCTGGACCTGGATATATTATGAATTTTCTAGACCAAAAACATAATCAGCATACTCACAGAAAACATAAATCTGTACATTCACGAAGAGACAAAATTGCGCCGAGACAAAAATAGAAGCTGGAATTAAAATCTGCCTCGTTATAGGGGACTTGGTAAATTAGTCCTATTCATCCGCATAGTGATAATCTGCGGGCGACGCATAGTTGATGAAGCGATGTACCAAGGACTCATCTCGGTGGATATGGAACTAATATCGATCGGTCGGGATCGGGATATGTTCATGTATAATTAGTCTTTTGAGGAGATATTAGTCGGATGTACCTTATTCGGGACTGAAAAAGAGAACGTAATATGCCATGTTGGATTATTAAAAGTAGCTAATGGACGGCATAATGACTCCATGTGGAAGAGGTTTTCAGTTCGACTGGAACCGTGCACCTAGCTTCTACCGTTTCTTGTTCCCATGTAGGTTTATGTGAAATAAAATATTTTGATTTTGATTTTTACAGAATTTAAAAATACTTTTTTTTTCTTTAATTTGTGCAAAGCGTTGCTTCCTTTTTTACCCGACTACGGCGAAGAAAAAAGGAGGGTTATGATTTTGACCGGTATGTATGTATGTATGTATGTTCATCTGTTCCCTCCTATCTTCCAAACCACTTATCACAATTTGACAAATGAGGTATCGTTAGAAGCGTCGTGGTTGTCCGCTGGTTATAGGCTATGTGACGTCACATTAAATTAAAAATGGCGCCCTCTAGAGGACATAAAGTGAGGAACTTAAAAAAAAAAATGGTTTAATCGTACCATGTTGGGTATCAAATGAAAGGGCTTAATGAGCACATTTCAAAAATATATATATTATAACCCCAAAACAATTTAAAAAAAAATCAAGTAATAAAAACTAAAACCCAACTACGACTTAAAAGATATAAACAAGGCACCACAGACAGACAAATTAAAAATCCGGAGTCACACGTGTTAGGGCATAAATCGAACAGATTACGTGTGGGTTTTAGTTTTTATTACTTGATTTTTTTTAGTCTTCTACAATGGGTTAGTTAGAGAAAAAGTAAGAAAATTTCATTTGAAACTTAATTCTTGCTTTTTTAAGCCTTTTTAAATAAACTGTATTGTAAGAAGCACTTTCACGTGTAAGCAAGCCAGCAAATTACTAAATAAGCGTATCCATCAAACATTACACATTGCCAATTAACATCTTACGCGTTAATTAACAGTCTGCCAAAGCAAATGATGAGCAAAGCAAAGTAATCCATATCGTGTTAAGATTGGAATTACTCGTATGTAGTCGAATTGCTAACTTTAGTATTGACATAGTAAAATCCTTTGTTCTTGATGTTAGTTAGGTTAAAATATTTTATTATTATTATTATAATATTGGTAGTGTTTGGCTAGTAGCTTATGCTTACCTACAGAAGGTAAGTCTAAAAAAATTAGTTTTGGAGCATACATACATAATATTACACCTATGTACCTCGAGGGGTTAGGCAGGGGGCAAGTTTTTTTTTCTAGTTAGTATTATTATGGTGTAAAACTATAATAATACTAAATAGAAAAAAAAAATAGTTTTGGTATGCCTGATGTTTTCGACAAAAATCGAAAAGTCTAGAATAGTGACTGTGGATTACGTAATACTGGGTAGGTAGGTACCTAAAGAATTTTGGAGTGAATCTTTTTTTCACACGTTTTGCAACGAGCAAAACAATAATAATTACTCCTGTTTTCTGCAGTGGTCATGCTTCGTGTGCTGCACAGATTTTATAAGCAGGACAATTTTTATTAGTCCAGCTATATCAGATCTTTTCCGCCATCTTGTTTTATAAGCATTTTATAAATAAAGGCAAAATACCACTCACTGACTGGAGTGACTGACTAACAACGAAATCTCTGAAACTAAATCATAATATAAAATGTTTTTAAGATTGCATGCGCACGATTATAATATACCGGCTTTATTATATCCAGGGTATTTTCAATAAAATTGGCTATACTTTATTGAGTGTTCCTAGATAGTGTAGAATGGACAATGGGTATAGAGCTCGGTTAATGGAAACCCATTAATTTAAGCGTGCGTGGTCTGGGCGGCTTGCTATCTGGAATTCGAAGTTTTACCAATGAATTTTATTTAGCCAAAAATTATGTATAATTTATTGTTTATCCTAAAAGTTTTGTGTTTTGTAAAAGGAAAGTCATTAATAATTTATTGTAAAGTTTCCGAGGGCGTAAAGGGCTAAGGTTCACAGCGTAATTGGATAAATACATTGAGTATAAAATTACTAAGCCTGTTTTGTATAACCTTCTTGTATGTTACCTACTTAATAAGTTTTTGACTATTCATCATAAATATACATCTAACACTAAAACTAATAATAATTATGTACAAGTATATAAAAAAGGGGGGGGAAATAATCATAGTGCATCAAAAAATTCGCCCACATCGCTGTCAACAGGAAAAGTGCCCAAAAGCCTGACAGCATTGCCTAGTTGTATGGCAATGCTGATTCTTTGGGCAAAAAATAGGCCAGCCCTCTGGCCCACACTTAATAAGTGAAGCGAAAAACCTTTTTGTCTAGGCCTATACGTATTACATGCCTAAAAAAGATGATAACGAAAAAATGGACCGATTGCGTGTCAAACACACATTATAGGCGGAACGTTTTTCTTATAAACCCAAGAACATCCTAGGCCGTAATCATTATGTTAGTCCCTAAATTTAGACCCGACAACTGAAGATAGATCGATGAAACTAGGCTAAAAGAAAAACGGTGAAATAAAACGGATGGAAAATCGGCACAGGGACCGAATGAATGAAGGCTGAACGGAAGGAAGCAAAGCCGGGGGGAGAAAACGGTGAAATGCAACAGCCGCACAGAGCTATCCAAGGCGAGGCCGGATATGACAAAATATGGGTAGCGGGTAGCGGGTAGCTGTATATTGTTTTTGAGGACAATTTCATAGACCACTATGATTTAAAAAAAAAAGTAGAAATAAAAGAAGGTTGTGATTCAAAAAAGTTCCATATTATAAAAGTTCGAGTTCTATATTCTTGATAATGATGCTCTTCTTGTTGTTTAAGTTATTATGGTGATATTAGACTATTATTATACATATTTATGATCATAGAAATAGATAGAGGAGCTCGTGGCTAAGTAATGACAGCCGCAAGGATCGATTCGTCAGGTTAAGCTACGCTTGCCGGGGTTGGTCCATGGATGGGTGACCATCTTTACATATCGAGACTCCTCCGTGCCTCAGACAGCACGTTAAGCCGTTGGTCCCAGCTGTCATTTGTGGATCTTTGACAGCCGTTACGGATTGTCAGAAGCCCGAAAGTCTGACAACCAGTCTTACCATGGGGTATCGTATTACCCAGTTGCTGGGTTGTGGAGGCCCGATAGGCAGTCGCTCCATGTAAAATACTGGTATTCAGCTGCATCCGGTTATACTGATAGCCGACCCCAACATAGGTGGGAAAAGGCTAGGCAGATGATGATCTATGATCATAGATCTATGGGTTATTGATAATATAATATTTAAATTTCTTATTCGCATAGAATAGGAGATATGATCATAAATGATATTGTAGCAGCTGGCATATACGTCCGCGCGCTGTGCGCGTGGGCATTCGATTAACGCGCTGCGTAGCGACGCGCGATATTTATATTGCGAACAAAAACAACCCGCTCATCAGTGATTGGTCAATGTAAATATTGTGCTCAGCAGTCCTACATCAATAGTCTATAGCGAAATTGTATATATTAACTAGCTCTTAAAATATAAGTCATTCAATCTGAATATTGTTTCATTTATTCCTGACATCTGGTAAAATATCGTAATTTTCCTCTTAGATTATGCTGACTACTGTTTAGTTGTGCCATTCTGTAAAAATCTCGCCGTGAAAACGTAAATGAAGTGAGCTTGAAGTGAACTATCACTGCCTTAGCATCAGTAGGTATCGATGACAATGACAGCTCACTCCACAAATTTTTTACCTTCCTTCAAAAATGTCTCTATCTTAAACGTTATTTCTGTTGAACGTATTTTTGCGATCGTTAATCTTGCTAAGGTAGATCGACCAACTTGAAGGTTGGTACCTAATTTATGTGAAGTAGGTTAAAGGTTAGGGTAGGTTGAAGTATCCTCGACACCAACTTGACTTTAAGTAAAGCATTGGAATGTGGGCTTTATTGCGTTTCAGACACGCAGTAGATGAGTAGAGTTAAAAAAAAAATATTATTATAGAAATTATGGACTATGCATTCACCATGCGTTGCCGACGCATCAAACCAGACCAACAGGTACGACCCGCATGTCGTTCGTTTGTCCTGCGTTGATGATCCTGCTTAAATCGGGTCAACTCAGATGTAGAAATAGCTCAGGAATTTGAAAACTTTTTTGGTAATATTCCCGTTAAAACTTTAAATAACTTAAAATTAAAATACTTTAAATTCTTCACCCGCGCTTTCTGCTGCCTTACTTAGAAATAATGTAAAGGTATGCCCTTTGGAGTTTAGGTTTCTGCATACAAACCCCCAGACAGTTATAAAAGCTTTTAAAGATCTTAAAATTAAATCAACACAAGATCTATGGGAAAAGTCTGTAAAAATCTGTAGGTCTATCATCGAAACCATTGCGCCTTATTTAGCTTACTTATTTAACACCAGTGTAGACCAAGGAGTCTTTCCGGATCTCATGAAACACAGTAAAGTAGTTCCTTTGTTCAAATCCGGTGATAGTAAGGAACCCAACAATTATAGGCCTGTGTCAATTCTGCCAGTTCTCAGCAAAGTGTTTGAGAAGTTGATGCTTAATCAAATGTTACGTCACTTTAATAAAAATTCCATCTTTCATGAACATCAGTACGGTTTCACCAAAGGGCGTTGTACCACTGATAAAGAACATGTTTAGCGCCTGGGAAGAAGCACAAGATGCCATTGAAATCTTTTGCGACCTCTCGAAGGCGTTCGATTGCGTCGACAATGAGACACTTCTGCTGAAACAAGAGCACTATGGGATTAGGAATACAGCTCTTGATTTACTAAGATCATATCTGAAAGACAGAAAAGTTAAAGTTCAAGTAAACGGCGTAAACTCATTAGGGTCTGAAATGGCAATGGGCGTTCCTCAAGGTTCGATATTTGGTCCATTCCTCTTTTTAGTTTACATTAATGATTTACCCCAATTACTACTAAATCAACCGAAGATGGTGTTATTTGCAGATGACACATCATAGATTTTTAAAATAAATTGACGGTCACAAAATCTTGACGACGTGAATAGCGCTATTCTTCAGGTCCAAGATTGGTTTACGGTAAATAATTTGGTACTAAATGAAAAAAAAACCAAATGCATTCGATTTAAATTACCTAATGTTAGAAGTAGCGAATGTGACATCATATTGAATGGAGAAAAACTGGAATTTATTAATCAAACAGTTTTCCTGGGAATCACGCTAGATGAGAAATTACAATGGGGACCCCATATAACATCTCTTGCGGGGCGGCTAAGCTCGGCCGCTTATGCTGTTAGAAAGATAAGACAGTTAACAGATGTAAAAACCGCGTGTTTGGTCTATTTCAGTTACTTCCGCATTATGTCAGCATTATGTCGTATGGCATTTTATTGTGGGGTCGGGCTGCTGACATTGAATTCATCTTTGTTTTGCAAAAGAGAGCTGTCAGAGCCATTTATAATTTATGTCGCCGCGAATCTCTCAGGGAACTATTTAAAAGGATTAATATTATGACGGTACCTTGCCAATTCATTTATGAGAATATTATGTATGTAAGAAAAAATCTAAATCTTTTTAATAAAATAAGTGATAGACATAATTTTAACACTAGAAATAAAGATAAAATAGATCAACCATTTTTCAGATTAGCTAAAGTACAAACATCTTTTATGGGGTACTGCGTTAAATGCTATAACAAAATACATAGTGATATATTGCAATTAAATGAAAGAAAATTTAAAACTCATATTAAAAGTACACTTTGTAAACAAGCATATTACAAATTAGAGGATATCCAAGCTAAGAATGCTTGGAAACATGCTGGTCTTGCTCCATAGGACAATTTCGAGTCTGGACAAAATCAAACTGGTTGCTAATCTAGTTGTATAATTTATATTTGTAAATCATAGATTTTTTACATTTTATGATAATTGAACTCACACACTGTCCTATTAATATTACTTGCAAGTTTGTAGGAATATTGTGATATCGTATACTTTTATAATGTTTGTAGATATATGAGCACCATGTATCTATCACATACTTAATTTATTTATTTGTCATTGCTCCATTTTTAATTCTTTTTTACCTATTGTGGTACAGTAATTGTATTCTCGGTGCATTGTCTTCAAATGTAATTATATAATTGATGTATACCAAATATTGTAAAACTTTTTTTTTTAAAAGAGTAACTTTGGAGTTTCTTACCCATTCTTCTCCATAGAATCAGTTCTATTTCTATTTCTATCATTATATTATATTATTTATTATAGTATTATTTTTATTATAGTATTTGACGTTCAAAAGTGCGTTTAATGTGCCTACTTGAAATAAATTATTTGTCTTTGACCTTGACTTTGGTCCACACGATTCTATTTTAGTTGAACAACTTCTGTTGTTCAACAACAATTACTTTGAATTTTAAATTCATTAGATCGTTCTATTCCTTATGTTAATTGTAAGTGTACTTATTAGGTATAGAGTATTCTATTTTATTCCATTCTATTCCTGGAAATAGAGTTAGCCATTTAACCCTCGTTAGTTGAAAATAATACATAAAAAATTTCGTTTGAAACTTGTATCTCCAATGGCAAAGCACATACCATTTTTTATTTTTTGTAGTTGCCGGGTAACGGTTATTTACTTTAAAATCTTGTTCGAGAAGGTACCAGCTGCTTATCGCCCCCTGTAAATTGTGACGTAATTGAGGAAAATTGACTACAAAATGATTGGGTGTCGGGTTATCAGTGTATACCAGACCCAGTGATCTATTGTTATGATGAATAGATTTTAGGAGGAAAATCAACGACTTTGATTAATACACTACAAAGTGAAAATAACTTTAGTTTCGAAACGACTTCCGAAAATAAAGTAATTTTCACATTTTAGTGTATTTTTTGGAAGTCGGTTGGTTTTTTTTTGTAAAAAGTTTTTATTTTTCACTTTTTAGTTTTTGATACCTACTGCACAAAAAATCGTATACCACTACCTGCTTTGTAAATAACAGTGACAGGAAGTTATATCACCCATATTATAGACTAAGTGGGAAAAATACGTACGTACGCTAACTCAAAAACAAACCAATTTTTTTTTTTTAAATAGGGAAACCTAGGAAAAACAAAAACAAATTTTTCAAAGTGGTCTAGCCATCTTAGAGTAAACGGGGAACATACATTTTTTTAAATTTAGATTCCGACGAACTGAGAACACCCTCCTTTTTTTGAAGTCATAATAACTTACCGTTAAAAAGGGCTCGTGATACCTTTAAAAGTCTAAAGACACCTACCCTCATTCATAGCACATGAAGGCTACAAAGCATTACCTCATACTCGATACATATTTTTTATTTACGTGGACGATCAACATTATCTTTCCTTCCCCAGTAATAGTGAGAAAATGAAATTCTATTTACACAATAAAGTTCCCATATAAATGTTAAATGTATATTTATCGCAGGAACAGTCGACGGTGTCGGTTAATATAAAGTTATGGCGCCCATAGGAACTCCCGTTGTAAACATGTGCTGCAAAACACCGTTATTTATGTATGTACGTTTTTTTGTAACGGTACAGTTTTAGGTGCTGTTGCAGTTTTGTAAACAAAATACTTCGAAAAAACAAAATAATCGAGGGAAAGTATTGGAGGCTACAATAGAATAACTGTAAGACGTAAATTATGATTGGGTACTTAGTTACAAAGAAGTTAAATATGACTCTTACATATTTTGTATTTTTTTATGGTACTATAATAAAGAGTACCTATATATGCCATACCATCTATTTATCTAGGTATCCATATTGAGCTGCAGCTTAATTACGTAACACACTAAGAATGGCAATGGCTTTCATTTTGACAATTCAAAAATAGTCATTATGTTTTTATAATGTTGTTCAGCAGACGAATTTTTCAAACATAATTATGAAGCAATAGTTTAAGAATTTCCTTCAAAATCGTTCGGATAGTGATAGTAAGTGTGTTGTAACACAATTAGGGTACAGAAACAAATATATCTAAGAATCAATCAATTCAATCATCATAAAGGTGGCTACACATGCGACTCAGTCAACCTCAGGTTCAGTGTAATGAATTTGTGCTTGCACAAGCGAGATGCTTGTACAAAATCATCATAAAGACACTCAAGCATGCTTGTTCGTGCAAGCTTGCCAAGTAATGTGTAAAGTCTTTAGGAGTCTTCTTCGTCGTATCAATGAGGTGCACGAGAAGAGCCTCCCCGAACGGCGTCCAGACCACAATAAAACAGACCCTGGTTTCATCTTGCACTCGGTAACGCAGAGTCCAGCAGGCCAATCTTCTCACACCGATGATTCCTTCAGGATCATCACCAAAGGCACTTTTCTGAGCCATCACAACCGTCTTTAGTAATTTGACCGTCAGTTGACCTCTTATTAAAAAGGATTTTATTGTTTTTCCGCAATCTATTTAAATCTACAGCTGCTTGGAAATACCAAGCGTTGTTTTGTTTGGATAAGATCATTTTAAATACAATTAATTATAACACTGCAACCTTTCGTCCAATGTTCAACAAAGTGATTTATCTGAATTGTTGTTTTGTAAAATTATTATAAATAAATTTTCCGTCCGGGTCTTGTAGTGAACTGCTGACATAGGACATAGATTCGTGACCGATTATTTTATTTCATTTTTCAAACAATAATAATAATGAATAACCCTGTTCCTGATACCGGTGGGCTACCATTCTTTATATTTTTAAATGTTTTTATATAACTTATATGTAAATAATGAAATAATTAATTATTATAAATATTACATTATAATAATATATTTATTTAGAATCGCTTAATTTTTTTTACATTATTATTATTTTAATTATCATGACATGAGCTTGTCAGCTCGGGCTGACTGTCAAAATGTTTCCTACATCATTTATAAAATATCAAATATTTGTTTCGTATTTATAATAGATTCGCGGAGGCTACATGCAAATACCATGTCAGGTCCAAAGCCTCTGCAGTAAACATCTGGGGCCCTAGACAAAGTGACATTCTTTCAGCGATAACAATGATGGAAAAGGCAAAAATGTATCGGACTGACTTAAGCTATCGAAAAGCTTATGTCAATCCTGTTGAAAGTCGTTGTAGAAATACGAAGCGATTGTCACTTGTCTAGGCCACGTATTCTCGCCCACTTATTCTCTAAAGTGATAGACAGAGGTCTATCACTGTGGAGAATACGTGGGCGTGATTTATGTTATCGAAGTTTATTCCAGTCACATTTCAGTATTCACAAAGTAGCCTAGTTTTTTTTCTAGATATTACCAGTAATGCGTATAGTTTTTCTATCGGTTCAGTTTCAGGGGCTTTCAATAGCGATTCAGATCTAAACGATCAAATAAAACAAAGATCATAGTCTCATCACGTCGCAAGGGATTGAAAGTTAGA
The DNA here is from genome assembly GCA_947363905.1 of Lithophane semibrunnea. Taxonomy (NCBI): domain Eukaryota; kingdom Metazoa; phylum Arthropoda; class Insecta; order Lepidoptera; family Noctuidae; genus Lithophane; species Lithophane semibrunnea. The sequence continues at coordinate 8,029,764 of OX376201.1, read as the reverse complement.
GCAATAACCTCGTAGAGCACGTTTACAGTGTTTCTTGGTATTTGCAACACTTGTGTGGAAAGAAAAGTTTACGTTGCGAATATTGGGGCCGTGAAATGAGATGATTTATGTATTATATGTCAAAATATGGTGATTTCAGTGCTATAATATAAATATTTCAATAAAATAATGTAGGTCATAAACCTTCCGGAATAAATTTTCTAAATGATGGTGAAAACCGCACAAGTCTATTGTGCAATTTAGAAACAAAGTGGTAACGACACAGACACAAAAACCGACTTTGTTATATCTATCTATCTAATAAAAAATCAACTGCCGTGCCGTTAGTCTCGCAAAAAATCGAAAATGGCTCGACCCGCGACGAGGAGTCTCCGCATGCTGTATATCGACTTTAACAAATTATCAACTAATGAAAAAGAGATATAAAATCACCACAATTTTACTTACCTATAGCTATCATCTAAGAATTTACTTTCTCACAATCCATCTTTTCTTTGGGGCGATTCTTAACTATGACGAATAATTATACCTATTCATTTTATAATGTAAATACTTACAATTTTTTTCAAATTAACTTATAATGTCCCACTGCTGGGACTAATACATGATTATTTATTTATTTCTTGACAAGACCCAGTAAATCATTACCAACTTTTCCCCGCATTCACATAAACGCATGACGAGGCATGTAAGCTGTTTTGCTCCAAGTTTACCTACCCCACAAAGTCGTAGGCAAAAGTTGGCTACAAATAAATAAAAAAAGACATGTCCAGTGCAAATAAGCTGAGGTTTTAACACACCAGGCATGTCCTTTAATTCTAAAGTTTTTGTTTGTTTTGGTAGCCCGCAGAGGATTCAGTCTCCGAAACTTTATACGGGACTTTAAAACTTTTTTTGCTACGTGATCACTCGCCCAGCGGTGAAAACTTATGTGGGTAGCCCAAAAAGAGAATTATTTTAGTTTGAAAAGAACGCGAATTTATAGCGGTGGAATTTTTTTCAACCTACCTACTCGTGAGTTCGTGCAAATGGAATCGAGAAAAGTTTTTTTGTATAGCACTATTTAATTTATATTCATTGCCTTTTTCGGTCTCAAAAACTTTAGGCGCTAATCCTGAATGTAGATGATTCTTGATTGAAGCTTCTATAGTTGAAATTCTTAACTTTTACTTTATAGCACAGAAGGATCAATCCCTACATAAGATAACCTTACCTTTTTCCCAAATATGTTGGGGTCTGCTTCCAGTCTAACCGGATACAACTGAATACCAGTATTATACATGGAGCAACTTATTCCTTGGTAATTCTTGGATATTCCTTGGTAAGACTGGTTGTCAGACTTTCGGGTTTCTGACGACCCGTAACGATTGTCAAAGATCCAAGAACAACAGCAGGGACTAACGGCTGAATGTGGTTTCCGAGCCACGGACACAGAAGGACACAGAATAAAATAAAACATCAATTCGTACCTATAAATAGCTCAATAAGCAAGAAATATGATCATATATCTCTTACTTGTCGTGCTGACTCAACTTTTTCCAGAAAACCCAACTTGTGTTATTACTTCCTTTGCCTCTTTATATTCATTCGACGATCCCGCTTAGGGGGCTACATTATTGGCATCGATATAACACGAAGCATCCCGCATGTCATTTTGTTGCCTCCAGGCGCAAGAAATTGCATGAAATACATCTATGATACTCGACCAAGAACGGTAGACCTGCCGCAGCCCCCTCAAGCAAAGTAAACCATCGATTCTGCGGAGCAATGAGGTGTGAAATAAGAGGTCTTTTGGTTTTGGTCGTGTTGTGCTATTCGTGTGTGCTTCGTGCACCCCTACAGGGCATATTGGACGCAATCTGTGATACCTGACGTGGCTGGGAATTTCATTATAGTCTATTGACTGCTCATGACGAGAGCCTAGATTGAAGTTTGACGTCATTGTTTACTGCAAATAGGAGATGCGTGTCGCAGTGTACGCTTTCGGAGATTATGTGCTATGGTTCTAGTGCTTAACTGTAAATATCCAAGGTTTGTCGATGTGGAGAAGGCGAGAGAGCACGTTCTGTACTAAATAAACTGTTTTATTAAAGAATCGTAGTTCATGTTATTTCTTCTAGACGTAATACGTTTGCTTTCGCTCAATTTACTCGTGAGCAAAGCCATCTATCGGTGGCGAAAAGAATAATTTTAATGTTCTAATTATGTAATTATATCACCAATATTGTATTGAAGTTGTATGTGAATGTTAAATCATAATGAAATAGGAGGTGGTACCTATACGTAGTAGGTATACTGACACTGACATACCTTGGAGCATTAATGGCTTAGATTAGATGCTAAATTACTTATTGGGTTTGTCTATGTTACCATACAGTCAAGCCCTACAAAAAGAAGCACACAACATTTTCGTGTTTCGGTATTTTTTAACCAACATGCAGCATCCATTCGATGACACACAACAAACAGCACTATTTGAACAGCACTATTTTGCCCGTATGGATAAACGGACACACTGAAACACAAACGAACCCGAATCGTACAAAGCAAGGTTCCAAATTACATACTTAGATTACAACGAAATCCCCCAACAATATCCGGGCAGTTATGTCAACAAACCTACAGTACTATAATATACAGAGTGAATTTTTCAAGTTAGCGTGGATGGCCAAGTCCGAAACTCTACAAAATGGCGAAAAATATTAAAAGGAGGAGAGGAGGAAAAGGAAAGGAAGAATGGAGGAGCTTTAGTAGAAGGGCATCATCAATCAAACCCATTGATTTTGAAAAAAGACCACTCCCGTCTTTTATTGCCATCTAATAGTGTCGCAACAATAACATTCTGTGAAGTATTGTCAAACGGCAAACTAAAAATTCACCCTGTATACTAACGGACATCCGTAGGTAGGAAACTGCACCCTTAGGGGACATGAAACAGCATTTTCATTGATTCCCACCGCGGTCATTGTCCCGCAATAGACGACTGCGACTAACATTTACCGCTGCATAATTTTACTGCTATTTTATAACTTGAATTTTTATTCTTTGGGGGACTGATAAATCTATGGTTTTTGGGGACTGTTTGTTTGTGTAAACGCACTCGGATTTGTAAATCCTGTCACTATTTTGAATGACAATTTGTTTGCCTCCTCTTAACATAGACATCAGTCGACTGTACGTATTGTAGCAACTATGACACTAACTCATACTGGTACACATAGCTACACATCATGCTATACATTTCCAGTATACGCTGACCTCGCATTGTACGGAAATCCTATACAATGCGAGATCAGCATAAACTAGAAGTGTATAGCTTCATGTGTGAAGCCGTGTGTACAGGCCACACTCAAGCTAAAAAAAATACAAATGGAGTTAATTTTTGTCAACAGCATCCCATCGCAGTGAAAATCACTTGACACCATAATCATTTTTGAAAGAAACATCCTTTTCTGAATCTATATTGTGATGGGTGTCTTTTCCCGTAGTTCATCACGAAACATTAAATTACACCAGTATTTATATTATAATGGGCAATAATTTCCCGGAAAACCCAAGCAATACCGGGGCGCTTCACTAGCGGTAGATAAATATTTTATGGACAATTTATGGCTATAAAACTTCATAACAGAAGTTGGAGTTTGTCGTTGAAAGATAGTTGATTTTACAAACGTTTTTATACTTCTTTCGCTTTATTGTTTTTCGTTGTTGTTCTATTTCAATAAATGTGCTTAAAGATGATTTCAGCTCGTAAAACTGCGCACAATATAATGATACAGTGTGACTATACTTATAGCTACAATTTGTTATGTTATGAACAGTGCACCACCCTCTTCTTGCTAATAAAAAACATCTTTTTAAAAAACAAGCTTTTAATGAACTAAAAACGATTTTACCATGGCCACCTTCCGGCTCCATCATCAGACCCTGAACCACCTATTGTCAAAGCACTTGTTAATACATAGCCAATGAATTCAAATACGATGGTGCTACATTATTCAAAAGAGTCTGTAAATGTTTTAATTAAAATAAATCAAAATCAAAAGTCATTTATTCAAACTAGGCTGAGAATCAGCACTTTTCGAACGTCAAAATCACAAAACATAAATCTATTATTAGCCATATGTCAGCTAGCAGATTAAATCATAAATTAACTAAATAAAAGCCTCCAGGCACAAAGGCGTGCCCGCCTACATATAGCTATTTTTAGATGTAACTGGAGCTAGAACCATTGAAGTAAAATAAATAATATTTATCATAAATGCTTTGAGAAGTAGTAAACTATTGTCTTGTTAACAACCAAATGTTACCGTATGTCCTCAAATCTCCTGTAGATGCTGTGATAGGTGATCATCCATTAAAACGATAGATCAGATACAGCACCAAACCTTGCACTGAGCGTATTATACTGCATCATCAATCTGCTCGCCGGCCGTAATTACCCCTGGGAAGGTTCTATATAGCGATCTATGGCATGGAAGCCGTCTCCAACAATAGCCGTCCATGCTTTGATAATGTACTTCCGATAAGGACTTTTTAATATAGTACATAATCCGATTGGTTACTTGAGGTCTGGGGTATAAAAAACTCGTAATTTAGAGTCTGATAAAAAATGTTTCACATAATCCATGTAGGTAAGGATTACGTGAAACATTTAAAAAAAATAAAGTCCTCCGCCGCGTCTCTCTGTCGTCCTGTTTGCGATATACTCAAAAACTACTGCACCGATTTTCATGCTGTTTTCACCAATGGATAGAGTGGTGTTGAGGAAGGTTTTAGTATATAATAACCGACCACCACGCGGGCGCAGCTGCGGGCATCAGCTAGTTATATATAATAGTACGTATAGACAAATCGGGGAACAAAGCTGGTAATTTTATAAAAGTAATCACATTTTACCAATGTTCGTTTAAAAACCTTAAGTTCTTTTTACTGCAAAATTAATTTTCAACTGTAAAAACCAATAAAGGGAGAGGAACGAATTAAAAATAACGTTCATTAACGATTTTTCATTATCAAAGAAAATCTTCATTTAATATAACTAAGTATTCTTCTAAAACACTCGATAAAGTGTTCTACAACTGCTTTCAACTTTACTCAATTTATCCTCTTGGCTCAAACTCCCCGAGCTGTTATTACAACTATCAAGTACAAAGAAACTATTGAAACCGTACCTCACTGAAGGAAAGTTCCATTCAACATGATTGCTTCCGGCCAAACCGTTGATTGTAAAAATTAATAGTTTGAAACTTCGGCGGTTAAGCGGCGGTTAACTTTTGGATTTAATTTCAGGTAATTTTGTTTTAACTGTCTGCTGATTTTCAAATGAGGGTGTACTTTTAGTATGAGTTTATAGGCATTTACTTCACCGGACGTTTGTGGCTTTGTGTTAGAGTAGAGGTATTATTAATAGGGTGGTTCCGATGCCGATATATCGATGATATTTATTTCGACAGTTAAGGTATAGTTATATTCCTCTTAAAAACCAAAGTGCCCGAAGAAAGGTGTTTGAAAAAAAATAACAAAATGGCGTACTTTTAGCGCCAAATAGTAATATGTTAATTTTTTTTTAAATAACCAAACCCATCGAGTAGGGTATCAAAATAAAGGAAATTATAAGGGGATTACAAAAATATGTAGGTATAAGAATAATAAATTGGTTTAAAAAGTTTTTGATAGCGCAAAAATGGGCCATGTTTGTTTCGGACCTCGTAAGCTTTGCACAAGCTATTTACAATAAACTAAAAAGCTGAAAATAAAATCGGTTTTTGTTTATATATTTTTAGTTGACTTTTCGTCGTACTTGGGTTAGTATTATTAAAAAAAATATATATCTCCTTAGCATTTAGCGTCTTCCTCTCATATGTATCTTGTGTGCCTTTTAGTCTGTGCTGAATAAATGTATTTTCTCTCTTTCTTTCTCTTTTGGGCAGAACCATGACCATAAGCGAAGTGATTCTACTACCTGCCTTAAAATAAATAATATTTTCTTTCTCATCAAATAAATCAACCTGATTGGTGAATGTCCTCTCTCAGTTCAAGAACCCGCGGCGTACTTATATACGAGGATTGTAAACAAACCATTACTGTATCAGTAAATTACCTCCCCGTTTGTAGTAAGACTCAATTGGAAGTAGTTTTATTGCACTCGTCTGAGGGGTGCTTTGCAATCTTGGAATTCCAAAACATTTAATCAAGAGGGGAATCGAATGGTTAAACATTACCTTCTTAAGTAGTATGTAGTTTCCGAAATAAGACTACATAAAGCATGTAATTGTACAGTCGATCTCTCTGTTTGAAGCAGAGTTGATCTCTCTGTTCTATAGCATGTAGAGTCGATCTCTCTGTTCTATAGCATGTAGAGTCGATCTCTCTGTTCTATTGCAAATTATGACGAATCCATAAAAAAAGCATAACGCCAACATTACGCGGTGTTCCCAGGCGGTCACCCATCCAAGTACTGACCGCGCCCGATCTTGCTTGACTTCGGTGATCGGACGAGAAACGCTGTATTTAGTAGTATGGCCGTAGGCGATAGCATAAACGGAATTATCAGCCACAATGTTTTTCAAACAACAATAATATAGAAAGAATAAAAGTGTATTGAATTCACGGAAAATTCTTACAAACATTTAGGTAGGTACATAAGTAGGTACTTATAATTATTTTGGCAAGAGATTACCGAAACATCGAAAACACTTTAACACGCCAATCAAGAGAAAAAAAGTTCACCCACACTTCTTAGAACCAGATATTTTGAAAACAAAACATTGAAAGATAATCTTCGAGTCTCGTATGAGTTTCAAGCGAGGCCTTGATTAAAAGCCTTTGTTTCCAAGAAAGCCGAGCTAAACAAGAAAATGTTTACTTTCCACTCACTGCAGTCTCAAAGAAGTCGCTAATAACTCTATTACTAAGTTTCTAACACCACTCTGCAGTGTTCGTGCCTCGTATTGCTGGACAAAGGAGATTTACAGCTGTAGTGGCTTTGCTAGGCAATGTGTTAACGTGATAAATTCTCGAAAATGTGCGAAGTGACCAATAAAGTACACTTGAGGACCAAATAACAGAAATGAGTTGGGGGTGAGTTTGACCCTTATTTATATGGTACTATATGGTTGTGTTGTATGTTATCTTACGTTACATAATATGTACTATAACCTAGTTATAGAATTTTATTAGTTATGTGGGTATTACTGAAAAAAAAAACACGTAAATCGGATAATAGTTTCTCTAGTTAAAAACACACAAGTCGAGACTGAGAAGGCGTTGCTTTTACAATAATTGTGTAGTTACTTACGGACAATTACAACGCTTCCGAATATTTAGCCTATTAGGTATTAGGCTATCGATATTTCAGTGGTTTTTGGCATTAAATAATAATTATAGTCCGAATCCGAACGATTAATAATACGTACATCCCAGAACCCAACATAACACTTTGCGCGCGCTCTGCACGGTCTCCACGCGCAAGCGGCGTGATCCACGCAACATCGACAAGCTGAAGTGTGTCGCGGCGGTGACACGGCTCGTCCCGATGACCACTCGTTTCTTTGGACTTCACCGCGACGGACAACTGTCCTCTCTATTTTATCTTTATTTGTTTTTCACCATACCAACCACTGCCTAAAATATACACTAATAAAAATATTAAAATCACATACACATAATCACCAAGTTCCTAAAATAAAAACACCTATTATTTTGATGAGTCAGCTGTAATAATTGAAAATGTCTAAAAAGCTGTAATAATGATCGGTTGTACGAGTAATATTACATCATTCTCGTCCTAAAAGTACTCAGATCGACTTTTACGACTTATCACATAAAAGTGGCCATTATCATTATCATTATTTCTCGCCCCAAATGTAACGGTGGCGGAATTTTCTCTGCTAGTTCACTATGTCAAGGTCGCCATTTTAAATTCTCTTGAGAAGTTATAAGATGAAGACGAGATACGACTGCTTCGTTGGTCTAGTGGTGGCAAACGCTATAACAGAGCATGAGGTCCTGGGTTCGATTCCCAGGTCGGGCAAAGTGTTATTGGGGTATTCTATCAAGAATTTCTCAGTTGCAGTCCTGAGTCTGATTTTGTGCCCGGTTCATGGCAACAGACTCGCCCCCTGACTTAAACATAACTGGTGAAATGTGGGTGCACTATAGGGTGTACCTATGCCCCTCTGCCCAACCCTTCGGGGAAACAAGGCGTCATATTATGTTATGTGTTATTTGAAGACGAGAGATAAATAAAGTAACTACAGTTAAGTTGAGTCCGTGCAATAATTACTTAGCAATTATTAATGATACGATACAAAGATGAGTTAGACGTGGAAAGCAATTTTTTCAAATGTTTCAGATTATGATTAATCGTATAATGCTGTTTAATTTTTCGTTGGTAGCAACAACAAATATTTCACGACAACACAAAAAATGTTGGAGACTAAGTTTTATGAAGGTAGACTATAATACTTATGTTCAGTCATAAGTTTTAAAAGTTTAAACTTCAAGTTACGGTCATCATTTTAACAGTGACTAAGTCCTCCACTTAGTAAGAAGATCCACAAAATTGACTTCGAAGGAGAGGGTTGACTATGACCAAGTTTAACTAAAAACTAACTTTTCTTTGCAAGTAAAATGCGTCCAGAAAATTGAGGCGGCTCCAGTCAACTAAATTCAGCGGTACGAAAAAGTTTCAAACAAGAATTTAACATTATGTACATAAAATCAAATTTTAACGAGTCCTATTAAAGTTTCCATGTTTGGTATAATTGTATAACTTTGGAAAGGTCAAAAATTTCATAGTATTCATGTGGAGAAGCAAAAAGGAGTTAGATACTTCTACCTAAGGCATGTATGCAATATGTATATGTATATCATGTAGGTTTGCGCAACAATACCGATATAACTTCACAAGCTTAATAATATAATATATTTTAGCAAAGCATATACTCTGGCATAACTTAATATGGACACAGTATAAATAATTACAGTATACCTTCATAGAAAACGGCCGAAACGACGCGCTTCGAAATCTGAGTGATAACAGTACGCAACAGTATCGAGTGCGCGGCAATTACGCACGGACGCGGAAAGTTTATCTACCGAGTGGCTATAGGTAATTAATTCAAGATATAATGCTGCTACTTTGGAACCCAAGATCTAAACCAATTTACCAACATTGGAAAAATTGCTGTTTTTATTCTTCAGTACCTGGTCGACGGAGGTCTGCTCGGGTGAAAATAGATTCATCTAAATCGTTAGAGCCGTTTTTGAGAACGTGATTACAAATACAAATATTACAAATATTTGTAATTTAATAGTATAGGATAGGATGAAATAAAATATAGATTCATAGACGTCTCTCTGAAAAATAATAGTTGACGAAAATCTCACTATTTTCTCGTAAAACAAAAAGCCTGACACACTCAAATAGTTTTAATGGTAGTCCTAACAATGTACAAAAAGATTTCTCAAGATGTTAACACTTTCGATTCAGTTAGTCAAGGGAGAGTACAATTCACTCCCAGATGGAGAGGAAACTTTGCACTCTCGACTTCCCTCTCTGGCCGTAATGACTGAAGTTTTCTGTTTTTCTTGTCGTTGCCGCGATTTACTAGCTCCCTGGCTTTTTTTACCACCAAAAACTTTAAAGTCATTGTAAAAAACAATTATGTTAGGGTATACAAGGCAGAAGACTAGGAGTAAATTAGGTAATTAGTGACGTAATAAACCAAACATGTAAAGGTGGATTTCGTCTAAAAAAAAATCTTTTTACGGAAGAAAGGAGATTGAAAATCGAGAAGACTTAGTTTTTATTTTGTTTTTCTTGCACCTCGATGACTTTGAAACTATTTTTCTTTGAAAAATGTAAATAATAAACACTTTATATTTTGTTTTACCTTCATATCGAAACCTAGGATTCTAAAAGCAATACAGTCAATACTTCATCCCCAAAACATTGGATTATAAAAACATTTCCGTACTTGAATTTATATAAACTGCATAATATACGGCAAAGTAATGCGAAAAATAAAAATGTTGGCATACTCAATTTGAGGGTTTTCGAACGCATTTACAGTTGGATGAACCCGTGGACCAACCCTAGTAGTAAATAACTAAACGCAGGGTTCTATTGCAAAAAATTCATGCCTGGCCCCAAACTTTGAACCTTATTCTGTGGTTCCAGTGTAAGCTAAGCTTGAAATAAGACTAGCTAGAAACTATCCTTTTTACCACAAGACGGTGTTTATCACCTGTTTAGCCTAAATACCTTTTAAATATGACATCTCTTTAAGGAGTTTGACATACTAGTGACAAAGTTTTTGTGGTGAGGCCCAATAACTTTAATTTATTATTATTTTAAAATACTAATATGGATACTTGAGGCTCTGTAATAACAGTCGTACGGGACGATCGAAGTTAAGCTATGCTTGCCGAGGTCGCTCCGTGGATGGGTGATCATCCAATAAGTGCCAGTGCTATGTTAAGCCGTTCATCCCGATTGTCATTCAGTCAGAAGCCCGAAAGTCTGACAACCATTCTTAGCAAGGGTAATCGTATTACCCAGTAACGGTTGTGGAGGTCAGATAGGCAGTCGCTCCATGTAAAATACTAGTATCCAGCTGGCAGACTAATGATGATGACTAAGGATGCTTGATTGAAGCTGTATTAGGCACAGACTGCAGGTTGAAATATTTAGATCTACCAATTCCTATAACATTCTATTATACATTTAATTAGGTATATTGAAGTGTACTGCGTTCACAGACATTCCGTAATCTAAAACTTAGTGGCACCCCTATCCTCAGTCGCGTCACTTTACCCCTATCACTCGCCAAAAGTGGAAACTACCCACTGCCGAGTCAAGTGGAATGGAACTGCGCCAAAACGGCTTGCTCTCGTTGGAGGCCCGGCTTTACTGTGGCCTCCCACCGTAGCCAGTGCGTTGTGGGATTTGATTTATTCCTATTCAGGCCTCAAGTGGGACTTTTGAACTCTACCGCTTGACCATTGGTTGTGGGAAAGGGTACCGTAAATTATGTTCGGCACTTTGTTGTGTAAGTTGATTATTCAAGGCCCACAGGCTGTGCTGGGACAAGTATTCTATTTTTTATTCGTAAATATTTTTGCATACCATTTTTGTGGATGATTAACGAGCCTTCCGGGGTATTGAGTTTTTTTCTAGTTTATTGGGGGTAGCGTATGTTATGGACAAGTCTAGAAGTTAGCCAAGCTTTTTTCAATATTTATGTAGGAGCGAAATTTAATTTGTACTTAAATAAAAAATAAAAACAAACAATATTGCAGACTTTTCGCTCATAGATCCAGTGGGCGATACGCAAAATAAATGCTGCTGAGGGAATACGTAGGCACATCTCTGCATCATTTAATGGTACAAATATGAAATGCGATACCGACCTTCAACAAATTAACGTCACAACTGAAATTAACATACCTACTACCAACCGTACATCCAAGCACATGAAAGGTTATACGTGATCCTTTAATCTAATTTTTCATACAGTCAACGATAATGGTCGCTCGGTGGTAGTAGACAGTTATACATTACTTCGACCCCTAATGGACTTAACCAGAGAACTATAAATTCCAACCGCCCCTTTCTAAAAGGATAATCACACAGACAACTCAGAAGCAAATGGGAATTTAGGGCTCCCTGGGTGGAGGCCTAATTGACAAAACATACTCGATTACAGCGCGTCCCTTCAAGTTGGTAGTGAAAACAAATTGGTGTGCCAATGACTTTTGTAACAAAATTAATTAGGGACCGCGTGATTCAAAATGTTTTTTGTGACGGTTCGACACTGGTGCTCGGGCTGGCGTGACTTGATTTTTGGGAAGTCGTTTTGCAGTGGGGAAAATAAGTTTTCGTTTTTATGGGGGGGGTAGGTTTGGCTAACGAAATGGTGGACATTTATAAAATATGCTACTTATACTTTAGACGGATAACTTGAAATTCTGACGTTGTAAAAATTGCTACTTGCTGCAGACAGTCTAATAAACGGCCGAGGAAACTTAAAATAAACTTTTATTTTAAGTTTACTTATATTTTTATACAACTTAATTTGGAAATTATACTCCTTAGTTCTGCATTTAGAAACAGGATTTAAGATGACTGGTGAAATGTGTACTATAGGTTCTAATTCTTCCTCTTCTAAGTTCTTATACCCTTACTTGCCTTACCCTTGGGGGAACAAGGCGTGCGGTTATGATAAAAGGTGTCATCATTATCATCACCATCCGTCATTATTATCATTTTGCGTCACCCTTCATTTCATATATTGGCAATAAGGAAATGTTCAATATTTTGGGGTTTATTTATAAACGTTGCTTAAAGTCAAGTGACGTTCAAACGTCAAAAATGTATGTGAATGAATGAAAGAAATGTACCGACCCCAACGTGGTTTAACCAGACTCGATAAATCGAATGAACCCCGGGATTTGCACTAGCCCCTGGAGCCTCATGCTTCATGGGGCTATAGAGGCCATTGCATATCAAGGAGTAGACCGGGGGGCGCGGTCAAAAAATGTATGGTTAAACAGTCGCTAATCATTACAGAACTTAAAGCAACGTTTATATTATGAACCCCTTAATCCATACAACAATTCCCAGTTTGTATATTTCCAGTATAATAAAAGCACAACAAACTTTGTTGTTACCTTACTAAAGTTTAATATATTTTATACCAAAATAATATTAGTCTATTTTCAGATCTTTCCTACTAACTTTATGAAGAATAACTCTGTCAGTGTGCCTAAAATGTGTAAAAAAAGTTAGCAGGAATGCTGTTTACTGAATCTGACACGAGCGCTACGTGATCAATCATAAAAACATTGGCGGAAAGTTTTGACATTAACTTTTTCAGTGACATGCATTATAGAACTAACTTGTTTATATGTTTTGTAAAGGATAAGTATGCATCGCCCGAGGTGAGGGGTTAGAATTTCGATAAAAAATCTTATTTGACAAGACACCTTGTTTAGTATTGTAATTAACGCTGTATCGTAATTAACGCTTACTTTATTTTGCCAGATTAGTACCATTTTTGTTAACCATGGTTTTAACTAATATAATAACTTAAGTTGTAGGTACAATATTCAGCCATGTACGTTTTATGACAACAAAATTAAGAATTATTTTATTATATTTTTACTTAAACAAAGAATGTGTTAACTATTCATGAAAAGTGAGAAAAGGCGAGCCGCCTGTTTAACCTTCTTAGCGACTAGGTCACGTTGATACCAGCCAGATGGTTTTCCTTATGCGTTTTTGATTACTTAGCACCGTACTGTACGTATTAAAAAAAAATTGCTGACGATGCAGAATTAAAAAAATCATAAATAAAACCACGTAAACTATTTACAAAGCTAACAACCCACAAGAAAATGTATCGTGTAATCTCGGACATATTGCCATTAAAAAATTGTCTTCAAAATGGAAGATTCCTTCCCTACAAAGTTTCAAACTATATAATAAACATCAATTAAGCACACGAACAAATCTACCGACATCAAACTGAGTAACAGTACTTCAGGACTATCGTCGCTCCCACCGTAAACTTGTTTCATTTAATACGGAACTTGTATAAGCTGCAAACTCATACACACTAAACACTCAACTTAATACTGCAAAAGTTTATTAAGCTAACAATGCTGTTTGGTACAATGTGAATGAATCGATGCAATAAGTAGTTGTCGATAATAATAATGGAGGGGTTACTAAATGGAGTAATAATGAAAAAATCTATGTAGCCTTTTCCCAACTATATTGGGCTCGGCTTCCAGTCTAACCGGATGCAGTTAAATATTAGTATTTTACATGGAGCTACTGTGTATCTGACCTTCACAACCCAGTAACTGGGTAATATGATACCCCTTGGTAAAACTGATTGTCAGAGTGTCGGGCTTCTGACCACACGTAACGACTTTCAAAAGATTCAGGATGACAGCCGGGACCGAGACGCGGAGGAGTCTTGGAATATAAAGATGGTGACCCATCCACGGACCAACCCTGGCAAGCGTAGCTTTACCTGATCGATCGACCCGTGCGGCTGGTATTACTTAGCCACGAGCTCACATCGCGATATTCTTTGAAACATCCATTTACTTATTGTTTTGCTACGGTAACCGATACGTTCTTAAAAATAACTAGAAGTTGACGCTCCGGCGAACTTGTATAAAGAGTTTATATTATAGACAGCTTCTGCTACCGGGTTTACTCTCTGCTTTTATGATCGAAATAAAAATGAAAGGACGTTTTACGGTTTTTAATTTAGAGACCGTTCAATGGGTCGAAGCGCCAGTCATGTTAGTTATTAACTGTCGGGGCATTATGAACTCCGAGGCGTTTACGGCGATGCCACGATGAGTGATAGTTTAATAAGTACCAGATATAAATTTTTTGGTGTCGTCAATTTAGTATTTTTCCCAAGAAAATGTGTCTATCATCATTATTCTCTATAGGTACTTCGGCTCAGTTCCTAAATAAATTGACGAATTCTATAGGTGTGTTATAAAAAAGTTAAAGGATTATTTCATCCCTTCCATTGGTTTTATGAGTCTTATTGCCCAGAATTTTTGTTCAGACATTTATCTTAACTATCAGAGAAGACTGTGGTAGAAAACCATACGAATCTAAAAAACCCAGTCAATAACATCTCAACACACAAACTTATCAACAGATTCTGTCGCTATAGCTGCTAAATATTTTATAGGCTTTGTCCACCAAAAATCAATATAAGACAAGGAACTTAAAAGAAGGGGTCGCTTACTCGCTTATCTATCGTTGGCAGCTGTGCTGAACAACCCACTGGGCTGAGGGACCAATGTTTTTATTAATATCGAATTTTTGTCTCTCTTCGCCTTGTTTTTCTTGAGATCAGGAAGAATGGATATAAGTGGTGGAATATTTACGTTTTTATCAACGGAAATAAATCGCTTAGCTGCTGTGAGTTTCCCGCCCTTAGTGCGAGTTTTGTCGGTTATCATAGGGGCGCGGGCGATTCCCGTAATTTTTAACAACGTTCGAATTCACATCTCTTTCGCAATGTTTCAAAAATACAATAAATAACACCAACGTTAATTTAAAATTACCAACGTTTTTGGCAAGTTGGACAGATTGTGAACGCTTTATAAGTACGAGAATTGGCCTTCTGTTGTCTGTGGGATATGAAAACCACGTACAGATCGATTCAAACTTAATGGCGGCTCGGAAGTTAGCTTTTAGCTGCGCAGTACCCCACCCCTCACCCCCGCTGTCACATGAAATTGTTACTGCGCAGCGACCCGCCTCATGTTCCGAGCCGCCATTAAGTTTGAATCGAACTGTATCAAATGACACATGCTGAGTTGGACTCCCATTTGGTGCAACGTTGAGACGCACACCGCACTTTTTATGTTTCGTTTTTTTTTTTAAAGTGTGTCATAGACAATATTCTCATCACTGTCTTTTTTTTTTCTTTTAATGTTTCAATTTTTTTCTTTTTTTTTTTGTATATTGGCACCCAGCTGTTTATTAATGTCCATAATTAGTTATAATTTAACCGTGTTTTTGTATGTTGTGCTGTCTTTTGTGTGCACCAAATAAACGTTTTATCTATCTATCTATCTAAATGTTGTTGAAAACAGCATCATCTATTCTATTTACAATATTATTAATAACCAAGAAGACCCACCAGCTTAAAGCGCGGTCAATATAGTTATTTCTTCTTTAGGATGTTTTCTTAATACCGATCGCTTTTTCTGATGTTGATTCGGCCGTACGGAACTATATAAATAGGGGGGGGATTTAAGCATCGAACTAAACTAAAACATCAGTCATGACTCATGATAACAGAGTTGTTTTCTTTCATTACGTTAAACTTTCAGAAATACATTGAAAGTTATATCGTACTTCGTCTTTTTCTTGTTATAACAAAAAATATTGAAAATTAGAGAAAAGTGTTCTATTTAGGTAACCTAAACAAATTGAATTTTATTTTTTTGTGAATTCTAGGAAAAAGAAGTTGTTTTGTGTTATTCACCTACTGCTTTAGAATGTTGTTGTTATTCGCTTAGACTACGAGAATTTCCAGAATTCTGTTTTATCCAAACAGTTTATATAAGGCGAAAGGTTGGTCTTTAAAATGATGATAAATCCAGATTAAAATCAGACAGATTTCAGCTCTATAGTTGCATGATATATGCTTGAGCTTTTTTTAACATCACACATAAATAACTATAATAATCGTTTATTTATAAAAAAGGGGCACATTTAAATTAACGTAACTTAACAATTAAAACAGAGTGGGTACAATTGTTTGCTTGTTTTTATCCAGTAAGACATGACGCAAAGAAAAAAAACCAAACACAAAAAGAATACAATGTACAGCAGTGTTCCAGTATAACAGAGTTTATGCAACACACTACATTTTGTATCTCAATAATGGTCAGCAATGCAAGCAACACGCGAATTTCGTCGCATGGCGTTTTCTCGAAATCGGATCACTGCTCACCGAATCAGAACTCCGCGATAACTCATTCGATATTCGATTCGATTCGATTTATCCACAATAGTCGCATGGATTGTCTAACTAGTGGTAATGTTATCGATGTTGAATCGAATCATGGTCGGAGCTTTGTCACGCCCGTAAGCATAACATGGTACAATAATATTTGACTATAACAATATTGATACCGGTTTTAGTTGAACAATTTTTGTTATTCAACAAAATTTAATTTGATTGAAAGTCAGTTCAGACCGTTCAAATCGCTTTCGAAGTAGCAGTTGATCAACTAAAATCGAAACGTGTGAACCCGGTTTAACCGGGCGATGCGATTCGAACGATTCGATTTTCAAACTTTTGGTTTAGTCAAAACGAAATAGTCTGAACATCGTCAGTTTAAAAAATGAAAAGTTCTTTACGTGTATTTTACGCTCTTTCTGAATAGTGAACAATACAGAGGGCCTAGACAAATGACAATCGCTTCCAAAGCGTTTCATATTTCTACAATGACTTTCAAAGCTTTTTGAAAAGTTCTTTACGTGTATTTTACGCTCTTTCTGAATAGTGAACAAAACAGAGGGCCTAGACAAATGACAATCGCTTCCAAAGCGTTTCGTATTTCTACAATGACTTACATAAGCTTTTCGATAGCTTATGTCAGTCCTAAACATTTTTGCCTTTTTCATCATCGTTATCGCTGATAGAATGTCACTTTGTCTAGGCCCTTTGGACCGTCACGAAAGGGTTGGTGACGCTGAATCGCGTACACTCGGCTCCAGTCGTGAGTTTTAACTTTTATCGCGTGTTCACAAGCACACAGCCTCTTTTTTTATTTCTTCATTGAGTTTCATTTGCTTTACAAGCTGCCAATAAATCAAGTTTTTACGAGGCGTCATTGACCATTAATTTGTAACCACTGCCAAATCAATTGCAGGTTCAAAATTCAATCGTATGCTAAAGGGTTAAGGGCGTAGTTTGCTTAAATAGCCAGGCAGCTAACGCCTGCAAACAATGTGATATTACAACTAGAGTAAAACAATGTTACAAAGATATCGACAGGAGCTTTAAACTTCGACCCCTCAGAATAATAAAACTAAAGATATTGCAGGAATGTTGCCTTGGGGGAACATTTTATTTTACTGTAAGTGGTTGATTATTCAAATCAATAGTTACTTAGTATTTTTTATTTTTGTTTTACAAAGTTGCTTCATAGTAACGTTTCCTTATATATTTTGTTTGAATTATATGATACAGAAACTTGTTAATTGTCATGGTCTGGCGCCCAGTTTTGACTAAGCAGGTTTGTAAAAATTGACAAAGTTTTATGGCACTAAAACACTTACCTATCTACTAAAAAATTAAACATGGACAGAATGTTAAACATAAATTCTTAGGTAATAATAATGTATAGTAGTAATATCTTTACTGGTACATATTTTAGGTACAGTACCGGGGCGACCGAGCTGTGCTCAGGTGAAAATAGAGGAAACGAATTTTCCCAGATATGGGACCTAGCTAGATCGATTTCTCTCCCCGTAAACATCTATGCAACTTTCATCAAAAACGTTAGAGCCGTTTTCGAGAACGTGATTACAAATAAATAACGGGTATAATAAAAAGACACTTAAACGAAGCCGAAAGTCACTTGTTATTCCCGTCATTGTGTTACTTTTTGTTCTGGACCTGGGAACCTTCTGGTTACGGAGATATTAAAGGACCAACTTTTTCAGACGTTTTAAAAAAAAAGCAATTAAGCAAGCGGATTACCGTAAACAGCGATTTTACACACCAAAAATAAAAGTAGTTTCACATCAATTATTTTTATGCCAAGTTAATAAATTCGATGTACAGAATGCGTAGTAGACGGCTATGTGATGGCTTTTTACATCCTGTATAATATACAAATATTGCTCATTTAATAGTATAAGATGTTAATATTAAGGTAAGTAGTGATATTATTCTATACCAAAAACGCATAAAAGAGCAGGTCATAAGTATATTACGTTTGGGGTCGACGTAAATCTTCCTCAATAGTGAGATAGTGGCGTGAAAATATGTCTGCTTCATTTTGTAGTATGTGAACCTTCGTGGTTCCCCCTCCATTACTTACGCACCTTGAGCCTCGGAAACATTGAGTCCTGAAAGAATAAACTTCAAACTTTTACAATAAAAATGTCTAAGGCACTAATTTTTTCCAAAAACTTTTTCAACCAACAATAATTCATGATAATAGTCCCCAATAAAGTTTGCCATTAAAACGTTAAAATAAAACTTATACCAACAGTTGTTTGAAACGAACAAGAAATTATTCCATGTTTCTGAATAAACGTTCAAATTGTTGTCCCTAATAATAATGAATACCTAAAACAATTTAATTTTCACTCTCTCGGTTTTCAGACATCGAAAATGACAGTTTAATCGCTGTCATACAACATTGCGGTTTAATTACACGATCCGACCCGCGTCGCAAAGTGTTTAAGTATAGCTGTCACATCCAAATAAAACGCCCTTTCCCACATCCAAGAGGAAAAGTCATTGGGGAAATTCGTGGGGTGCGACGCACCGGCGTGTTTTCACTCCAGCCAGTGCCGTTTTCGACGACGCCGCGAGAGGGCGCCGTCCGCGCTCCCGGTCCGACCACGTGACTTGTTGCTCGAAACACAATCCCGACTCTCGCACACAAACAAAACATGCATCCCGATGCAACGTGACGTGTTTATTATGATACTGATAACCTACAACTCACTGACATGAATTTCATCGCCAAACCCCTCTACAACCATGCCAGACTCCTCATGCTATTAAGTTTCGTGCTCGCGATATTAATCACCGGTGTATTTCTCCGCACAAAAAATAAGCAATCACAAATCACGGGTTTGGACGAAATTCAAGAGCTCGAGGACAGCACTGAATACGAGTCTATGATAAATTCGAGCGCAACGGAGCCGAGGAAAACGCGAAGAAAAGAATACCTGTACCGTCTTTTGACAAATACGACCCGTTCCCTCATACAAATGGAAATAAAAGCTAGGAGACTGGAGGAAAATATGCGTAGGATTAAGGAGAAGACTGCAGATTTATTGTGGAAGAATAAGGACAAAGCTTTGTGGCACATTCTGTTCAAGAATATAAGCAGACATATTTCAATCCGACATGAATTCCACCAGCACGCGAGCCTGAGGCGGATTATGCAGGACAGTAATACGCATACACATAACAGAAAGTCGGGACGGAGAAAACTTTTATTGCGTAGACGACGATAAATGCATCGATAGTTGCTAAGTTTATTGATAGACATTTGTATACAAGTTACGTGGGAGACTTTTTAAATTCTGAACTGACAATAAGCGTATTTTATAAGTCGTATTGTGTTTCGAAGTGCGATTGGAAGCGGAGTGCAAGGCGTTTGTATCACAGAGCACGTATGTACGATGTGTCTGTCTTATTGCATCATGTAGCTTTTATTTTGTGGAGCTATATCTTCGCCTTGCAGGTTCTTAACGATGTTACGCTCACAGAATGATATTGCTCACATTTTACTCGCAGTACCGTTCCGTTTTGTCTTATGGTTCGCTCAGGTATCTTGATTAATGGCGTTCTTGATGATTTCGTTGGAGATAAAAAAGGAGATTTGGATGTTTTCCGAGAAGCAGGCTGACGAAGCTAATTTTACTTTGACAAGATTAATTGGTGGAGTTTTATTTTGTTTTCACTAAATGCTTTTTTAAAGCGGTGTTTTAGCAAAGCGTTATTAAAATATTAGCATTGATAATGTTAATCCTGTGTTTATTATTTTATCGCAAGTGTGGATTTTTGTTAAGAACGACGCGTCGCAGCCTCAGAGACTAGATTCAGATTTTTTGTAAAACAAAAATGCTTGGTCCATAGCACTTTTAGACAGATAGATAATTGGCACAGCCTAAAACAGGTATATGTGCAGTATTGGACTGAGTAAAAGATAAGTACATTTTTTTATGTCTTTTAGAAGCTTTGATAGTGTAGCTCAATTCTATGATTATACATTAAAAAAAAATAAAGTTCGTAATCTGATCCTATCACAAAAGTTATTATCATCAACCTAATATAGTCTTCCAGACCGTATTTTCAACGGAGACTAGCCATTGACGCGTGAGCTAAGTACAGTGCACAGGTGTGAGCGCAGATACAATGTGCACTCTCTCTTCCCTCACTCTCATAGTCCGATGGGACGGCACGGGGGTATCACACCGCTAAATTCCAAACTCTGGGGTGTCACTAGAAATTCCTAATGGAAAAACCCAATAATACCGCCCGACCTGGGAATTGAACCCAGGACCTCACGTTCAGCAGTCGCGCTTGTGAAAACGAAACCCAACATCTAGTCATTAAAATAAATATCATAAAAGATCTAAAGTAGTTCACGAAACCATAGCAAGCCTTTTTTATTTGAATCTCAAACTTTTCATATTTATTAAAACTTAATCTTATTTATTCATTTTTTTCACTCAATCACTGAAGACTTTACGCATCCATTATATTTGCTGTTTGATTTGTTTCATTGTTATAACTTATCGTCTGGTTTATTATATCGAAATTACTTTCATGAATAATGCTAAAAGCCTTTATGTTCATGTTACTCGTATGAATAGGCATCAGTTCTACGCTTTCTCTCAATTTACTCGTATTTATATTTACTTAAATGGTTTTGTTATAATGGAAAGGGTTTTCAGTTTCATTATTGTGCTTGGTTGAATATATTGGTATAACACAATCTCAGTCGAAAATGTTAACTTTTCTATACGTGGTATGTTTTCGTTTCCAAGGGGTACTACTTACTTCATTTTGATTAACAGTTTCTTTATTAATTTTAGATTTTTAAACTTAATAGGCAGTATACCTAAGCATTTCTAAACTTTATCAAAATATGTTTCTGAACGAGTGAACTGAACGAGTGAAAGGGCAGTAAGAAAAGAAGATGGCGATAGGGTAAAGAATTCATGAAAGACGTGTTGCTAAGGTATAAAGGTTTTTACATTAACCGTGCGTTTGCACTGGCGAAACATTACAACAAAACATGTTTAACTAGTTCCTGTCAAAAATTGTATGGAACATTGACAGAATATAGAGATTTCAACATGTTTTTTCTTAAATGTTTCGCCAGTGCAAACGCACGGTAATAAATGTTATTTTGAACGATTTGGCGTTTTCCTGGGGATTCGGATCCCCACACTACATTAATGCAATAGGTTTGCCCTCTTTTACATGGGACTTAAACATAGCAGGCAAAATGTAGGAGTACCACAAGGTCTACACTTCTGCCTAACCCTTCGGGGATTACCGGCATGATGTTATAATAAGTAGTTTCTATATTTAAAATGATCTATTTGTAATCTGTGCTCATCCCAATCTGTTACGCTGTTTATGCCTAATTGTGTTACAAACGTTAGTAAAAAATTACAGATTGCATTATTTAGTTACGTATGTATTTAGGACCGAAACAAACAATGAATCAGCTTCACCCATAGCAACACAATCTTGAAGCCAATAACAAACTCCACAAGTCAAGTTCAATGTTAATAAAATGAATATTTTGAATCCACAAATACTTTAATGTTAAATTCAGTTACTGCCAACCGGTACATCTTGCTCACATTACTCAAGGAGATAGAAAGAGACACCGATATCTGACAGTTATCATCAAGTTGTGTATGCATGCTTTATTTACATCGACTAGTTGTTCCACTATCATTGGTGTGACCAGCTGTCAGTTTAGCAGTGTTAAAAATATGTCGTGTTGTAAGTACTATATTTTTCTCATATTTATCCATTTTAGCATCAAAATGTTTGTCAAGTTCACCTTTATTCTTATCTTGTTCTGTATTAGTTTCAGTTTCGTTTTTAATTGTCGTACATCTGTTTCATTGCCAAGGTTATGTTTGTTTAGATTCATATTGTGTTTATTTATAAATAGATGTTCATTGATATTAATAACATTTCGGATATCACTACGTATATCCATATAATAAATTATAGAACACTGTTTTCATCTGAATGAATGTGCAATTGTTTGGATTAGTGCAAACATTTCTCGGAAAATTATGATATATTTTTATCGTTTGGTACACACGGCTACACATCAAGCTATGCATTTCCAGTTTAAGCTGACCTTGCATTGTAAGGAAATTCTATACAATGCGAGATCAGCATAAACTGGAAATGTATAGCTTGATATGTAGCCGTGTGTACAATGTTCATGAAGATTTATAATTTATCTAATCACGTGTGAGATATTTACCTGGTTATAAATGAATGTATGTTTTTTCAAGAATGGACTGTTAATTATCCTCAGTAAACCGATTATGTTTATCTTTGAACGATCGATTGCATCTTTTCTCATCTGAATAGGTACTAGGGTAAGAATTTATAGGGGTTTCACGCTTGCACTCACAATCCTAATGGGAATTAGTGATGCGGGTAATAAGTTGTAGGTAGGTATAATAGTAAGGTAATGCAAACAGTTCTTAATAAAAAACTACACAATATTCATCATTTAATTACAAAGCAACTATTACTTTATAAGTGAATAAGATCACAAACTCCCAACAACCTCAAACAAATACTATCAACGGTAACTGCAGTACATAGGTACTGCATTTAGTTCAAATCTATACCACAACAATTTGTACAATTTTAACAGACTTCAAAACAGAGATTTTCAATTCGTCTGTATCCTTTTAAACCCAATATGCTCCCAAGTCGTGTTCCACACGGTTGCTCCCACATC
Source organism: Lithophane semibrunnea (assembly GCA_947363905.1). Lineage (NCBI taxonomy): Eukaryota > Metazoa > Arthropoda > Insecta > Lepidoptera > Noctuidae > Lithophane > Lithophane semibrunnea. The sequence continues at coordinate 8,006,499 of OX376201.1, read as the reverse complement.
GCTATTTGTCAGCTCTTTAACAAACTTATTCGTCCGTGCCACATGATAAGCGAAATAAAAGACCGGTAAAAGGTCATGTTATGAAAAAAAGTGTCAGAAACATCAAGCGGGTTGCAATTTATCATTCCTGACTCGCCCGAGGTGTGCCCTCAAAGCGCCTTAAACGAGCTCCCTCAAACGAACCCTAGTGATTTTAATCTCACTGTTTAGGTAAACCTTCTTTTAGTAGATAGAAAAATTTCAAGAACTCCCAGTCCTTTGAATATTAAACTCGGTATGGATTTAAGATGCTCAAAGTTACGGAAATAAGTGGAAATGGAGAAGTAGGTACTTGTTTTAATTTCTGAATGGTGTCGATATAATCCTAAGTGGGTTCCTAATAGGATTGAGGAGCTGTTGTTTTAATATCCTCTGTTGCCTTTCACACGAAATTGATTTATTCATAAATCCATTGAACGATTCTTCTTCGGCACTTAATCCAATATTTGAGCTACAAGCTACAATATTGAAAAAACCGTCCCCGAAACGAATTTAGAGGTGATATTGAGATAAGACATGCGAAGTAATAGATTTAAAAGTTATTTTATAATTAGGTACTGCATTATTATTCTAGACATAACAGTATCGTACAAGTTTTAAACTATTAGATTTTTTTAGTGATGGGTATTATTATGTAACGACAAAGATACTTAATATGCCCAGTTAGAACCAAAAAGAGTACCTAAATTATATCTGCATTGTCATACAATGTTGATCATTGACTGTTATGAACTCCAAGTTGTCTTGTAGACAACTCTACTGCCGTATACTTGGGATCATCATCATTTAGGTTAGTGCCATTATCCATACAAAAGTCAATGACTCTTAAGATGCCCGTTTTTTTTGCAAAGGGGTGTATATGATTTGTGTCCTTAACCCAATGAACTATAGTCTAGGTAGGTAATAGCCCTTCTTTTCAACTGACTACAAATCAAAATCATAACCCTCCTTTTTTCTTCGCCGTAGTAAAAAGAGCGTTTATAATTCGTCTGTATGTAATTTTTGTTTTTTTTTTAATGTATTTTCATCAATAATCTCATTAAATAAATTATGGACCGAATTTGTAAAAAAAAAAAATATTTGGTAGAAGAAGCTTGCGGCGCGGCGGTGCCTTATGAATTTTATTAAGTTTGCTTTGGTTGTTTTTGAGTTAGCTTCAATAACTATGTGCGCAATACACTTTGTGTATGTTGATGATTGTTATAAAACATCATACTGTTGTTGTACAACAGTTAAAAAGAAACGTGAAAAAAAAAAGTTTTTTAGTCTGTGGCAAAAATCGAAGACTGGACTGTCTTCTGGTATTAAAGTTAGTTATTTTTCACGTTGTACTGTTTATTTAGGAAGTCGGTTGTTTTATTATGTATTTTTTTTTTGCAACTCAAGTTCTATTGTAATTTAAAAGAACACAGTAGGTACTGTATGATCGCGTGACATTGATATCGTCGGACCAGAAAGAAAAATATCCTCATCTGATTAAGGGGAGATAAGTAACTTGTTTATGTAAGAGGCAATTAATTGTATAAATAAAAGAGGGTTTTGATAGAGAATACACTAAAGATAGTCGTGATTTCGAACCTAACCTACGTAGGCACTTTACTTTGTGTAATTTACTTCATCACCAGTGTTCTCAAAACGGTGAAGGAAAACATCGTAAGGAAACGCATGTCCGAGAACCGAAAATTTGAAGTCATTCACCAACCCGCTCTGGGCTCGCGTGGTGGATTAGTCCATGCCCTCTCACAGAGACTAGGCCTGTGGGGACGCACAGGCATCTTTTGTGTTGCATGTCCCCACTACTGGGAAGCAGTGGGGACATAATAGGCTGATTATGCTACACTAAAGATTGGATTTGTTGGATAAATGCAAATAAATGGATCACTTTTAAGAGGTTTAATGGAAATATTTTACGTAATATTCCAATGATAACCGATAACTGGCATATCAATAAACAAGTTGTAAATTCATCTTAGTTTTTTGTGCTCGTGTCTAAATTAACTTTTTCGTCATAATATATAGAATAAACCTAAACCTACAGTGTAATCTGTGTCTAGATATAATTATGAAAGATTTACTATTCATATCCGTATGTTTATCTATAACTAACAAGCTATGCAATTTGTAGCCGAAACAATGGGTTATTGATGGGATTAAACCGAACAAAGGAGTAATTTATATGCAAGCATTACCTGACGTGATTACCAAAATGGCGAGGGGTGGTATCCCTCCATGTTTGTCCGCTACCCTCGTTTACCCACGGAAAAATAACGTTTTGATGCCTATCGACGATTTATACGAATTGACAGTTCTCTTTTTGAAAGAAAATTGGGCTCCCCAAAATAAATATTTGGAGGGAAAAGTCGGAAAATTGATTTTTATTATTAGACGGTTTTTAAAATGCATTTGTTATTTATGGGATCGACTTATTATGGATCTGAGTTCCTTTGAATGTTTTTTGCATTGAAAAATAATTGATTTAAAGTTCGAGCTACGATTATTATATTGCAAGCAAAATTAATCCTCAGTTAGTACATAGTCATAGAAACAAGCATTGACTTCATACGTATTTTTCTGTTCCTTTCTTCTTGTCTGTATTTATATGTGTGTGCATAAATGGTTAAATAAATAAATAGTCTGGTCAATAACTAAAATAAATGCCCAAGTAGTCTGGCGATTTTACAGCCTTGAAACATGTTTTGCATACAAAAAGGCAAGGAAAGCCGCAATTAGTTCTTGCTTGTTTCTGAGTACAATATTAAATCCTAAGATGGCATTTTTCCTCTTTTTTGCAGTTTTCTAAATACCCCTTAATGATGCGATGTTTAACTTAAATATGAGTAACATGCAGATACTTACTTAAATTTAAAAAAAAACCACTCACTCTTAGGGAGATGCAGAGAAAACATATTATAAGATAGCTCGTTAAACGTATGCGACGAGACTAGTATTATGAATTTTGTACTGAATCTCTTCTAAGTTTTATTTCGCTTTCTATATTAGGTGTCGAAAAGTATTTTGTGAGTCGGTTATTATTTCATCATCTGCCTAGCCTTTTCCCATCCATGTGCGGGTTGACTTCCAGTCTAACCGTATGCACTTGAATATCAGTATTTTACATGGAGCGACTGCCTATCTGGCCTCCACAACCCAATAACTGGGTAACACGATACCCCTTGGTAAGACTGGTTGTCAGAATTTCGGGTTTCTGACGACCCGTAACGACTATCAAAGATCCACAAATGACAGCCGGGATCAACGGCTTAACGTGCTTTCCGAGGCACGGAGGAGTCTCGGTATGTAAAGATGGTCACCCATCCACGGACCAACCCCGGCAAGCGTAGCTTAACCTGATGGATCGACCCGTTCGGCTGATATTACGTAACCACGAGCTTCTGCGTGTCTGCTATTATTTGAAGGAGAAAAATTTATTACATTGTTTTGGAATGTTTAAAAACATATACTACAGCAAGTTGTTTACTTGTTCCTAGGTAAACGTGGACCGGGCTACGCGTCTCCTTTGGACGCTCTCAAGAATGGGCCCAGAGAGGAACTGCTTTACGTGGTCTGTGTCCAACCAGACCAAACTAAGCAAGACTATTTAGCCACTGTTGACGTGGACCCTAAATCACCGACCTATAGTCAGGTTAGTATTATAAAGCTATTTTTCGATGTTTTTTGAAGACAACTAATGATATATTTATGCAGGCAGCGAGCACTGCAACTTGTCAACGAGATGTGTTCTGAATTATTAAATCTTTGTTAAGTATCACATGATTGAGCGTGTCTTATGTTTAATAATGTTAGAAGTTTGTAACACAAATGAGAAGCAATTACATCAAATAGTATAAATACTAGGAAATGGTGAAGCGCGGGCATTTTGGAGGACTGTCTTATGTAATTTTGACATAAGCAAGTTCTCCGCCTAATTTGAATAAATGATTTTTTATTTTGATTTTTAAATTAAACTTTACCTAATTAAAAAATTACCATGTTTTACTGCATATCAAATATTTTCCATGTGTATTTTGCAGTTTAGCTAATGATATTAGTACCTAAACAGAGTGCAATCCCCTTTTCTCCCGCGAGTATCGTAAAAAGTTATGACATTAAATCGAAGTAGTTTTTAGCATACAGGTAGGTAGTGTTATACGTAAGCTAATAACAAAACACCAATCCATTAGCTAAGCCTCGGGCATGACGATGATAACTTCGAAGCCAAAACTTAAGCCATGACGGCTTAATCCAAGAGCACCTCCGTGAATATCGTACGAGGTCCGTAATATCGTCCGATATCCGAAAGGTATCGGAAGGATTTAATTGATTACTTTAACCTCAATTACTATAACCCGAGTCTTGTGATATCTGGGAGCAAATTATAATATAGGTAAACCCGGAAAGGGTCGAAATAGGGATGTGAAATTAAAGGGATTGAGGAAACTGACAGTTGCATTTCATTGGTTTCTATAATTTGTGGGATGGTTTCAGACTATCTCATTGGCGTAATACTCGCAAGTAACTGCTGAGTTAGGGTTTATCTACCACGTTGGACAGATGCAGACGAATACTGAGTGTAGGAGGCAATTCTCAGTAGCGATGCGGAGTTTTTTTTTTTTTTTTTTGATATTTAAATCTTTACATTACTTCTCCCGCTCTAGGCGGAGCGGGAATGCGTGTCAGACTTTTACCGACTAAAACCCACCCGTGTTCCTTCAGTTGCCTGTTGCCAAGGGCCTCGGTATCCCTTTCGGACCTTACCGCAACCCTAGCAGGTAGAATCACCCCTTTGACGAATGCCTGTGACCCTGCAGAACCATGCCTGTGTTCGTGTAAATGTCATGCTCGTTTAGGCCTCGCCTATCATGACGAGCTTCAGATCCGAGCAAGCACCAATGTCACATTTTTCAAGATTACTTCCTAGGTTTTTTTTTTTTAAATCTCATACTCTTCGTTCATACTCTTTGGCTGATAGAAGCCCTCTACTGAGTATAGAAAGACAGAGAGAGAGGTCATAAATTCACTTGGAATATATTTCCTATTCGACACTAAGAATTTACGATCTAGGAACATAATGGAAAGTGGAAAGGTTCGGTTTATTGAGGCGTAAATCAGTTTTACTTGTGAATAACAGGTATTTTTCATGTTGACTGCACTACGCCTGGAGAAATAGTCGTAGATTTTTGAAGTGTTTCAGATACAAGGTCGAAATTAGCTAGCAAAACTGCAGACGTGATAGGTATAAGCAGAAAAACAATGGTTTTGATTTCTTTTAGGCTCTAGGTCTCTACGACTTAAATTATATATTGGAGTTACTTGAGGGTATATGTTTTGAAAAACAGTTTTTTTTTCTTTAGTAAATTCAAAGTCAAAACGTTTATTTAGTGTACAATGTTCGTGTTATGTTATGTTAATACTTAGCAGCATTGCAATTATAATCCTAAAATAACATGCATTAAACATTATTATTAGTAGTGTTTTTAAATATTATTTGGTTTACATAAGAAAAACGGTTTTTTTAAGTATGTACTTGCTGAAATTTCAAGCAACTATAACCTCCGGTCGTTGACCTCACAAAATACATTTTTTTTCTTTTAGTATCTCCTTATGTTTATACATCGCAACCCATCACGTCTGTCAAGTTTCGCTATTTAATTTAAATTAACCCTTTCATCCGCCCTCTGGTTAAGAGTTAGTGGATTTAGAAAATCATTTCTAATCAAACAAAAATACTCCCGTAATCTGGCTAAACTGCTGGATTTACAGCAAAAGTTTTAAATATTTCGCGTCCATTTTCAGATTATCCTATGAGAGTTTTATGTCAATCAAAGTAAAACGCTTTTCCAATAATTTTAAAGATTAAATATCCTATAATAATCCTTATAAAAATATACCCAAGCTTTTATTTCGATCTAAACCGAATCCCAAATAATATATAATTATCATATTTGCTCAGTTGAACTAAAGTTCTTCAATTGGATATTATTATACTTCATGGACTAATAGTGAACAACGCATTAATTATAATTGTACGATTCAATTCCTCATCCAAGGAAAAAATCTTATTATATACACGACATTTCCGAATACAAACGAAAATTATCCACGCAAAAACGTTATCCGCCGAACCCATCTCAACAAGCCGTTCAGAAAATAATTACCTCTCCGAAGACTGTCCGCACACGACACAATATCCCAGAAAAATATACGAGATTCGAGCAATATTCCCGACAAGAAAATAGCAATTACGCACTACTTTTGTATTAGCGAATAAAATCTTACATCCAGCCATTTAGTCGGGCAATGTCGCAAGGCAATAACGTACCAGTAATCCCGGGATTTCAGGATTCAGTAGGAAGTATTATTGTGTACTTTGCCATTGCAATACCAGGCGAGACTAAATTAACAAGCGGAATGCAATATATTGCCCGGGATTTGTAGCCCGGATTATGGGATTCCTTTTAGATGTTCTAAAGTTTTTTTTAGTCTGTGATTAAAAGGAAGAACAATGTTGAGTACTTATAAAGAAAGAAAAAAGAAAGAGAATAAAATGAGATAATTCTTCGATAAAAGATATTTTCATTTAACTAGATCGTAGAACATCTTGGAATTTACAATAAATTCCTAGATGTTGTTCTGGTTTGCTTCACAAAGAATTTAGCTTATTATCGTTTTTGTTTCGTTGAAAAACTGCAGAAAATAAACAGTTTTCAGAAACGTTGTTACTAGTAACATCTTTTCTGAGAAATGGGTTGTAATTTTGTATAATATCCTAAAAGTCTTGTTTACAAATAGGTACCTATCTACTTACTAATAGGCAGGTATATTCATATTTATGTATTACAATTATTTTGAGATACGCTTTTGTAAAGTTAGGCACGATTTTTCAAGGACAATAATTTGAAAATCGTAGATTCAAATAGACATACGCCTCCTTCTTTTGTCTGGTACCTTTTTTATTTTGAGAACAAATCTTTTAAGATTTTCGTTCACATAATTATTATTGAATATCTACTGAAAAATCTTCAAAACAAAATTGTTATTCTATCATAATTGTCATCAGTTTCCAAAAACCATATGGACACCCACACTGGAAACCTATCTGTATTTCAAATACGAGGCTACAGAGGGCCTACCACGACCGTGCGAATTAAACGTTGGAAATACTAGTTTTGTTCGAACATAATATTGATTTAGTTTGAAGCTTTATTCATTAATAGACGGACAACATAATTTTGCTAGCAAGACTCCGCAGATGTATTAAGATATCGATACCGATCACGATTATGAAGTTTACTACAAAAAAACTGATATTTTATATCATATACGGATGATGAACCCAAAAAAAGTGTAAAAAAAAATGTTATGTGCTGTTCCTTCTTACTTTAATCTATCCAAAGGTTGTCTGTAAAAGATCGCTTTTAGCGATAACACCGCCCATTGTGTCACCCTATGTAAAATATTTATTTTTATATCTGTATTTTTTATGGTATACAGAAGAATAAAGAGTATTCTATAAATTCTATTTTATTTAATTTGATCCTGTTACTCATTGATACTCATTTCCTTGTCGCATAAACAACAAAAATGTAACAGCATATTGTATTTTCGACCCAAAAATCGTTCGAACTACCTAAAGTTACTAGGGCTAAGGTTAGGTTAGGCCTATATATTCCAAATAACAGACTATAGAATATTCTAACCCTCCGATTGGTTCCAGGTGATTGCACGTACCCACACCGGTAGTGTCGGCGACGAGCTCCATCACAGTGGCTGGAACGTTTGTTCCAGTTGCTATGACGACCCCTCTCTCAAGAGGGACCTCCTTATTCTGCCTGCTTTGAAATCTGCGAAAGTTTTTGTCGTGGATGTCGGCTCGGACCCTCGGAAACCAAAGATGCATAAAGTAAGTGGGGACTGGGTTCTTTTGAGTGGCTAGTGAAAACTTATTTTTGTCAAAGTCACTGATTAGCTCTGTATTATATAAAATACGGTACAGTATGACACAAGAAAAATACTGAAAAGTAATACCAATATACACCTACATATTCATAGTGACAATTTATTTTAATGTTTTATTTCTCTCATAATAATTATGTTTTCTTGAAAAACACAAATAATTATGTACAGAATTTTCCTCCTCCATGGTTATATTACTACAAAGAACATTAATTCCTTCCCAAAGTACTGGGTCTAGTCTAAATTTACAAATAAAAGTAGTAAAAGCCGCAACCCACGTTCAGCTTTCCTTTGCTCTCGTCTCCATACACCGTTATGACCCTAATTGCCTTGATTGATACTTGAACTATCACGGGAAGATTACCAACTGAGTGCTTTGTATTATTTTTCGAGTGCTTCGCAAATATGCGCTTTAAGACCGAGTTTGGTGAGTATAGTATATTCGGTCGCTATTTGCATACAAAACTTGGAAATATGTACGTACAGTATATAGTTGGTTGGTTTTTTTTTTTTTTTTTTTTTTTTTTTTCTGTAGTTTATTGTTTCAATAAAATATACAATCTAACACTAAACAATTTTCTAACTAATATTAAATAAAACGAACTGTACAAATAAACAACTAATATCTAAAATATGGCGTCGAAAAATTCCTCCGCATCGCTGTCGGCTGGTAGTGTACCCAAGAGACTGGCGGCATTGCCACGTTGAATGGCAATGCTTAGCCTCTGACCAAGGTAAAAGCCAGCCCTTGGGTCACGGGAAGTGTCAAACAGCCGTTTCGAGATTTCATTAAATAAACTATGAGCACTTGGACCCCACGGCCCTAGGGTTTCAACCCCAAACGGCTCGAAAATATAATTGCCTATAAGGCTATTATACTTTCGCCGCTTGAGGTTTTCCGCAGCCGCAGCGGCGGCGCCAGCACAGCACGCCGAGCCAGGAAGATGAGATGGCGCAAGAGTATCGACACACGTTGCGTCCCACACTAAAGGCCTACCCATCTTCCATGGAAATAAGGACATGCCGTCCGGTCTTTTGCCATCGTCGCGTGCCAAGCCATTGGGTTCTAATACAGCTGGAACGCCGACGGTGACAAGAGCTCGTCGGATGATGTCATTAATGTTAGCGTGACGTGCTAAGCGACCCGCACTTCGGCTGCAAGACAGGCCGTGGTGTCCGAGGCTGTTGACAACTTCGCCACAGTGACAGCGATGAGGAGAACAACATGGAGCTCCTAGTCGCAGGGAAGCAGCGATGCGGAACGTAGTGTTGGTTGGTTGTTTGAAATCAGGACTGACTTTAAGTAGCAAGTCTATTTGATTTAGCTGACTGAAAAATATTTATAAATTGTTGACTTCTGTTAATTACTACAAAATCTAATTTTATTCTGTAAGTATCGGAAGTAGCCAAAATTAAATATATATATATACTCATTAACGGCCAGTTTCTGCATAAAAACTTCTTTTTGACGTTACTTTGGCTGTTACTTTTGATGAAGAAACTGGCCGTAAAGAAAATTATCTTACCCATGTTGACAAACTTATCGTTATATAAACAAAAATAACTTGGACATTTCAAAAGTTTTAGAACAGTCAGTAGAATGGTCAGTTTTTAAAAGGAGGTTAGTTTTCTATATTAAAATTACCTTTTATAAATGAATCTTTATTTATTGACTAGCAAAACCATTAAATAAGGCTTTATAATCTTCCAAGCGGACTCGCTAAATAACTCTAACCAAACTATGCATTTCCCAAACAAGGCATTGAGTAAAGAATGTATGTCTCAGATCCGCAAATAATCCATCTCCCTCGGTAAATAAACTTCCTTGCCACCTTGAAAGTATATATTTAACAATAGGTGCAAAGGTACCGAAGAGTTTAGACAACACAAGTGTGGACAAACAACAAGTTTGTGGAACGGGGCCAGAGGTAGGAATACAGTCGATTTAGTTCTAAGTGGACTTGGTTTGGTTTTATGTCTCATTTGAATTCGGTTTCTGTAAACTTTACTATAAGACTGGTTGATTTTTATTTAGGTAGGTACTTAGATTTGACTGCATTGATAGCATTTTCAGGCTTGAAACTAGGGAGTCAAACCAATTCTTCTGAATAAATTCTGCGGAATCTGTTTTTGTAGTCAGTCAAATAATTTATTTCAAGTAGGCACATTAAGGGTTTGAACGTCAAATACATAGAAATAGAACTGATTTTAGTTGCCCCTTCCAAAATGTAATTAGGTACGTATGGAGAAGAATGGCCAAGAAACTCCACAGTTACTCTTTTAAAAAATGTTTTCCATTAATTGGTATACATCAATTATATAATTACATGGTGAAGACGATGCACCGAGAATACAATTACTGTACACAATAGGTAAAAAAGAACAATTGGATCATGGTTTTCCACGAACAATATTAATTTGTGAAAAGGCTATGTGTAAGGGTGATTAAGGCATAAATCTATATCGGACCCAATTTACGGTCTATTCAGGATTCCTGAACGTTCGTCGATCGTAATTTAAATTCTCACACGGAGCATTTATCCGTGTTTTTTCTAGATTGTTTGTTAGATTTATGGTCGAATTTTACGATCGGCTTGGCAACCAAGCGTCCGCGCCCAAGATTGAAGAGTAAACAATTTGTTTTGGTCCTTAAAAATGCAGTTGCGGTCGTAGGTACGTCAGAAGTTTGTACGTGCTTTACTGAAATGGTAGAGGCTGATCATAAAACTGAATTTTTATGTCAACAGATCTGGGAAAGTTTTTTAATCCTTAGCTTTTTATGTTTTGGATTTTCCGAGGCAACTACAACTTTATTGCGAGAGCGTAAAAACTGAAACAAACGGCTGTTCCCGAAGTAAATTGTTGTTTTACGCTGAATGTAGATTTACGAATCAATTTATTGGCAGAAATTGAATCAGGAAAAAGAGGCTGCTGCTCAATCCGGTTGATTGAATTTGTTTGATTTTCTTGAGTGATAATGAACAGAATCGTAATCGTATTACCCAGTTACTGGGTTGTGGAGGTCAGATAGGCAGTCGCTCCATATAAAATACTGGTATTCAGCTGCATCCGGTTAGACTGGAAGCTGACCCCAACATAGTTGGGAAAAGGCTAGGCTGATGATGATGATAATGAACAGAATCGCGTGAAAACATAACTGCTGAAACCGTGTTGATTCTCTTTTATGTCGATGAAGCAATTTGTTTTTAAGGATAAGCTTAACACATAAAAAACATTAAAATTATAAAGGCTATATACAGGGTGGCAGGGACAGCCACGCGCAACCGTTAGCATGGACATGATTTTGGAACCCGTGTGTTGAAATTTTTCGTCGCTTTTTGTAAAAAAATCAGCTGTTTCCTACAAAAGTGCAATACCTACGCGGCCAAAATGAAGCATTTTTTTGAATAACCGACAAAATATTTCAACGCGGAGCGGTCCAGATTCATGAACTGAATCCATGGTTGTGCGTCGATACCCCTGTCTTAATCAATACGACCACAAACAATAGTGAACCTACAACGCAAATACTAAAGTTCCTTTTGAAAAAAAAAATTGGATGATCCACTTTATTTGAATTTATCAACAAACTATGAACACTAACTATAGCTATGACTAAATCTATACTCCATTTGAAATAAGATAAGACATTTAATTAAACCTTTTGTTACAGTCCGTTCAACCGATTTTGACTTTGATGGCAAATGTTAAACGGACTATAAAAAGGTTTGTTTAAATGTCTAATCTTATTTGAAATGCAATATAAGTAAAATAAACAACATTAAATCTTATCTTCCACTTAGCGTCTATAAAACTTGCTACAGAAAAAAATGCTCCACTACATTATTAAAATGCAATTTTATTTAATACTAGCCCGCGACTTCACCCGCGTGAAATTATCACCCCCCGCCTATTACCTACTTCATTTTCGCTTAGCGTTCTGTCTGACTTTTTTCTTTTTGCTCGGTTCTTATAGGTCGTAGCGTAATTTAGAATAGCCTATAACCTTCCTAAGGAATTGGGCTATCAAAGGCATAAAGAATTTTTCAAATCCGACTGTTAAAGTCGGATTCGAAAAATTCTTTTTACATTTGATATCATAACAAATTCTAGAGATTAGCGCGCTCAAACAAACAAACAAACTCTTCAGCTTTATTATTTGAAGTACTAGCTTCTTCGCCCGCGTATTACTTTTTCTTTTTTTATGCCTATTTATAACCTTCGTGTAATTGCTAGCAATAAGTTGATAAAGTTATATCGCCATCAGATTAACGGTACAGCAGCGCATAAAATACGAACAAACAAACATTGATTTTTATTATAATATAATAAGATAGGCAGATAACCACGCTCCAAGTAAGCGTTGGGTAAATAAAAACGCCAATTTCTTCATAAATTGCATATTACATAATCTTGCTTGCTTCAAAGGGATTCTTGGTTCCCTCAAATAACCTGCTTGAAGTAGGTACATATTTTGTTTATATTAAAAATATGTGAAGTCAATATTATTTATTTTCTTGGAATAGGGTGAATAAATTAATAGCTATTTGAAGCCAGTAAAGCTTAGGATTTGGGTTAAAAGTGTAAGAGGGTTGTAGAGCCTCATTTTCAAGATTGAATCTCCGATCGAAAGGTCTTAAGTCCGAACTTGTCTGTTTAAACCTTTGCGTAAACAACGCAAAGAGGTTTATCAAAATAATATGAACTTCATTTCTATATTTAGAACATTTTTTTAAGCGTTTTTATCTTCAAAATATTTCGAAATTAATTTAATTATGATTCATTAGTTTAAAAACAAATTACTGGCAGCCCAAAATACAGAGCATACAAAATCGGTCTCAATCAAATCGACCACAAACAAGAATCAACTCAATTGAACAAGCATAATCAACTAAATAATAACCACGGTTTCGGAGGGAACTACTAGCCTATTTAACTTCATATCCCAAAAACTATTTACCTCTATAAATAATCTCCCATCTCCATCGATAATTGCAAATTGACCACCATAATTAGCTCAGAGAGTCACATAGTTCGATGGCAACATTTTCGCAACTAGCTCTCTCCAACTCATCCCGAATCTGTCGTTAAACTTGCAACATTCCAACTACAGCGAGACAGTTCGCGAACTCGTTATATTGGCTGTTACACCTTTGCTTGTCCTTTTCACACTACACATTGCACTTAGAATTTGGGAACGTTATGTAGTAGAACCATAACATTATGATTTACACAAAGATGCAGAAGTTTTATAAATATTTGCATTGTTCTAGCAATCCACTCAGAATTTTAAAGCGTTTTATATGGGCTTGAAATTTTTTATTTATTGATGATGCAGAGACAAACCAGTAGTAGGTGCAATAACGAAAATTGTGGCATAAATACTTATTTTAATATAAGGATATACATATCCCATTCAAAAACTATAAATAGAATATAAATTTATAACTTATTATATATAAATATAAGACCAATTAAATACACAAATACCTATACTTAAACAAACAAAACATTTACGTTGTGATGCGATATTGCCAGCTTCTTACGAATGTGCTCGCGAACTTTAAAGGAAATTATTAAGATTTGTTAAACAAAACTTCAGAATGTTATCTATAATTAAGAATTCTAGCAAATGGAGTCTGATATTTGTGCAAAATTTTGGAATATAAAACGCAGGTACAAGGCAAATACTAAAAAGGTAATTCGCCTAAAAGTTTACTCCGAAAAAGCCAACTTAAATGTAAATCCCTTACTATCGGGCAAACTGCTAAAGACCTCATTCTCTCAGCTCCCTTATATAGAGGGTTCATAGCGAAAATCTCATTACCAGGTAATCGACGGCTCCAAGATGAGGTCATTCAACTGCAGTTTCCCGCACACGACGCACTGCCTGGCAACCGGCGAAATCATGATTTCGACGATGGGAGATAAAGACGAAAACGGAAAGGGGGATTTTGTGCTCATCGATTCGAAGACTTTGGAAATGACAGGTGAATTGTGAACGCGCCTTTACACAGTTTCAGCAGAGGGGAGAGACTTAATAGGCGCCGCGCCGTATTGAAAACAAAAAACGTAAATCGTTCGCTTATTTTTTAGGAACGTGGACAAAGGGAAATAAATTCGCTAAGTTTGGCTATGATTTCTGGTACCAGCCTTATCACGATGTGATGTTTGCTACTGAGTGGGGTACACCTAAAAGGTTCAAGACGTGAGTATATTAAATTATATGGGTCTATTAATTAATCTGCCTAGCGGGTCGGCTTCCAGTCTAACCGAATGCTGCTGAATACCAGTATTTTACATGGAGCGACTGCCTATCTGACCTCCACAACCCAGTAACTGGTACCCCTTGGTAAGATTGGTTGTCAAGACTTTCAGGCTTTTGACGACCCGTAACGACTGTCAAAGATCCACGAATGACAGCCACCCGGCCCAGATGACTAACGGCTTAACGTATCCTTTAATATCGACAATTTTATTTATAAAGTATTTTTACCGAAATTCTCAAGGTGAACGATTGAATAACGGAGTTGAACAACTCCCAGAATACATAGAAACAAACTCACTTAGGGAACATAATTGAATTTAATTATTTATCTACTCGTCAAGTGTCTCTTCTAGAATAACAATCTACTTGAAACCTATTATTTTCTCGCACAACAAAACCTTTATAGGTCGTTCCAACAAATACGTTGTTACGCAGAACACTACAGCAGTTTATTCATTTGAATAATAATCTTGTCCTTTATGAAGAGAAGACTTAAGGCACTGACAAGACGCAAATCGTCTTAGTAGGGTTTTCTTGCCAAATCTATAGTATGTGGTAATGGAAAAAATTGTATTATGGTAACCTTAAATTTTCTTAAATCTTGGTTGTTACCAAAACACGTTTTGAATTTATTTTTTTTAACTCGTCCGTCGCTAGCAGTTTACTAAAACAGATCTTATTTTTCGTCGTCAACCTTTTCTCCTAGTAAATGAGAAAAAAGGTTTTATATTCATTTTTCAAATTAGAAAAGCAGTATTTTGTGTAGCGTTCAACCCACAGCCTTAGAATTAGGAAGACGTTATTGTCTTGGAAACGGGTGGAGAAGGGATTTTACCGCTATTAGTTGCGGTCCTTGTCTAACATCAACATCATCAATATTTTTTTTTTTAAACTTAGTTAACATACATAATAATATTTTATGTTAATACCTACTGTTACAAAGATCAAAGTATTAGAAAGACATGAAACATGTAAGTGTGTAAGTAAGGTAAATATAGCTATCAATAGTATTATACAGGGTGTAAAGGTAAACACCGTTGTCACTCAAACCATGGGTAGTTGACTTAAATAGAAAAATAAATGACCGAGTAACAATAAAAAACGTAATTTTCATTAAAAGATTCTAAAACTTTCTATCCGTCACCGTGCTCGCTAGCGAAACAGCTGGCTGACTGAAAGGGGTCACACCCGTGTTGAGACGCAAGTTCGTTGCCCTAGCGCATAGGTGAAATACTCTAGTGGTAAAATTTAACTAAAAAAGATTTAAAAAGTCGTAATTTTCCATTGATTTTACGTTCTAATGACACCAAACCACTTTCAAGAATAACGGTGTTCACCCTAACACCCTGTATTATTAAACGTAATTTTCTTTAAACAAGGCTGTGTCCAAAACTAAAGCAAACACTTACTTCTCCAGTGGTTTTCACGAAGAAGACATACCAAACAAGGACCACTACGGAACCTCGTTGAATATTTATAAATGGTCAACGCACGAGCTGCAGCAAGTCATAGATTTGGGCCCCGAAGGCTGCGCACCCCTCGAGATCAGATTTCTCCATGATCCCAAATCCGCGCAGGGATTTGTCGGGTGTGCGGTGAACGCAAACGTTTACAGGTACGAGATTTACAGGGATTTTTGTTATTGCAACCTTGTGAAAGTTTTGAACGTAGTTTTCTTTGATATTGCCTGATTGTATTTGAGGTTAAAAGGTATTTCAATTTTCCTAAAGATTGTTCTATTTTATTGTATCAATATCATTACACAATTTACATTTTAATATACAACTTTTATATACAAAATAAAAATGCATAAAACGAACAATTAAATGCTAGACAGATACCTCACAAGATTAAAGTAACGAAAGAAATAGACGGAAAGGAAATGGAAGACTGTGAATATTTCACAGCTACTAAAAGGAATGACTAAGTAAAAGCTTTCAATTAACTTTATTTAGGTTCTACAAAACATCAGACGGAACGTGGAAAGCCGATAAAGTCATCGACATACCAGCGAAAAAAGTTTCCAAGGATGGCGTTGAGTCCGAGATTAACGGTAACTTTCTGTTTTTCTTTTATTTTTTTCTAGTTATCCTACATTTCCTTTCGGGTAACTGTTTTATTTCGCTTGTTAAAACTTTGAAAACACACAAGTTTTCGGTTACATGTTTATTATCCTAACCTGCCTCAGCCATTCATAAAATTGAAGCTGCTGAAAAATTGCGCTCACCAGCGCTTCAAATCATAAATCTAAGTGATCCACACGTACAAATTTTATGAAGTCTAAAACTTTTCTGGGTGCAATTCAGTCTTGATGTTTCAGTGGAATAAAACATGTTTATCATAATTTTCAGGTTTATTGGGAGATATCATAATATCTTTGGATGACAAATATTTGTATGGCTCATGCTGGTTACATGGTGAAGTGAGGCAATATGATATTTCGGATCGTGAACACCCAAAATTGACTGCTAAAGTTCATCTCGGAGGTGTTATCGCCTCAGACCCTGAAACAAAATTGATCGAGGACAGAGAGTCGAAGGTTAGAAATTCCTTTCTTCCAATTGTAATAGTTGGAATTAACGCCTCATGACTTAACACAATTACATTTTCGCCTTGTCATTCTTTTCATTTAGAGTTTTTACCCTCTAATGTTTACTAAATTACTTTCTAACGTTTGTTTCATTTGTGTAATGTTTCAGTGTCGTAGCTTTTCCATTTTATTAATATAATTTCACTCATTTGTGGTATTGCTATGAAAATGCTTTATCATTTTTGTTTACATTTTTATTCCGTTTTTTATATAAGGCGCGTGATTAATTTTGTGCATACTCGTATTGTTATTGAAAAAGTTATCATTAGTGTCGGTTACATTGACTATTAATAGTTATTTTCTCAAAACATGTTTTATTGGTAACTTGGCAATAAATTGCATCATAATTTGACTTTACAGGTACTCGTACAACCTGAGCCGGTAACAGTGAAAGGCAAGATACTACAGGGCTCTCCTCAAATGCTGCAACTTTCCCTTGACGGAAAGCGTCTGTATGTCTCGTCGTCCATGTTTTCTCCGTGGGACAAAGAGTTTTACCCAAAAATGGCTAAAGAGGTAAGACCCTAAGTTTCAACTTAACCTATTTATTTTCAAATTTAAATATGTTCCGCACGATAAGCTGGCCTTTTATTTTATTAACCTGATGTGATTCTTTGTATAACAAGCACTCGTCTGGAAAAGCTAAAACAAAATTCATGTAACCGTAATATTTCGCATGATTTAAATAACCCTATAACTAAAAATTCTACAGATTCTAACTATAAAATTCTTAAACTCATAGCGGATCCCAAAAATGTAGAGCACGGAGACTTTATTAAAAGTCACACGGCCGAGTATGTGAAGGCTGTAGACAAAGTATTTATTAGGTTACGTCCACTTTCACCCCAGCAGAGACCGCAATAAACAGCCCTTATCTCTTATATCAGAACCTTCGACCTCCGTCTTATTTACGTCTTCGCCCTTTATGCAATGTTCTACAAAAATAAAGTTATTTTTGTAAGATACATTTTGTGAGATATGTCACCTGGGATTGATGAATAATTCATGAACCACGTCGCATATTTTGTCATACAAATAACTGACAGCCGCTGTAATTTTAAACCAAGTGGTACGAACTTTCTTTTTTTGCTTTAATATTAACTGAAACGGGCTTGAATTATATTTTATGGGATGAATATCATTTTCAGACTGCTTTAATGATGCAGCTCTGGATATTTATCTGCATATTTATTTTATTTATTTACTATTATTTACTTAGCTGTAACTCGTCCGAGTTACAGCTAAAATTAACAGAAAAATAAAACTGTATGTGAGACTGACAGCCAATTAAAAGTCATCACTTCTATAAACAGAACGAAAAGAAAAAAAGAGTGTGACACAGCTACCAGAAAAAAGAAAAAAAATAACAGAATAACATTGGAGCTTAAACTAAATTCACATTTTATATTCAATAGAAGAATAAAAACTGAACACATAAAATCTTATTTAAAAAAGTCAGTTTAATAGAACAAAACATGGCAGAGGAATTTGAATTGTGATTAATTGAAAAACCTTAACATCAATGTTACGCCCAATTAGTTTCAATAATGAATTTACCTATATTTATGTATTCCTTTACCTAATACTTAACATGTTATAATCTGATTCATCAATCATAACAAAAAAATCCTCAACGACCTTATTTACATAAATATTTTTTACATACGAAACAAAAACCGGGTTCCTCCGGAACGGATCCGAAAATTATTTTTCTGCTGGATCCCGCAAAATTCAAATACATTTGTATTGTATCGCCAGGGTGGGTGGATAGTAAAGTTGGACTTGGACACTGTGAATGGAGGCATGAAGTTGGATCCGGACTTCCTTGTTCACTTTGGGAACGAACCGGACGGCCCGGCCTTGCCACATGAAATGAGGTAACTACGAACTTTTTAACGATAAACCTGTATGATATTTTGTATCAATGAAAGCTGTGATAGGTATGTTTGGTTTTAAGTTTCGTTTCGTGTTGTTCCAGTTATTTCGTTTTCAGTTTTTTTTCAAATTCTTTTTTTTTTCAGTTTATCTTGAAGTGTAGGTTTAGAAATAACTGATCAACTTTACTTTTGGTGTTGGTTGCTCCAATCTTAGCATTATTTTATCCGAACGTTGTATATTATTCATATCTTGTTCAAGTTTCCTAGGGAAGAAACACGAATATCTTTCTACAGAGTCTTCTGCCCATATGATACAATAAAACTACCGATATCTTCTTTCCGAAAAGTATTGTTGATAATTTGCAATTCACAAACAATACCTTGATTTCGAAATTATCTTTCTCAGATACCCAGGAGGAGACTGCACCTCTGACATTTGGCTGGCTGAAGACTAAATACTCTGATATAATTGCTTAATAACATGTGCCAATATTTTTGTATGCGTGTTAAAATAACAATAATATTTCATATTATCTACGATTTTTCATATAAAAGTACTAAGGCATAATTTTATTCCGTTTAGCAACGACATAAGAAATGATTATATTGTAAAGTTGTATTTTGTATAAACGAACGTAATGCTTTTAGGTAGGTATTAATAAAATGTATAAACTAATAATACTTGAAGTTTCAGTTAATGTGAACTGAGGTGATTCCTTTTTTCTTTAATTATGAACGATGTCTTTATTTTGATATCAAATATTAGGTAAATAATTATTTACCTTAATTACATTGTACAAGCTAACACTAAAATATATAAATTATGTACAAGTATCCAAAAAATATATAAAGGAAGAGCTCATTGAGCATTAAAAAATTCTTCCGCATCGCTGTCAGTGGGGAAAGTGCCCAAAAGGCTGGCAGCTTTGCCACGTTAGATGGCAATGCTGATTCTTTGACCTAGAAATTGACCAGCCCTCTGGTCACGTGAAGAGTCGACCAACCGCTTGGCGATGTCCCGAAATGCTCGATGAGCGCTTCGACCCCACGGCCCTAATGTTTAACCCAAACAGCATTATGAACTTGAAACCTCACTAATAAAAATTAATGAAAAGACTTAATTGAACCCTATACCTACAAATAAAAGCGTTAAAGTCTCTATTTTGTATATTATCGATGATTAACACTTACATAATAACAATCATTTGTACGTGCTACCAATTAGAATAATTCAGGCATATTTTCCATTCAATTACACGAATTCTACCAAAACTAGTACCACTGCACCGCGGTGGTCGAATTAGCAACTTTTTATGTAATTGTAGGCACGGGTTCCAGGGAATACAGTTTACTGTCCTATTGTGTTTAATGTTCCGGTGAATATGCACTCAAACGTGCTATTTAGTGGGATGATTTGAAACTGCATGTTATGCGAAATCTAATTTTAGTAGGTATGTGTGTAAAATAAAACGATGAATACGTTCGTGTAATGAAACTACTGCATGGTTGTTGCCCATGGCTGTACTCGCATCCTAATGCGCAGATTGGTGAAACGTAACATGTACTAACACTAAAAAGTCATCCTAATTTAAGATAGTTAATTGATTCAGGCGTGACTTTGCGGAAATCCATTATAAAATACAATAGACGTAGATATATTTAGTAACCTATTCCGCTTGACTATTCTTCAAGAGTCCTAAAAACCCTGTAAAAAATCGACACGGGTAGACATCCTCAGGATGACGATTGACCAATTGCAAACCAAAACGCGACGTGCTCTCACACCGAGCGCAAAGTAGACTGGACTTTGCGTCCAGCGCTCATATATCAATAGGTTACTAAATATATGTACGTCTATTGTATCCTAATTTATGCAAATCAACATGAAATGTGCTACTGCTGAGCATAAGTTCCTGGGTATTCTCCATCAGGAATTTCTCAGTAGCGATTCGTATTGTCCGTGACCGTAAGAAAGGCAAATAATTTTGCCAAAGTAAACAGATATTGCTATCTGTCAAGTATATATATTATTTTGAGTATTCGCGACAACTCATTGATAAGTGCACCGTTGACAATTCGATAAACTTCGTGGGTAGTAGGTACAAATTTCGCGAATGTGTGAAATCTGATATAAATAAAATACCTGAAATCCTACTTAAAGTTTATATGTTTGGATTATTGTTAGTTATTCACGTGAAAACGGCTGACCGGATTTGGATGAAATTTGGCGCACCTAACCTGAATAAGGACATAGGGAGATATTTATCGGTAGTACTTTCCCATGGGATAATCTGATCTTCACGTGGGCGAAGCCGCTCGCAAAAGCTTGTAGGTATAATAATATAACTAAAACTCTTGTTGGGTCTGGCAAAAGATGGAAGGAGTGGAGGGAGGCCTTTGCCCAGGAGTAGGACAGGGTAGGCTAGGAAAAAAAGTAAGTATCACAGTTGTTCAACGAATGATAACTATAAAGCGCAAATAGTAAGAATACTAAGAATACAAAAACTAGAACCAAGAATAAACAGAAAACATATTCTATGAAGAAAATCATTATTAACAAGGACAAACGTTTTCCCTTTACGGGAGGAAAAGCATTTAATTGGCTCGCTAGATATTACCTTGGAAAACGCTTTGCTGAAGTTACCTTTATAACTTCCATAGTTTGATACTTCTTTGAACTACTGCAACATAAAAATATCATATAAATAAGTTAGAAAAATAGCTACTATTTTCTTGTGTGTTCGAAAAAGATAAAACAGGTTATTTATTTTATAGCGAAGCCGTAAAAGAGACGTGCGGTATCGTAGTTTACATATTGTCCCCGAAACGACCCGATACGAAATTTATTTCTTGCCCTAAACAATATTAGGGCACCTGATCTTGATAGGGTCCCGATATTGAAAAGCTGGTATAAAAATGATGTAGTGTAAATCGGTTTTGTTTCCAATAACAACGAAGCTGCCACTTCAAACCAAGGTTAGGTAAGGAACACGTTTTGAGCTAAACAATTTGTTGCTAGGCAAGAAATAGTAAAAATAAAGTATCCAATATCTTTCCGAAGCAAGTCTTTCGTATCTGGATAAATTAATTCAATTATTCATTTTCTCTGAGCCGGCCTTATAGAATCCTTAATCACCAGCACTCCATTGGTTTATCCTTCAAAACATTCAGCTGTTTAAATTCAAGAGATACGACTTTTCACTTACGTCTAAAGTTAAGTTAACGTTTATCTTTACACTCTTTCAAACTTCTATTGTCATACATATTTTGTTAAAATGAACTCCAGGATATGTCGACACCACGGGAAAATGGCGCTTGCGACAGCGTTGAACAATCAGGACTTTATTTCAACAAAACATAATGGTGTATAACGCACACGTGCCAATATCATCTTAATATAAAGGCGCTGAGTATTCTAAAATCAGTGAATAAGAATCGACACGTCAAAAATCCATCAATCTGCCTAGCCTTCACCCAAATATGTTGAACTCGGCTTCCAGTTTAACCGGATGCAGTTGAATACCAGTATTTTACATGGAGTGACTGCCTGTCTGACCTCCACAACTCAGTGACTGAGTTACACGATACCCCTTGACAGGACTGTTGTCCGACTTTTGGCCTTCCGACTACCCGTAACGACTGTCAAAGATCTACGATTGACAGCCGGAACTAACGGCTTATGCTCGGTTCCTATAAACAAAAACGAATCGTTTTGGTTACCAATGGTAGCATTTTTATTGCCAAACTGGGCATATAAATAGATTCGAAAGGTAATTTTACCTGTGATAGCTACTTCTATATGGGAGGGTCTAATATGCAAAGCTATGAAGTCTTTGCTTCATTATTACTAAAGATACAAGACTCTTAATTTTAACCAATAACGGTCCGTAAATTATAGGAATCGGCCATTAAAGTGCTTTCCAACGCAATTCCTAATAAAAAAGCTTTGCCGTTAACAAACTTTTCAAACGCCATTACTTTTTCATCAATTGCCTTCTTAATTACACTTTCTGGGGCTTAAAAAGACCATTACTAAGGTTTATAGTCCTGTATAGACCCAAATTCTAATCTTAACACACCAATCGATGGGAATGGAACAAAATAGAGATTGCTTTCAGGATAATGAAGGGGCTTAAAAAGGGTCCAGAAATGTCCATGCAGAATTAGCCGTAATTATTATTGGTGTAAGGAAAAATATGGGCTGACAAGCTTTTGCCCATGACGACGGCTGCATGCTTTTAGAATCCTAATTCATTATTTGACTATTATGATATTATATTAAATTACATAATATAGTGTAACAAACAAACAAACTTACTTCCGCTTTTATAATATTAAATTATTATAAATGCGAAAGTGTTTATTTGCTAGTTTGTTTGTAACGCTTTGACGCTAGAACGGCTGAACGGATCTGAACTAAATGTGGCACATGGGTAGCCATGACCTGGATTAGGACATAGGATACTGTTTATCCCGATATTCCCACGCGAACGGGACTGATACGGGTACAGCTAGTATTCCAATAAAATTCCAACACCCTATGTTAGGGATTTGGTTTCCGCACCCAGTCCTTAAAGTGGACCATTGTGCGTGGATTCCAACACCCTATTTCGTAGGTAAATTGTTAAAGAAAAAATATACTAAAAGTAGTCCTACCTCATGGTTCAAGCTCCGATTTATTATTTAAACACAATTATTAATATCACGAAGATTATGAATAATAAATTCTTGAACCTAAATAAATATTATGTGCGAAACGAGTATCTCCACTCAACAATTATTACAATATTATCTTTACAAATAATAATTACGTCTACTTCCTGGTAAGACTACTGTTCAGCAGTTTTGCAGTGACAACGTGACACACAGAGAGACACTTCCGTACTTATAATTAGTATGTATTAAATATTCAACTGGTATTCAGTAGGTAAGTGATTAGTTTCGTACGTGATAATTATAAGGTGTTACGTGTGGATGGGTAATTATTCGCTTTAAGAGGTGCCAATGTGGTTTTATAGCCTAGGGCAGCCGAATCAGGTAGTTACATTGCTCTAAGTAAGTTCAAATGGTTGTGTGATCCTAGCGAATTACATAAGAGGGTTCTCGTTTGGAGGGTGAGCGGAAGAGCCCTTCTGTGGGTCGATATCAATGCTAGTATCATACATTTGTCACTTGCTGTCGTTGTTAGATAAACCACAGTTTTGCAGTACTTCTTAGTTATTACTAGCTGCTGCCCGCAACTTTGTCTGCGATCCGGGATGAAAAATAGCCTATGTCCTTACCCAGGTTATGGTCTATCTGTGTGCCAAATTGCATCCAAACTCAAACTCAAAGCATTTATTTCAAATAAACCAATTACAGGCACTTTTGAATTGTCAAAGGGTCGGTCAGTCAGAAAATATGAAGCTAGTTGCCCATTCCAAAGCGTAGTAGGTTCCTATGGAGAAGAACGGGCAAGAAACTCCACGGACACTCTTTTAAATCAGAATATTGTTACAATAATTATGTTGTTTACATCATTCATGTTGGAATCATACATGTGAGTACAATGTAGAAAAACGTGCAGGTTAAAAGAGTCCGTAAATAAAAGATAAAAAGATACAAAACAATTCAAAAATTAAAATAAATCAAAATAAGCCGTGGCAGCTAAGAGATGACTAGTCCCTACTGATGGCGCCCGTTCACGAACATGACGCATGGATCAGCACCATTCAGCTCAACCATTTTGAAGGGAACTTAATGATCCAACACACACGCCACCACCAGCGAGACATTAAAGTGAGCATGACATGCTTTCAGCCGCCAGGGCACATTCAAGTCAATGAAAGACGTACCTAGTAAATGGTAGCTTTAAAGTACTTAGGTAAGTACATAGTGCTCACACACATGTGCTATGCAGTTACACAATACTAGGAGATTGAATTTATACAATGTAAAGATAGTTTTTACAATCTTCAGCAGCTCCAACAATATTTTCGTATGCTAATCAATTAGTTGTTGCGCCCTGTGGAGCTGGACCAGCGCTGAGCCAAGCATTTTTGTCAGTGATGTAATCCCCCAATTTATAATATGCTTGGCGGCATAGTGTGCGTTTTATACAAGATTTAAATTTTGTTTCATTCAGTTGGAGTATGTGGGGAGGTATTTTATTGTAACATTTTAAATCCATCAAGCCTTTTTTGCGTGATTGAGTAAAAAACAATTAAAAAAAACTCACTTTCGCATGTATAAAATTAGCATTACTCCTGGGCGGAATTTCACCACTAAAACTGCGTATCAATTAATACTACGCACACACCATGTGATCAACACAACTAAACCGAATTACCAATACGTGTAATATACCTAAGCCATACACAGTCAACTACAGTCTTCTATTTACATACATACATGAAAGCGCTCGAGCAGTTGCGCCTATTCCGGGCGGTCAGCAGTACGGTGAAATTTCATCGTGCGGTCAAGCAGTTGCCGACTATACGCTGACTTCTTGAGCTGCTCTCGCGCAGACCCCTCCGCCCGCGCTCTTCATCCCACATCAGCGTTGCGCGCGCCTCCTGATTAAATTATGACTGATCTGGCAGTTTTTTTTTTTTTTTTTTTTTTTAAAAAAAAAAAAAACGTTGCCCCACACTAAGAATTTCTTCCTGTATCGTGGGTGCGTTTACAAACATAGAAACTCACATACACTAACACCCAGACCCGGAACAACTACTTGCAGATCATACAAATATTTGTTCCGTGCGGGGATCGAACCCGCGATACGTTGCGCAGCAGTCCATCGCTCAGCCACTGCGCCAACCGTGCCGTCAGTTGAAACCGACTGCTGCAGCAGTTATCAATGGCAGGTTCAAGTTGTTATTATATTATATTATATGACAGCACGAGCGGTCCGTGTATTTTCATCACTGGCTAGCTGCTCAAGCAGCCCGTGCATGGCCGCCCTTACAGTATCAACAATTATCAACTCTAAAGGGTCTGTTCAGACCGCGACGTGAAGCGTCGCAACGCTGCGCGCAGTTTTTATCAATTATCGAACATATTTTCTTCCCGAAAAGGTATAAAGTGCGAGAGTTGACACTTGTCAAAGTACGCTGTGATGCGCTGTGCTGCGCAGCGCGAGAATCCTATTATGTAGTAAATGAATTCGATATCGTATCGGATCATAAAAAAGTGCGCATCGCGTCTCGTTGTGAACTGACCCTTAATAACGGCTAGAAGTCTTCCTTTCATTAGCATTTTGTTTTTCTTATCTACGTATTTTAATTCTATACATCTATTCTAGCTTAGTAGTTCTTAAAACCTATTTCATTATTTACTCGCCAGGAGTCAAAGGCAGCTTTTTATACCATTTAACTGGCTTCCAAGCACAAAGATATAGCAGTTTTTAATGCTTCAAAGGAGTTAATTTTCCTTTTGCCACGTTTTTAATAAAATATACCAGCTTTAAACAGAAAACGTTTAAAGAACTTAGCTTATCTAATTTATTTTTAAAGGCGAGGTAACTGTACGTAGCTTATTAAAATAAGATTACCTTAAATTCATTTTGAGTAGATGAAACACGGGATTAATTGGGTAGTTGCTGTTTAGAACTTGACGTCTGCCAGAAGAGTATATAAGGTTATTTAAAATTGGCTAGCGAAACTCCTTAGACGCGATGGATATCGATATCTAACCACGCTAAAATTAGAATTAAAAAGTTTTTTTTTTATATGCACATTGAATATGAGATGAGATTACACTCCAACTGTACCTATAACTACGTATGGCAACGATCAGCTATGCCAGGTTACGAGCACCTACGCGCGGCTACGAGCGGCTACGAGCGGCTACGCGCTGCTACGCTCCTGCGCGCATTATGCTCCCTACGCGAAACTACACTCCTACGAAAGCGCTGCGCTAGCGACGCTTCTACAATGCATTTGATACACGAATACAGCTTGCACAGTTGAGTATCTCATTCCTGCGATGCGACGATCCAAACCGGAAAACAACGGTATTGTTGACAGAAATATGACGGTAGTGTTTTCCCAAGCCAACTTTTACACAAAGAGTTCTGAAGTTACAACTGCGGTGGTTTTCAAGCTACACATCTACGATGAATTCGGCCATTATTTGCAGTTTCCTAACTGCTCGAATACTGTCAATTCGACTGCACATGCACTAGTGGCAGTTTTATAGTGAAAAATACTACAGTTTTCTGTCTTTCTACATTCTACAAAGTCCATGCTTGTATTGGAGACTTCTCGCTTATTGGTGTTCGATAAGCGAGAACAGTCGTTCTAATTCGAAGGCTTTATCCAACATAGAAACCCAATTACCTTTAGCCCGACCTGGAGATTTAACCTCAGAAAGTTTACCGAGAAACCGTGCGACTATTACCAGATCAATGAGGCGTTTGGCCTTTAATAGGACCTTAACTTTTACGAGCATTCTGGCTTCCGATACTAAAAGAAAAATCTTTAGGCTTTAGATTGATTAAAGTAGGTAGGTAGGTATAGCTTGAACAGGTATTGAAAACAACCCTTATCATGACGTGACGTTATTAGCAATTGTAATTACGTAAAGGAGATAAGCAACAAAGTCAAAGAGAGTCAAAAGAGTTCAAAGGGGAAAACACGTTATATGACGCATATTTATTTATATAAATCGCTGTCAAGTATTATCATTGTGGGTGGTGGCGGTGGCGATTCAGTGGCTTGCATCCGTCAAGGGGGTGATTCATCTGCCATCCATACTATAAAATTTTCGCTATGAAACACATAAAGACGATTCGTAAAAAAAAACTTCTCAGACATGAATCGAAATAGTCTGTTTGCAGTTGTATAAGCATTTGATTTTTTTCAGTTTGGTGAAAATTGTTAGTGTGACGTGTAGAATCACCCCCTTGACGGATCCAGGCGTCTAAATCGCCACCTTGTATAAATTACAAGGTACCTACATTATTGTTTTCTACTACTCACAGATTTACTTCATCAAGAATTTCAATTGAATGTAAATTGATAGTGAAGACGAACAATGTGTTGAACAAGAGATTCTACAGTAACTTGTAATTACAGACATGCTTTGTCACGTACATACATTACTAAATTGAATACTTCGAACAAAATAGAATTTGATGTGTTTAATTAATGAAGTTTTTAAACTTTTTAAGTGTTTACAAGACTTATTTTCTGCATGCCAATACTTTTAAGTTTATTGGGTCTTTCAATACCTATTTATTCTTAATTTATTTATTTATTTGTATTTTGGCTCTTCAACAATGAGTACACTATAACATTTACAAAAAAAAAAAACACTTCAGACTTAAATTTAAGTGCCTCATCACTTAAAGAAGAGCACTACATGCACTATACTGTACGCATACACTGCTATGGACACAGTGCAAAACAAAGAAAAAAAAAAAAGTATATTTATGTAGTGAAACATTACAACAAAAGATTGTGAAAAATTACAACTTAGAATAATACACAAGTTTTAAATGACATACAATGACAGTTACACTGATCACGGCAAATATTTACGAACGCTCACATTTAAAGAATCTTTTCATGGTAGGCACAGATGTAAGAAATAAATCAATGTCTTCATCGTGTGTTTGGTATACAGCATACATTCATAATAAAAATCTTAAATTCATTAATTCAATGACAGACAACGCACATTCTAAACCACCGACGCTAGAAGCATATGAGAGTTTGTAAAGTTTGTATATTTAAAATAACGACAGTGAACAGAGACCGTCTCTTTTTTTTTTTTTTTGAGGATGGGAAATCATCCATAGACTTCTCCCGCTCTGGGCGGAGCGGAAGGGCGTGTCAGACTTTTACTGACTAAAACCTACCCGTGTTCCTTCAGTTGCCTGTTGCCAAGGTGTCGGTATCCCTTTCCCATATAAAATAAATAAATTATAAATAAATAAATAAACCGTCAAAAATAGGGCAAATAAACAAATGAAAACTCGCTATTGGCTAGTTAAATATTGAAGTGCACTGTCTCAACACCATAACAAGATTGCTCGCAGTTCTAGAGATGAAATCAAAATTTACGAAAATAAAATATAAACTCGAAGGAAACTGAGCAACCGTACAGCAGATCTCAAAGTAAGTCCATCTGTAAGGCACATGTCCCTCTGCCGACATAAAGCGAAAAGCGAATAGAGCTGGCAACTAGAAACGAGTTGGCGAGTGGTCTGTCCGCCAAGTAGTTAATGTATATGGATTTTTGAAGTTTAATTATCTAGTAATAGGCCCTATTAATATTATACATTTACGATGCGATTGCTACAGCTAATGTCAACGAGAACCTTAATAAAAATGCTGATTTCAGTTTACGTGTTTTATTTCTTTTAGAAAGAATTACTTTTTATATATTTCCTAGTATCATTTCGGAATTGCATACAATTCCTAGGAAATACATACATTTCACAGGAAATGTGTGTATTAAAGAATCTTTGAAACATTATTTTACACTTTTCGTAAGTAGGCCTCGGAAGTGTATATATTTCCTAGGAATTGTTTACAATTAACACATTTCCGGTAACATATATTATATAATATGTAGTATAGTTAATATCTTCTCTCATGTCAACCAAGAACGTTGTCGGTCGCGTATACGGACTTTCCCGTAGGTTGAGGCACCTACGGGAAAGTCCGTATACATCAAGGCCTCCGGTCAGGACAGCAAAACTAAGCATTTACGCCCTAAGGGCACCCCCGTGTGGGGCCTCGGATTAGGGCGCCGCTGGGGGAAGACAGCAAGGGAAAGGCTAGATTTTATTAAATGTCGTATCGCTGAGCGAGTTTTTTTCACATAGCTCGTATCGTTTTGACACACTTCTAGAGATCTCGAGTTCTTGCCAGTAATGTGAACAGTCAGTGATCAACTATTCATATAAATCTTCTACTGACACGGAAACCACATCTATTGTACATTTCTTGAGCGAGAAATTAGTCAATAACTGGTCGCCTCCTCGTCGGCGGTGGGACTGATGCCTAAATTCGTTTTAGTAGTAAAACTAAAGAAATTGAGTTATGAAACAGCACTAAGATTTATTGTGACGCCTTATGGCATTGCTCGCTTTATATCTAGTAATAAAAAACTGACCTAATTCCCCCAGCCAGTCTTAATCTTTTGCGTTGCTTATTTTGAATAACTTATTCAGATTTAATGGCCCTGAAATATCTCTAAATCTTGAGATAGCAGTAAAATAAATTATAGACTGAGGAAGAGTGCTCCTCCATTTTGTTTATCTACAATAACAGATTACTTGGTATTCATTTCTTTGAGTTAAAATCAAATGGAGCGTTTTAAAAGTTGATGGATTTCTTTTGCAGAGGTCGTTAAGAGTTTGTTTTCTTTATAGTTTAACGATGAACCCAACAAATGTAGTTAAAACGAATTACTCGTTTTAAAATCACATTTGTTGGGTTCTTAAAAATCGTTAAGGCTCTTACATACTGGCGCGATTCGCCGCGCGACGCGACGCCACCGCATTGTTCGCCGTGAAGTTTTCTCAGAAATTGTTTTGTTAAAATTCGCGTCGCGCGGCGAATCGCGCCAGTATGTAAGGGTCTTTAAACAAAAATTGGGTTGTCAAATATTCCCTAAAATAAATGAACAAATTCTTAGTTATTAAAATTAACCCTACAAAAGTTTTAAAACGAGTAATTGGTTGCCAAATATCCCCTAAAATAAATTAATAAAATACTGAGTTATTTTGTAGCAACTATCTTATATCATTATTTTAGTTATCTCATAAATCTAACGTGTAGCGATATAAATTAAGTGCAGCAGCAAAATTTTCATATTTATTTAACGCAGGTAGTTTAATAACGTGCTAGTGCTAAACTCATAACGAAAACACGAAATACTAAATTAGTTTCATAGATTTTAATTACTTTAATTTTATGATTAGTTTTTTCCTGGATAATAATGACACCCGTCATTAAAAATTCGATTTATTTGTTACTAGCTGCGCCCCGCGTTTTCACCCGCGTAAGTCTCGATCCCGTGGGAATATCGGGATAAAAAGTATCCTATGTGTTAATCCAGGTTATAAGCTATCTGTTTGCCAAATTTCATCCAAATCCATTCAGCCGTTTTTGCCTGATTGAGTAACAAACATCCAAACACACAAACACACAAACTTTCACATTTATAATATTAGTAGGACTAGCGACCCGCCTTGCTTCGCACGGTTTTTACGACTTGACAAAACACGGAGGTTTCTGTATTATAACATAAACATAACATAATCAGCCTATATTGTTCCCACTGCTGGGACACTGGCCTTCTCTCTGTGAGAGGGAGTGGGCCGTAATCCACCACGCGGGCCCAGTGCGGGTTGGTAGATGGGCACATGTCTTGGTTGGTCAAATTTTTGGTTCTAGGACATGCCGGTTCCCTCACGATGTTTTCCTTCACCGTTTTAAGAGCAGTGGTGATGAAATAATTTACACAAAGTAAAACGCCTGTCAGGGTTCGAACCTACGACCTACAACTCGTAAGTCGCGGCCGTTACCACTGGGCCACCACTGCTCTCATGCTTCTGTATTATAATGTAAGTTTAATATTAATACACCTTCCTGAATAAAAACTCTAAATGATGGTGAAAACCGCATCAAAATCACTGGCGTACCTAGTTTATTAGAACAACTCGGTCAAACAGATAGACACGAAAAGTAACTTTTTTCAATAATATGAGTATAATATAATATTTATATTATTGAAAAAAAGTCATATTAAGACAAGTCACTTTTGAAAAACCCGCATATTATGCGGTTTTTCTATACAAAACTTTGACTTAGAGTATCCCATTACTTACTAAATAAACTACGGAGACTAAAAACAGATCTAAAATCTCTTTCTATTTTGCCTTTCTTTTAAGTCTCACTGAATAAAAACATCCAAATCATTCCTTTAAAAAAGTACAACAAACGTTTCACGAAAGCTATAAAACGTCCACCCTTTAAACTGCCTCAAATTATAGCGGGAACGGCCTGGATTTCGGACGTAAGGAAGCAAATAACTCTTAGGAAACGTCCCATGTCGTCCATAAGACGTTTCCTTGCGTATTTCACATAGCCAGGCCCCCATCCGTCTCCGAATATGTTCCCGTAATGTTACGAGTTTCGTAATTTGATTCTGCTGAAATATTAACAGAGAAAATTTGCGACGGAAGATAAATGGTGTAGGATGAGGGGAACTCTAAACACATTTGTATCATTGTCGCTGTCTTCCCTCTAATAATCACATAGTGATACCGCCGACCTGTTGAACTAGTGCTTAAATTATTTGGTAGTGTATGTAGTAGACTTGCAATTTCGTGGAGCAAGCAGATCATAACGGTTTATTATCATGTGTTTTGTCTATAGAACAGCAGTAATCAGTAATCAGTAATCAGTAATCATTTATTTATTTGCAAACATGGGTACAGATATACATCGATGTTTTTTGTTTATAAGTAATAAAGTTCTCCATGTTTAACCATCACATGGGTATGCAAAGGGTAAGAAAAGTAAGTAGGTACAAGATAACAATTAAATATGTCAGCCTTGTTAAATTATTATAACAATATTTAAATGTCAGAATACTAAAATCAACAGAAAATTAAATTACAATATAAACTAGGTTCAAAGCAGTTGAAATCACCACTTCAAATAACAGTTCAAAATAATACATAACAGTCAGATTTAAAACTAATAATATAATAATGTTGATCATTCCTATGTCTAGTATTGATTTTCCCCAATATAATAAATCGGATGTAGTAGGCCTAGCATTTTTCATTTAAATAGTCATTAATACAATAGTAACCTTTCGCAACTAAAAACGTATGTAGTTTTTTTTTAAATTGATCCATACTTTTAATTTCAATTATATTTTCAGGTAGCTTATTGTAAATTTTAGGTGCCATACCAAGAATTTTTTTATTAAAAATGGCTTTTTTGTGTGGTATTGTGCAGATTTTATATTTGTGACATAAACTCTTGGGGTGATTGTATAGGTGTATATTTGTCTTAACATAATTTGCTACTTCGTATATGTAGAGACAAGGAAGTGTGAGTAGCTGAAGCTTTTGGAAATGTGGCTTACAACTGTCTGTACTTTGAATGCCACATATTGCCCTTATGCATTTTTTCTGCGCTTTGAACGCCATTTCTCTATCGGGCGAGTTTCCCCAAAATATTAGTCCATATCGCAGAGTAGACACTATACATCCGTGGTAGGTATAATGTCGACTGGTTTGAAATTTTCCTTAATTTATAAAGGGCATATGAACACTGGCTAAGCTTTTTGCATACATTTTCAATATGTATTTTCCAGTTCATCTTTTTATCGATCCAGATACCTAAGAATTTTGTATTATCTGCCTCCTGAATATGTTTGTCACCATATCGAACATCTAGTTTTTTATTGTTGGTTCTTTGTTCAAACGAAATGTAGGTTGTTTTTTCTAAATGTATTTTGAGATTATTTTCGGTGAGCCAGTTTATTATGTCATTTAAGTTATTATTTATGTCATTTTCGAAAGTCTCATCGTTTTCGCTTCTACATAATGTTGTGCTATCGTCCGCAAATAAGATCATCGGATTAGAAATAATTTTAGGCATGTCGTTAATATATACGGTGAAAAATAATGGTGCTAAGACACCGCCCTGTGGTACTCCAAATAAGGATGTGCGATATCCAGATGTATATGTAATTTCTGTTTTGGTATAGGGGCAGATTCTCTTTACACATGTACACAGCTTGATTAAAGTTTTCATTCGGCGTTTAAGAATTTTGATTTTCGGTAACAATTTTAACTAAACTGATAAGTTAAGTGAAATTTGTGTTACCAAAATCCATAAATTAACGCAACCGTAGGTACAGTCACGGACTTTAATTGATGAGCCACCTTCAAACTTTTCAATTTTGCAGTTTCATACATTTACGAGATTACACGATTAAACACGAACTCAAATCGCATGCTCGTAAAAAAGATAACAAATAAATTAATTTTAATCGGAAATAGTCTTATCCATAGAGGTTGACTAATAAGTTCTCATTGATAAAAATAAATACAATGTTGCATTAAGTTTATCCAATCTATTTGATACCGACCTCCTTTTCATAGCTCATTATTCTGAAAACTTAACTGAAGACATTGACAGTTGAAATATCGATGTCAGAGACGTTACTTTCGAACTTCAGCAGTCAAAATGACTATTAATATTTCTCCGTACGCTAGCGTTACTATCGGAACCGTAACCTAGCAACGATTTTTTATCGTTGCTAGGTTACTGTTGCTGGACCTGCAATTGGTTGACTTTGGCTAGTCACTCTGCTGTCAAGTTTGTAGTTCTGGCTATTAGGTTAGTCAACCGGTAAAGATATGAAATATAATTTTCTTCTTCTAATACGAAGACATTTATGACTTTGCGTGTCGGGAACCGAATAAACCCGATTTGCATTACACGGCTAAAATACGAACAGTGCCAGGTGGCTGATCAATTAAAGTCCATGATTGTACTAAATTCTAATACTGGAGGAACTCATCATCACCAAGCGGCTATCTATTATATGCCAGGAGCGTGCCTTCAGCTTTTTCGGACATATTATACGTTCACCTAAGCATGGTCTGGAAAGGCATTTGATACTGGGCCAGGTGGAAGGAAAACGCGCTCAAGGCAGAGCACCGGCAAGATGGTCAGACGCGATCAAGAAGGTTGTTGGAGGTAGCATCTATCAAGCGGTCCACACAGCAGAAGACCACATAGCTTGGAGACGCGTCATATGTGGTCGCGATCCTCAGCATTGAGGGAACGACGAAGAAGAAAGGTACTAAATTCAGATACTTATATCGCAATCACACTTAATGACACTCTTTAGAATCAGGCTGGTGGCTTTAACTGTATAAAATTCTTGTTATACATGCATTACTCACCCAGTACTAGGAGCTCCTACCCCTTAAGTCTTCCCAGACACGTCCAATCTTTTATGAAGCAATAGATTACATTGAAATTGCTTGTAAACAGCTTACGGACGAAGGCTATTTTCGAGCTAGTTTATGTGTGAAAACAGTTTTTATTACTCGGATACAAACTAAGCTTTTTGATTTTTATACAATCGTCAATTTTTATCTTGGTACAGTCATGGGAATTAATTATTTATCAAATCGATACACTTCGCCAATTTGCCGTGTTATAGCTATGTCATACGATCATAGATATTTTATATTTCTATGCACACCACCGTCTAAGATGTGTCGTCTAAATTTTTATTTCAATATACGGATAATTTATTTTAATTTTGGTAAACAATTTGATTAACTTTAAGGGTCTTACCACATAAACTTACACACTTGTTCAACGCTTGTTTTATGTCAGTTTTATGTCAAACTCCATATAGAAATGTCATGTTTAAAAGGTGTTTAGATTAAACAACTGATAAACCGGTTTTGTGGTATTATGGTAAGTTTCCTGAAGTTAAAAAATATTCATAATTATTGTGAGACATGTAATGTTGATAGGTATACTGAAAATGTGTAAAACAGGCTTTATTTAGGTAGGTAAGTATTTCATGCCGAAAGAAAATTAAGTCATTATACTTATAAGACAAGAGTCTCTTCACTTAATGAGGGAATCCTTGAATATTAAAATAGACTTATAATAAAATTATTATTCCACATTTTATGCTTATAGAATAAGATCATCTCACAACATTAATTAATTTTCCTTTGTTTGTGTTTGAGTACTTTGAAGAATGGTATGATGAAAAGTTGAATAATGTTCTTCATATATAAGTTGATGTCTTAGTGGTTTTAATAATCGCGTGAGTAATTTTGTACACGAAGGGAATCTTCACGTAAATTCATTAAAAATAAATATACAGGATGTAAGGGTAAACACTCTTGTCATTCAAACCATGGGTAGTTTACTTAAATATTAAAATAAATGACCGAACACAAAAAAAAAAAACGTTATTTTCATTAAAAGATTTTAAAAAGTTTCTATCTGACGCCGTGCTTGCTAGCGAAACAGCTGACTGACTAAGGGAGGGATCGCGCTCGCTGCCGGTCAGGTCGCATCCCGTACCCCCCGCCCGTGTTGAGACGCAAGTTCGTTGCCCTAGCGCATAGGGCAACGAACTTGCGTCTCTTGTGGTAAAATTTAGATCTAAAAAAATTAAAAAAAAAGTTGTAATTTTCCATTGATTTTACGTTCTATAAATGAAACCAAACCACTGGTTGCAAGGATAACGGTGTTTACCCTAACACCCTGTATAATGTATTTTTTATTAATACTGGTAAAAATACATTCATGTAATATTTTTACGTAGATACTCAAAAGAAGAGTAATTCCTATCTGTAAGATATAAAATATATTATTAGTAGAAAGGTATAGGATTCAGCGTCAGATTATATTTTATATTTAGTCGTCAATTTCGACAGTTGAGGGGCCCGTGGCTAAATGATAACAGCCGCACGGTTTAATCGAAGGTTAAGCTACGCTAGCCGCGGTCGGTTCGTGGATGGGTGACCATCCATTACATACCGAGACTCCTCCCGTTGGTCCCGGCTGTCATTTGTAGATCTTTAGCAGTCGTTACGGGTATTCAGAAGCCCAAAAGTCTGACAACCAGCCTTACCAGGGGGTATCGTGTTACCCATTATCTGAGTTGCGGAAGTCAGATAGTCAACTGCCTTTTCCCAACATAGTTGGGATTAATTGACATTTACTTAGTCGTCGGTTAAAATACACGAAAAGGTTTATTTATATTTGGTTATCATTGTAGAAAGAAAAAACTTACCTTCCAATATTCAAATATCTAAAGGATGCTATCAAAAAACGCTGAACCGAATTTATAGGTAAAGGCATTTTCATAAAAAGGGTATCGATTCAAAACATCTAATACCCTTCTTTGGTAAAAAACAGGACTATTCCCAATACACTGTTTGCATTTTCACACGTGGCGTTTTTTTTTTTCAGTGATAGCAACGGTTAAACATTTTCTCCAGTCTTACAATAAAATGTTTCTTCTTAAAGTATTTTGAACTTTCACGTTTGGATAATAAGATTGAATATCTATTGTGGAGGTGCTAAGATAAGGTTTTTTGAAGTGAAAGAGGTATCAAAGGGGTACGTTTAACAATAGGAGAGGCGTGTATTGAATGTCACATTTTGTATAGTGATACAAGTTGTAAGAAAGTGGCTGAAAAGCTGTTGTATTATAAGGCTGCAGACGTTCAGAGGGTGTGATCGAGTTTGTATACTCTAGGGTGATTTTGTGAAATAGAAAATGATGTTGCATATTGTTTTTGATATGCTAGTGTGTACACACTATCATGTTTCTTGTTTTATCTTAAACAATAATCATCTTTATAGAATTAAGCCAAATACAGGAATGAAAATGTTATGAATGCAGATAGTAGGATCTATAAATGTGGATGCTTAATTATTACACCACTGATTAAATAATACATAATATTGTATTATTTAATCAGTGGTGTACGCCCAACCAAAGATTCAAATCGCTAGATTTGCCATCACCGTATTTAGTCAGTCGAAAAGGTGTCCATGAGGAGAGAGAGCTCACACATATTTAAATTAAAGCGTTTTCGTGACAATCAAGTCAAGTGACTGCGTTATTGTGTCAGATGGTGCCAAAACAAAACAGAAAGGCGACTATTTTGACGTGGCTAGAATCTAACGATTTAAATCTTTCCCAAAAACAAATTCAATACAAAAAGGTGGGTATTATTAGTTGTAATTTTGAACATTACAGTGTTATCAAAAGCAATATTCAAATTCTCCGAATTTCTCAATCATAATAAATCTCATCTGGAAAATTAAAACTTTAACAATTAAATAAACCACCTTATGTGGGTAGTAGGTACGGTCGGCAAAAAAACGATAAAAATTAATAAATAGGTAATAATATTCTGGTATACTATTTATAGTTTACGACTGATCCAATTCAGTGAATAAAAGATTATTTATTGAGAACTCACACAGACGTTGTCCTGTCTAAATTTCAACCATTCTTACAAACATCCTATAGAAAAAGGCTCATATATTCGGAAATTTAAAATTTTCGGCCTATTACGAACATTTTAGAATATAAAAAGTAGCCAAATCGGTCCAACCGTTCTCAAGTGATGCGCTTACCAACAAACAGCGCTTTATTTTTATTTATATAAGTAGAAAGCTATATAGATGTCAACAACAAATAACGAAAGTTATTAGTAAGAGTAAAAGCATTTGTAAAAAAAAAAAACGATGACTCGATTGGCGATTGGCTCCAGCGCGAGTTTTATTTCCGCCTTGAACAAATATGTACCTATATGAATAGCCTACAGACAGTTATTCTGGCTCTCGGTGTTTATGCAAGTGATATTGTTTGTCGCGATACAAAAAGTATCCTAGAGGGGCAACGTTTTTTTTTTTAACTTATTTTTACAATAATACAAAAACAAATAACCAACGAAAAATGTCGGTATATTCAAATCACAGCGGCTATGAGAAATGACTATAACTCGACAAATTGACGTATAGGGTGTCAATTAGCTTAAATATTATTTTTCCTGAATGTACATAAGTACAAAAAAAAAGCTTTAGTTGCTGACCATACAAAACCGTAAATTAAATTAACAATAACCGTTTCTACAAATCAAAGTTAAATAACCTAACAAAGGGATTCTATTAAGAGAATAGTGGCTGTGTTGATTTTGCATACTAAACGGATACTAGTTTTGCCTGATCCGAATTAAAGGGTGGATTAAAATCTACGTGTGTGAGCTAGGATACATATTTTAGTTAGAGGTGAGTAGTTCCTACTCGCCTAATTCTGAAAACTGTATAAACTGACTAGATTATTGGGATCCATCATCATTCTCCCGCCTTTAACCCAATTTATTTGGGGTCAGTGGAACATGTCTTTGTCTTCCATACTTCTCTCTCTATTAGTCGTCATCTCCCTTTCTATCCATAATTATCTTTCACACAGTCTATCATCCATCGTGTCTGTGCCATCCGCATTCATACTTAAAACTATCATCACGACATTTTCCCCATAAAGACAGTTTAGTAAACAGCATGTTTTTTTCCCCCGGAAATTTTATCTTTTTCCTATTCAAAAAACAACATTACTTTGTCAACAACACGTATAGGCACTATATGTGAACACATCCCTCTTTTATATGTGAAACGTGTAGAAAAGTGCCAATATGAAAGAAAAAAAATCTAAATGAAAACAAATGACATTATAAAAATAACCTTCACTCCATTAAAAAGTCAATAAGACACATCCTACTTCGTAAAATGAAATCACGATATTGATACGCACACGCACAAAGCGTAGCGGGAGGATAATACGCTTTAATATAATACGCATACACGCGTCAATACGCGTGTGTGCGTATACGCACCAATGTGCGTATGTGTTTAATACTCACACGTAAGGCTGCCAATCCATTGTAGCGGAGTTAAGCTACGGTTACTTAGAAGAGCGGTTACTTAGAAGAGCGGTTCCACCGCATTGTAAAGGCCGTCATTTTCACCAGTAACTGACATTATGGTCTCAAAAAACGCTTTGTATTTGGACAGCCGCTGTTGTGTGACTGTACAACGGTTTATTTGGAAACGAAAGCTTTAAAAAGCGGAGAAAAGCGACAGTGCGAAGTAGTTAGTATCCAAATCCACCGAAGAGGGGTCAGATGCTAAAGCTTGCCAGTTTCCTAAAGGTGTGGCTAAACATTGCGCGGCAAGAGCTCGGCAGCAACACTCGGCGTTTGCAGGACACATTCCTGCTGCGCTCTAGTGTGGACTAAACCGATGAATGTTCGCGCAGCCAAACACAGCGCGGCAGCACGCGCGCAGCTTCCACGCACGATTGCCGCTCAATGTTTGGACACACCTTAAGAAAGCGGTGCTGCCACATAGCGGTCACCAAATTACAGCGGATGTAAAAAATGTCGGGGCTATATGAAAATATTATGGTCGTCACATAGCGGCGGTGCTGTCATTTTTATGACAACTGCTAGTGTGACCATCATGTCTTGTAATGGCACCCGCTTTCTTAGGAATCTCAAACTTTAAGCGTGCCTGAGTAAAAAAGCCTCCGAACACAGCTTTGCATACATTTAGAATTTAGGATATTGAAATGTACAAAAATAATCACCGCTCCGCTGGCAGCGGGCGTAGCGATGCGGAGCGGAGCAAAGTGGACACATGAAATTAGAGAAATTTTACACGTATTGAGTTAATTTACCTCGCTCTGCTCCTTAATGTACGCATTGGAAAGGCAGCATAATACTACGCATATATTCAATACGCACACACACACGTAATACTGCGTATGTATTTTATCCGCACAGTCTAAACGACTGAACCGATTTGAACTAATGGTGTGTCATTGTGATCCGAATTGTGTTACATGGTATTATAGTTACGATGGTCGGGTATCCATTCGATTCGTTGTGGCAATACTGCGTATAATAAGTACCTCACATAATATAGATTATTTATCTCTTGTTTTGTGTTTATGTATCATGTACTTCCCAAATTCCTAACAAGGAATGGATTATTCCTTGTATATGGGTTATTCTACGTACATATATATACACATAAAATAAAAGATGTTAGATAAAAACTTCTAATGGTTGGCTAAAAGACGAACAATTCCATGTTATTTGCATACTTATTTCACCCAAAATATTATAAAAAGTTTTCTATTTTTAAAGAAAGAAAAAATATTCTTAGTCTCATTCTTGGGCAGCCTGTGTGCTCAAAAATAAGATGGCAAACGCTTGCCAGATTTAGGACGAAGATACTGCTCTCAGACACCGGGAACTTTTCGTCAAGTGGTGGTACTCTACTATCTTCAAACGTAGTTGGCTTCTCAAACACTTGATTCTGTAGTACTGAATAAAGGAAACTAGGGATACTATCAATCTGCCTAGCCTTTTCCCGACTATTGTGCTAGCCTGCCTCATTGGTTTAGTGGTCGCAAGCGCTATTGCTGAGCATGAGGTCTTGGGATCGATTCTCATGTCGGGCAAAATATTATTGGGTTTTTCCATCTGGAATTTCTCAGTAGAAGCCTTTTTTTTTTTTGATAGTCATCCAATGACTCTAGCTCTGGGCGGAGTGGAAGGGCGTGTCAGACTTTTACTGACTAAAACCCACCCGTGTTCCTTCAGTTGCCTGTTGCCAAGGTCCCGGTATCCCTTTCGGACTAACCCGCAACCCTGGCAGGCATCGGTCCTAGCGGACCCCGCCAATTGTGTGACATCTCTTTCTCAGTAGAAGCCTGGATTTGTGACTAGAGATGTATAGTGGGTTAAAACCCATTCTTCCCAATTGGGTTAAAACTGGGTGATTTGGGTTTTAACCCATAATCACCCATTTTACTGGGTGAAAATGGATATTGATAATAATTTAATAGTGGGAATACACTACTAGCTCGTCAAAAATAAAAGCCTGAACATAAAATCGAAAAAAAAACCAGCTGTTCCGTACATTTACGTTCGCATAACTCGTCAAAATGTACTGAACAGCTGGTTTTTTTTTTCGAGATTTCATTATATATATATATATATATTATATGTTAGTTTTGCTGCCCTTTCCGCAGTGAGTCTATTTCTTTTTTTACTGTGTATGTTACTATGAGCACTAAAGGAGCGCTCTACTGCAGCAGAAGTGCACGGTGCTGTAATAAGTATACGGACAGCGACTTTGCTCAATGCAGCAGATCCACATATTCCCTTCCACCAGATTGATGCGCTTACATCGTTAATGTTTCCCACAGAAATCTCCGAGTCCAAAATCCATCTCTAGCTATATAAGATGCCAAGTTGGTCTTCACATTTAAACCGATAGTTTGTCCTACTTCGCATATTATGAACTCCATGCGACTTCTTGACTTTCATCAAGTTCAGATCCTTAGTCTGTGGGGTCTAATAAGTACGCGGCAAAGTGAATCGGTTTCTTACACATACTAATTCTTTCGACGACATTGATTAATATTTCATCTTTTTTGTAGTTTTCTATTACTGTGATATCCGGTAAACCTAAGAGTAATTTCACAAATTACTTGCATTATCTCCTATCATCGTAGCAAACTTATTTGTTCCATAATCAGATAGTACATTTAAAATTTCTCCACATATGCACAGACATATGTAATCACTTCTGTGTTGATTTTCTGCGGTCGCAATACTTTTAATAAACATAGGTTCTGGTTTTGCAATATGTTAATGATTCCTTCATTCCTACAATTTGACCAACCATCTAGCATTAAGTGCAAACATGTATGCGATTTCATGTTTTCTTTTAACTCGTGATGCATTTCCCTATAAGTGGTGATAAAAATAGTTTTTCTGGTAGGCAATTTGTACAATGGCTGGAGTTCATTGAAAAAATTGATCCAGGGTGTTCCACCATAGAAAGGGGTGTTCCCGATACATAAATAGCCTTAGCAAATAATGAATGTAAATGTTCTTTATTTACATTAGTTGTCAGACTCACTGAAGATGCACTGCTCTAAATCGATAAACTTAATTCAAACTCAGGTCTCTCATTCTTATCACTTGATTGCAAAATCGTGTTTCCGGCTGCAGATACTGACGAACTTAGCGATATATTGGTCCTCAACTGTTGTTTGCAGTTTTCAGGGCAATAAGGACATTTTTGTAAATGTCTAGCCTTTTTTTGCAAGTTGGCTACTTCGTATTTTTTCTCGCAATACTTGCATGTAGCCGATTTGTTCTCACTTTCTCGAAAATGTTTACATATCAGTTGATTTTTTGGTCTCATCATGGTGTCTTAGAATAAGGAAGTTTAATTAGTTACCTATGTAAGATTTGGTAGATGGATATCTTATAATTATGGGTACCTACATTACGTAAGTAAACTCCGTTTAAATTGTACTTTGACTATAAACTAAGTTTAGTTTCTCATGTAACAGATAGACAAACCCTTCCACAAAAAGCACTAGTTAACGGCACTAATTAAGGTAAACTAGAATGAGAGTCTGAGCGGGGAAGAGGCGCGGGGATCGGTGCGCGTGGGCCACACCCCCTCTTCCTCTCGGTCCTGCCACCCCGCACACCCACTGTAGTTACATGTTTAAATATAAAATATCTGAAATATTTTGTTTTCACCCGGCCAAACCAGTAGGTGGAATAAAACGGATGATAACTGGGTTTCAACCCACTAGTAGGTTTTAAGCCGGGTGATTACCCATCTCTATTTGTGACCGGTTGATGGCAATAGGCTCGCCCAATATTACATAGCTGGTGAAATGTGGATGCGTGTACTTTAGGTACCTACACCCCTGGCTGACACTTCGGGGATTACAGACGTGATGTTAATATTATTCAGCTACAGATAAAGCACGAAATAAATTCCGGTATTTCAATTAATATAGATGAAGAACTAAAACTACCCCGGAGGAGCTCGTGGCTAAGCAATAACAGCCGCTCGGGTCGATCCGTCAGGTTAAGCTACGCTTACCGGGTTGGTCCGTGGATGGGTGACCATCTTTACATACCGAGACTCCTCCGTACCTCGGAAAGCACGTTAAGCCGTTTGTGGATCTTTGACAGTCGTTACGGGTCGTCAGAAGCTCGAAAGTCTGACAACCAGTCTTACCAAGGGGTATCGTATTCCCCAGTTACTGGGTTGTGGGGGTCAGATAGGCAGTCGCTCTATGTAAAATACTGGTATTCAGCTGCATCCGGTTAGACTGGAAGCCGACCCCAACATAGTTGGGAAAAGGCTAGGCATATGATGATGATGAAGAACTAAAACTAACCTATTTT
Organism: Lithophane semibrunnea; assembly: GCA_947363905.1. Classification (NCBI taxonomy): domain Eukaryota; kingdom Metazoa; phylum Arthropoda; class Insecta; order Lepidoptera; family Noctuidae; genus Lithophane; species Lithophane semibrunnea. The sequence goes on along the minus strand of OX376201.1, from coordinate 7,962,967 downwards.
ATATTACACCTAAAAATAAACTTCTTTTAGTCTAATATACAGAATATACTACACCGTTGCATAACCGTACACCATCACCGTTATCTTACTCTTCATACCTATACTCCATTTGAAATAAGATTAGGAATTTAAACCGCCTTTTTTACAGTCCGTTCAACCGATTATGACTTCTATACCGTAGGCATAATGATGGCATTAAAAACAAAAAACGTTACCAACTGTCTACTGCAGCTGCCATTTTTCATGCCACCAACGCAACAGAAGTCAAAATCGGTTGAACGGACTGTAAAAAAGGCTTATTTAAATGTCTAATCTTATTTCAAATGGAGTAGGTATAGGTACCCATTAGTAAAAATTAGCAGATCCTGCTCTCATTTAGTATACTTTTACAAAATAAACGCCACTACCTAACCAACCATTTCGAGCAACGAACAAATGAAACACAGTACACAAACCTCTATTTGTGTACAACAATACGCAACAACAAACACAAATTCCGTACTAATCTAATTCAATTCGCACCTCGCAGCTATTCCCCTATAATCCGACGCCCGTTTAATATTCGACCCGTTCCGGGTCTAAATGGTAATGAGTTACCCAGTTTTAGCTAAATGAAGATTCTGTTTATACGATAGTAACCCGGGTAATCCACCGATCCACCGACCAGCTATTGAAAACGCATTAAGTCTTCAGCGGCACGGGACGATAAGCAATACGGAGTCAACCGTCAAAGACAAAAAATAAATCTATATTTTTCAAATGCAAGATTTATAACTTATAACACATAACATCTCCTGTAGGTATTCCCGTCGGGTTGGGCAGAGGTGTACCTATAGTACACCCACATTTCGCCAGTTATGTTTAAGTCCCATGTACTTGGGTGAAGTCAGTCACATGCCTTGTATATCATGTGTGGGGGCCAGGAAAACCTATAAAATTATAATGGCATGCGACGACGGCTTTACCTTAACCATTTTTGTATCTGCTATGTCTTGATTTCTGTCTGTAATATTTTCTTTTACATTTTAGATCACTTTTATTTTTCCGTAGTCGGTTTACAGTTTTTGGAACTATTTTTTTAAATTATTATTTAGTTTCACATGATTTTTGGAATATTGCAGGATAATAACATTATAGGTAAGTACAGCATTTTATCTGTAATGTTTTGCAACATAAAAACCACATTTTATTTTTCAATAAATTGAAATCGAGACTGATTTCAATTTATTGAAAAATAAAATGTGGTTTTCAGTCAACCTAATCAATTTTATAAAAATACAAAGCAAAACTATAGCAAAACTATAGTAGCTACTAGTATTCATTAATTAATACCTAGTATTTCCTGTGAAACATTTTTAAATAAAAACAGATTACTTTCTCAAATTGGTGAACGTGTAGGTTGTCACTGTATTGCTTATCAGCGTCCGTTTACGAGACTAGGTACCTTTCGATTTATGGGAGTCGGGTAAATTAAATGCGTTGCTAGTCAGGTGTCTGAAGACGGAGAAAATTGTGTTCGGAGCGTTATAGGGATTTAGGTGTCTAGTTTGTATTGGGTAATTAGTTTGTTTTTCCAATTAGGGATGCGCTGTTCCTATGGTAGAGTTGTTTGTATTTATGCATTGCATAGGATTCTATTAGTTAAGTAATAGTTAGTTATGTTAGTGTTAGATTGTATATTTTTAATTGTATTTATTACTCGTTAGTTAACAAATGATTAAATCTTAAATGGAAAATTTATGCACTGATGCGGAAGTGTGCGAAATAAGAAAGTGATTGGCCTTTTAACGATATCAGGCGTTTTAGCAAACTTCAGTTGCTTTGCGATTTGAGGAAACTCAATACAACTTCTATCTATACAACATTTGTGTATCAAAGCCTACTTTACCTGTTGAGTCGAATCCCATAACTCATGATCCATAATATCCAATAATATTATAAATCCGAAAGTAACTCTCTCTGTCTGTCTAGAAGTTACCTTTTCACGCTTAAATCACTTCACGGATTTCGACAAAATTTGGCAAGAAGATAGATGGCGTCCTGGGGATGTACATAGGCTACTTTTTATTGACATAGAATGCAGGCGCAGCCGCGAGCGGAAACTAGTATTACATATTTTTTTCTAAGAATAAATTATTCGATGATTTTAATGGGTTTACGAGTAGGTAAACTCACAGTCAAATCATTTGGTCTGACTGATATTTAACTCACTTATTGTTTATCGACTATAAGTACATTTAGGTATTTTTACTTGTATTTATTATATACTCAATACATGAATACACAAACTCACAATATCCACAATTAAAGCCAGTAACTTTCCCATCAGAACACATCGCGTTAAAGCGTAAATCGCTTCACTTTCCGCTGTAAAGCGTAAAATAAATTAGTTGTGTACAAAATTTTTCCGCTAAAGGATTTTAATGAATTTTTAAAACGGTCCCGGGGCCCGTATCGCGCCGACAACTTTAATTAAAAATCCTGGAGGCGTAAAAACGGCGACGATTTCAAAATAACTGGTAGGAAAAGTGCGGAATGATTCCGTTTAGTTTTGTTTCGTACGAGCAGATGTTGTGGCGTTCCGTGTCGATACTGCACGTATTTCAAAAAGTTGAAACCGATATCTGGGCACCGATTTGGTATTTTGCGGCGGCGCTCAAATTTTTTTAAAGTTTGCCTTCCTTTTGGTTTCATCGAATGGAGAAAAATATTGGTCAGTGGTGCTGGTTTTACACTATTCCAATTGAAAAGGAAACCTTTAAAAATAAAGTTCAACGACTTAAACTAAGGTAAATGCTTAAACAATACCATAATGTCCCAACGTTGTTCAAAACACAACTCAGCCTGCTACACCATCGTACAACCTTCACCGCTATATGTGCGCCACTTCTCACTATTACATATCTCTCAACACGAGATAGCACTCCGCACGAAATCGGAAACTTAAATACGTATCCACTTCCATCAAACTCGAATCGAACCGTAGCAATTCGAAAACTCGTCGAGACGTAAATTGACGATATTATGCGGTAATCGAAGCAAGGAATTGAAGCTGAAAGTCGAACTAACGGTAATGTAGGTTCTCAAGAATTCTCTTTGCTCCTAATGCAGGTGCATTAGCCGAGATCACCGCATCCCTCCCCCAAGATATAGTGTTACGTTCATCTTAATTAGATGGGTTTATAGCCAGGATTAACTGTCCCCTTTTAATCTTCAGATGAAAGCTGATGGAAACCTTTTTGTGGAACCCAGGAGAAACGCAATTACGTACCTATTAAGTATTAATAGCTATGATGTATATTAGAAAGGGTTAAGCGATTTTATAGGCTTCATATCTGATCTTAACCCTAGTAATGGGGGTAGGGAACAAACGTTATCGTTGCAGATACTTATTTAAATTATTTTGTTCATTTATTCATGGTATTAAATTAACTCTAGGCAAAAAGGTCTGTATTTAAAGAGCTCTTCTATCAAGATTAACATTTTTTTGACGAGAACTAAGTTAGTACGTGAGACAGGAAGTTAGGGAGTGACTTGAAAATGGAACGGAAATAGTGAAACGGAAATGACTTCATTCCGATTCCGAGGAGTCTCGAGTTGTTTGTGAATCGGCACCTCGATAGGTGTGTTTTAGAAGGGGAGCTTGGTTTAAAGAGAAAGTTTTTCAAACAGTGTTGTAACTTAAAATAGGAGAATCTTTCGAACTTTTTAATCTTGATAATAGCTACAAATAGACGGAGTAATTTAATAGCACGGAGGGTTAAGTTAATCTTAACGATTAATAATGTCGACGTGTATCTATTGAAGTAGTTTTTTTTTTAACCCCCGACGGAAAAAGAGGGGTGATATAAGTTTAAAGTGTGTATCTCTGCATCTGTCTATTTCCTCGTAGCTGCCAAACGGCTGAACCAATTTCGATTTTTTTTTGTTTTGCTTGATTGGTGGCTTTTCAACGGGCGTTCCCCGACGCGACGACCTTTGGATCAAAATATTACCTACACCTTTTATATTAAACAAGGGCCAATACCTACATATTTTTTTTTTACTTTTTAGACGCTTTGTTTTTGTCGGGGGTGTTTTATCATAATAAATAGTGAAACTTAAACTGATCAAGATCTATAAAAGTTATTTAGCACTTACTTTGGCTTAGCAATCCTGTCACAATCGCACTACTGTCAAACTACAAGTGCAAGATAAAGACGAGATCACGTCTATTTCATATTCAAATACTTGTGTCCTTATTGATGTTATTCTCACTATAAAAAAATTTCAACTTTATGATTGTGTAAATTAAGTTGATTACCTGTTAAAAAGTCATTAAAGAAATTTAAGGTTTATCGCAAAATTAACTTTTGGTGTATTATTTGTTATTATAAGCCTGTGTTGTCCCACTGCAGGGCAAAGGCTATCTTTCCCTCTTTACACTTGTCCCGGTCTTCTACAGTCGTGAGCCAATCTTTTAAGAAGGAGTTCAGCTCATTCCGCCATCTCTTTCTGGGCCTGCCCTGTAGTTTTTCCTACTGATTGGGACCCACTGAGTGGTGGTTTTTGCGTATTGATGCTGTTCCGACATGTGACAGATGTGGCCAGCTCTGTTCCATTTTAGTCCAGCAACTGCCGGCCTGCGTCCGCTATTTGTGTTTTGCAACCAAGTCTAGAGTTTCCAAATATAGGAGGAGGAGTTCCAGGGTATTATGGATTTTTTTCAAAAACACATTTTACACCTTTGGAAACTGAATCGCAAAGGCAGGATAAGTCAAACTACGAGCTAAGTAACATTGTTTTGTAGATCATGGCCTTAAGCTCACTTCACACTATGATATAAATATTCATCTCGAGTTATAAATATAATATAAATCACTTACCGTACTTTACATACTTTGTACACTGAGACGTAATATAGATTACATCTCTCTTTTGTTATCTCGGGTTAAACTATAATTATATATTATCTCATAGTGTGAAGTCGGCTTAAGACTCGCTTTACTAATAATAAATGTCTTCTTTATTTATAGTGATACTAGTATCCCTTCTCACTAAACAATTAAGCAATAAATTGTGGCTTAAGGGTTCGTTTAGGCACTTTACTCTAAGGTAGGTTGTCTTATCTTAATTAACGCTAGACGAAGAATAAGTTAGTGGACTTATTAAGCAATTAGAGGATTATAAAATAAAGTTAACTAGAACGCAAAAAATATTGGTTAACTGCGAATCGCACACGAAGGGTTTCGTACCACCGTGCAATTGCGTGCAATTGCAATGTGCGTTTTTGTTACTAAATAGAAAAACGTAGTGTTAACACTACTCTCCAAGTCCGTCAACGAAGATAAGGGCCCGCCCGAAAGTATAGTTGATCCGTCAAAACAAGTGTAAAATTCAATTTTTCGGCCGGGCAAAAACACAGCGGAACTAAGAGGGACAACTGTCAAATCGTGTTGACATTCAGTCTTAGTTAGTTAGTCGTAAGATAAGATTGGGGCCGCCCCAATTTTATCTTATGTCCGTAGGTGGGGGTAGGTTAGGGAGTGGACCTTGGCAATAGGCAACTGAAGAAACACGGGTGGGTTTTAGTCAGTAAAAGTCTGACACGGCCTCCCCGCGCCGCCCAGAGCGGGAGAAGTCATTTGATGATTTCACAACCTCAAAAAAAAAAAGGGGGTAGACCTCCTGAGTCAAGCATCAAGCAAGTTCAACATCTTCAGTGCGGCTTTATATAGGTCTTCCCTAGTGTTAGTGAAAAGGGGTATTTGGGGTACAGTAGGTATTGCTTAGTAAGTTCCTAGTAGCTAAATGTAGTAGCAAAACGTAATGATTCAACAAATATCACAATCATGACACGACGCGAACAGCAAACACAAGTAAATATTGACCTGAAACTAAACTTAAGTTTCAGCATTAATTGTTCGGCCATAAACCTGTTTACAGGGAGTTGTTAGCCGTAACGTATGGGACAAGCGTAACGGTGCGTGAACCAACATTGTCGGTCCTTTATGGTTATCCCATAAAGCAAATAGTGTTCCGTTACCTTTGTGGAAGCGAATGTTTGATGAAAATGTTGTTGTTGTTCTAAATTTGCATAATTTTATGTTGTTAATGGGGTGCAACTGGGTAAGATGGGAATTGCGTGAGTTTTATGGTGATTAAGGATACTTTGTTAGGAAAAGGGAAAGCCTTTGTTTCCGCAGAGGAACGTAATATGGGCCTTTAAATAAAAACTTCCGTTGTAATAACACAATTACATCAAGCGCATGAAAACATTATTTACTTTATTTCCATGAAAATAAAAACTTATCAGCTCAAGAGTAAAAAATGCAGTGGTTTCTTAAAAGCCATACAAAATCCTGTCACTTCAAACTGTCATCAAATATTAGTCATTAATACCATCATTAATCCCTTCATTATTCGCAAACAGCCACACTACGCTAATTAAGAAAATTTCCCCAATTTTCGGCCTAAATTCAGCGGAAAACTCAAATATATACAACTTCCTTGATTAACATCCCGCAGTTATATGCAAATATATACTTATTGCCGCAGAGGGCACCGGTAGATGCCCTCAAGCACAAAATAGGTGCAGAAAGTCGGATTCAAGCAACGAGTGAAAACGCACGCGTACATAGACACGCTTCACGTACAGCACTACAATGGCAGTCTTGACTGTCGTAACGCCATAGAGATATAATAATACATAGAGTGCGTGTATTGCACAAATCATTTAGTGCGCATCGTAGACGTGTAAGTGAGGTATAGATTAGTGTTGGGTAGGACATACAAGAGGCACTGCAAGTGTCCCACGCCAAATGATTGAATGTCCTAACACCTCAAAATAACATTTTGTACCGCTTCACTGTGAAATACAAATGAATGAATCTCGAACTGACAAGTGAGTGAGTGTGGTGAGGAACGTCGAGCCGGTCAAACCCGTGTCTACTGTTCATAGTTTGTTGCTCGCACTGTATATTATAATTATATCTCTATGCATGGCGCAATTACACTTTGTCGTTTTCCCGAGTTCAATCGCCTATGGAATTCGGGAAAACGACCAAGTGTAAATGAACGGGGTCGGTTACGCCCGTCTTCGGACAATCTAGTCCAGCTTCATCTTCCAGTGCGATGACTAGTGTAAATTAATGTATCGGATGCCCGAATTCGCATACGGGGAGTCCCCGCAGGCAAGATAACAACCAATGAAAGTTAACAAGTCGATACGTGTTCGTCACCGTCTGCAGGGATACCCCGTTAGCTTTATACCGATTGTGATATCGACCAATGAAATTCATCGGTCGATATACACCTTCCGGGTCGTGAGTTAAATACTTTTTCGGTTCCCCGAACGCGGGCCCTGTGGCACGCGTTTTAGAAATCTCTCGCACCTGGCATGCGGGCCCTATCGACTAATGAAAACGGTTCACCGAATGCGGGCCCTGTGGCACACGTTCCAGAAATCTTTCGACTAATGAAATTGCGCCATAAGTCTTTCGAGCGCCCGAATACGGGCTAACGACCAAATGTAATTGCGCCTTCATTTGTTTGAAATCGCCGTAGGTACGCGTTTACGTGTGCGTACTCGTTGTATGGAGCCAACCTTCTGTACCTATCTATTTGGTTCCTCAAGGGTACTGTTAGAGAAATTGACGCAAAACAGCGCGTGAAGGGTAATGAGGTTAGACCCACGATGTGCGATGTATGCGGTTTCTTCAAGTCGTTGTATGAAAATTGGAACACAGTTTGTTGCGGAAAATTAGTTTTAGTCATATTTTTGGTTGTTATGCTAGTTGGGTGGGAATGGATCTGCTTATTTACGTTTTAAGGGTGTTTTTTTAAATTTTATACCAGCAGTTGCCCCACGGTTTCAATTGCAAACTAGGGGGAAGCTATTTCATTGTGCTCTGATAAAACAATTCTAGCGGCTAAAGGGCAGTGGTGACCCAGTGGTAAATTGCAGCTGTTACGAGGTCTTACGACTTGTAGGTTCGAACCCAGACAGGCGCTTTACTTTGTGTAAATTATTTCATCACTACTGCTCTCAAAAACGGTGAAGGAAAACATCGTGAGGAAACCGGCATGTCCTAGAACTAAACATTCCAAGACATGTGCCATCTACCAACCCGCACTGGGTCCGCCTCTGTGGATTACGGCCCACTCCCTCTCACAAGAGAGAAGGACTGTCACGTGTTCCATCAGTGTGGTTAAAGGCTGATTATTCTATGATTATGCTGATAAGAGAATCTTATGTATTTCTCAGGGTTGTGTTAAAGGCTCCCAGGCAGACAGGCGTGTCGCGACTTAGGTAGAACAATTTCCGTGAAGTTTACATAATTTTATGAGCCTTTAGGCGGGTAGCACACCTCGGCCGCACAACCATAGCAGCGAAAACGTAAGCTACCGGCGGCGGCGTTAAGCTCTGTGTAATTTTTTGTTGATATCGTTTCAGTACATATCGTGAGGAGAAAAAGAAAAATTATTTATAATTAAGAATTTATAATCAAAGGATCTATGGATTTCTTCAAAGAACTTTTGTCTTAATGCATAGGTAGAAAAGTATATCGCTACACGTATAATTTATATTGCAGGAACGTTTTTTTATCTCCACATAGTTCGTAAAGGAAAAGGAATCGAAATGGACGTTACGAGCAGATGTTACGTTTTTTGCATATTGGAACTGTTCCAAGACAATTGAGAAGTTTTATCACTCTTCACTTTGGATTTCCTTAAACTTATTTTACTTTGGGACGTAAAGAAAGTATAATAATCAGTAGGTGGTTTAAGAACACTTATATTTGGGCACTATTTCTTTATTATAAATGCAATTACAGAACCCACCCAGTTACTGGGTTGTAGAGGCAGTCGCTCCATATTTAGCTGCATCCGGTTAGACTGGAAGCCGACCCCAACATAGTTGGGAAAAGGCTACTTATTGAATAGTGCTAACATTTTCATTTAAAATTACAGTTGGAAAAGGTGTCATATACTTGACCGTAAATAATTAACCGTGAGAGAAGCAGTCCTTTTTTTTTGAGCGTGGGAAATCATCCAGTGACTGCTCCCGCTCTGGGCGGAGCGGAAAGGCGTGTCAAACTTTTACTGACTAAAACCCACCCGTGTTCCTTCAGTTGCCTGTTGCCAAGGTCCCGGTATTGCTTTCGGACTTTCCCGCAGAGAGAAGCAGTCCTATCCCTGATTTTAGGAACAAAAGAAATAGAATGGTTAAATACAGCTAACTAAAACTAGACCCTCTCAGGAATTAAAGTTTAAAAATATACCTAAGTAAAATAAAAAACGTCCTAAGTGATCTTCAAACAAAGCCTGAATGTTCAGGGAGCGTTCAAATCTAAAAACGGAAAATAAATAACCGAACAAGATTATAATCCCACATTTTCTTATTATGAAAAAGCCGCAGAGAGGAAGATTAATTCCTTTGTAAGTTAGCCGAACAATCGCACGTGGTCGCCTGATTACGTCACAAAGATGTTGATTACAACCATGAAAACGTATTATAAATAAATTCTCCAAAGGAGTTTCATTGAAATTCACAATAAAACCAAAAGATTGTTCGCGAAGAATCTGAGATTAAAATTCCACCCTTTATTTTGGGGAGTCAATAGATTGAAATGAAAGCCAGGAATCAAAGGATCCATCCTATTTATACAAGAATTCGATAAAGATTTTGTTGGAAATTTATATTTAAAGAACGGTGAATTAATAGCTTCGCAGGCAGGCCTGTTTAATTTCAAACGCTCATTTAGGTTATTGAATGTTTAATCAGGTTTATTACAAACTAGCTTCTGGCCGCAACTTCGTCCGTGTGAATTTCTTGTTTTACCATAAATTATATCCTACTAGCTTCGCCCCGCGGTTTCACCCCTTACGCATATCGCGTAGTTTCGATCCCGTGGAAATATCGGGATAAAAAGAAAAACTATCTGTTTGCCAAATTTCATCCAAATCTATTCAGCCGTTTTTACGTGAAAGAGTTACAAACATCCATCCATCCATACTTACAAACTTTCGCGATTATAATATTAGTTAGATAGTTAGATTAGATTAGATGACACTCGGCAATACTGTAGCTTCCCATTACTGAAAGAATTTTCAGAATCGGATCAGTTTCGAAGATTACACCCATACTAAACTCAATTATTTTACCTTTTTTTTATATAATAAAAATATTAAATAATGTAGGTTAGACTGTTCTAAGGTTATTATTAGATACCACGAAAACATTGAAACAGAAAACATGTTGTTGTACGAATTAATTAAATGCAAGGGGGTGAAAGTTATTACAACAATGAATAGCTTTATTTTCTTTAATTATAGGGGTGAAAGATACATTCGCAAACAAAACTGGGATAAAATTATTTTAAAACCACTTCCGTGTGTCTACGGACCTTTATTTTTAGTAAAAATAAGTTACTTTATGTTTCATTTATATACTTATAAACAAAAACAAAACATTTCTCATCCGTAAAATACAGCATATTCAGTAATACTATCTACATTAACAAGTCAACACATTAATAAAATATAACACTTTGCCAAAATCCGTAGCAGCTAAGGGGCTATCCACAAACAGCCACTGTCTATTTAAAATAGCATTTTGAATTATTCACGTCCCACACCCCTTACGAAGGGGTTGATTATCCCCTACGCAATGGATCAGGAAGGGAAACCCAGCTTTGGGGTTGTGCAAAAGAAAAAATGAGTATCTGACATGTGGCGTGACTGCGCATAAATTACTATGCGATAAAATGGTATAAAATTATGCGAGTTATTCCTAGATTTATTCATTAGGATTTTGTGGTGGGATGATGTGTTGGATTGATTGAGTTTGGATTTAAGTACTTGAATGAAATGTTTTTTAGATAATATCACTCACGTTTTTGACTTTTCTTGCAAATGAATAATTGAATAAGGTTGGATTCCTTTTTGAAACTGTGTCACAAAATGTAAAGGGAAAGTTTCATCAAAGTCACTCGCTTCTATATAATGAGCTAACAGTTCCTCGAATCACAATTTTCAATACGAATTAAACAAATCTCGCGTTTCCTATTAAAACATCTTTTGAAAACCAAATTTTCAATTACGTCGTTCTTAATTAATTTAATTCAACATGATAAATTAAAATTATTACTGAATAATTGAGTTTCCACGTTTTACTTTATAACAGTTGGAATTCTCAGATAGTGTAGATATTTGATTGAAATGGCAAAATTGCCGCCATTAGGGTACCTGAGATATGATCGCTGGATCGTTGATCCCTTAGTCTGAATACCTCGACAGTGGCCAACATATCCGGACAGGCGGCGAAATACGGAACTACATTTAAATGTACTGAATTCGGTTAAGTATTGCCATTCTCCTTCACAAGCAGCGCCCCCTTTGAACTGACAATATTAAGTTGGTCGCGTTGCAGTCGTATCTTGATTGGAACTATTGTTCATTTCAAGGGATTTATGGCTGATTTGTATGTGATAAATACGTGGAGGTAGTTGAAATGTATGGGGAGTGATGGGGACTTCCTTGATTGCTGTTAAATTGTTTAGTAGAATTAACCATTTGGGAGTTTGCTGTATGCAAGTGGGAGCAAGCGAGTAATTATTTACTGACTTTTGTCTCTACGAACAGAAGCATCGATGACTATAGTGTCGTCTATGTATAGAGCACCTCAGAGGGGGTACAGTCACGAGCAAACATGTATACATTCAGCAAAATTCAATAACGATTGTAACTTTGAGATGATAGGTACCTGCCAAAACACTATGTTCGTTATAACACAAAAAATTACAATCAATACAGTATGAGACAATCACTTTTAAAAGTTGCTAAGTGTATATGTTACCGGAAATGTGTGAAACCTAGGAATTGTACACAATTCCTAGGAAATATATACACTTCCGAGCCTACTTAGGCAATGTATAAAATATTGTTTCAAAGATTCTTTAATACACACATTTCCTGTGAAATGTATGTATTTCCTAGAAATTGTATGCAATTCCGAAATGATAGTAGGAAATATATAAAAAGTAATGCCTTCTGTGACTAAAAGAAATAAAACACGTTTGTAAACTGAAATCGCATCGTAAAATGTAAAATTATTCGTATTATTTATTATTATATTATTATTCATAGGGCATTAATAGGTAATTAAACTTCAAAAATCAACTATTTATTCCTGTTTAAGGCCCATCTAGCACGCATAAAAATCTACGTATAATATATACGTATTAAACGTATTAAACTTACTTGCATTTGGTAAATCATTTAAGTAATTCTGTTAGCACAATACCTATAGAGCAGTTTTTTTTTCTTTAACCATATGTTAAGAAGGCCGCACATGGGGCTAGATACATACAATTAGACTATCATATGACAGTAAAGTAGCTTCTGCTTCTGCTGCTGCAGTGTCCAGCTGCATGTGAGGCCCACTAGTATTTCAGCTGAAGAACTTAATTATTTTTGCAGCAATACCCTCCCTTCGCTCCGCCATGCCCGCTGTACTAAAAAAACATCAAGAATGTAATAATACACATTTTTCCTAGGAAATCTATACATTTCCTAAAAAGCAATCGGAAATGTATAGATTTCCTAGTAAAAGTGCATATTACAAAATATATCATAGAATTCCTATGTATTTTCGGAATTGTACACATTTCCTTGGAATTGTATACAATGACGGATTACACACTTTTCCGTTAACATGTACATAATCGAAGTTTAAATTTATACGCATGTAAATAACTTGCCTAATAATTTATTTCATTTAGAGATCGTTGTAGTATAATCTTTGTTCGCAAATTCATTACAGCGTCGGGCCATACAGGGAAATGTTTCTACTACTGCCACCATTCATAGGAAATGTAATTCATTCCTGGCTGCCAATTTTTATTTTTTCATACCAAATCGCCGAATAAAAATATGGATGATCTCCATCTGTATGAATGTTTTTCGCGTAATTTTTTGTAGGTATCATTTACTTTCAATTCACTATTATTTTTTTGTAGGTATATTTTTTCATGTTTACATTAAAAAGTATTATATTATTCATTAAAAAATATTATATATATAAGTATTATAAGGTACACCCACACGTTCTTCCAAATTGTACAGATCGGTACAAAATAGCTAAAAAATTAATTAATAGTCAAATCCGACAATTTCTAATCACCTTAATTACAGACTATTTCTATAGAACAGCGCCATTTACATCATAAAATTACCTGCTAATAGATTTTTTTTAAATAATTATGAACACTGTGTAGCACAATGTAATTAAGTTAAAATAAAAAAGTGGAAATAATTAGTGTCTCCGCTGCTTCAGGTAAGGAGTGGCTCGTAATTTATGAGCCGGCTCGAAAATAAGCCGCTTCAAGTTGAGCCATAATGTTCCTTATGTTAACTTTTATTTTCTTTACGGTCTTATTTATGTTGCGAAGTTTGTGCCTCCGCAGCCTAGTTTTAGGTGTTTATGTTTCATAATTGGGTTAACAAAAAGGTGAAAATTATTTTTCTACTTGGCAGCATTTTCCGGCTCTTTTCAGTGTTTACTGCTACCTATACTTAAAGTTTGACTCTTTCATGTCCATTAAAAAAGAACTTAGAGCCTGAGGGTGGCTTAAGTTTTCATAAAATTCGCGTCGCTGCGCTGATGATTTTTATTGCCTTAATTATTTTCAAAGGAATAAAATCTGACTCCAACAATCGTATTTTTCATAATTATATATAACAAATAAAGCTTTAGATTTTTGACAATACATTTTATATATTTTATATTGTGTTTTTTTTTCAGGTTTGACCCACATACACCAAGAATTTCCCGTTTGCATACAAATAAGAAACCCTCGTCAGGATAAGACGTACGATGTGCTAAAGCCGCTTTCTCTTTCCATAATATTTAATACAATTTTTCCCTCAATACCCCGGAATTATCCTCGCTATGATTTTCGGCGTTGATTTTTGCGTAAGAAAAATATTACTTTTTTGTAGCACTTATGGATATGATTGTACTTACTTGGCTATTAATTTAGAAAGTACTGTTATTTACCAACACTTTTATAAATATGAAAGCGTTCTATGATAAAACAATATTATTCCATCAATATGGTTTTATATCAAAAGTGGATCCCAAAATAGACGAAAGAAGTCTTTTATATTTTATTGATATTATAAATAATTGGGTCTCCATAAGTGGTACTTTCTGTGAGTGGGACGTAACGAGCACTGAGTTTTTTACTAAGCCATCTTCAACCCTAATATACTACCGCTAAATATTGGAAAACCATCACATTAAAATAATTATTGAGGTTGGGGATTCTATAAAATTAAAGTACAAGCATAGGTACAATGAAAAACACAAAAATGCTAATCTCTAAAAAAAACTAAAAATTATACATTTTGAAAATTTTCATCACGTGTTGTTAAAGTAAGTCCCACCTACCTACGTAGGTACAACAGGTTGTGGGTTCAAATCCGGGGAGGTATCAATGTGACTATTGTACTTTCTGAGTTTATCTTGGACAACACTGACGTCGGTGAAGGAAATCTGGTCTGAAATCGCCAATTCGTGTTAACCAAGCATGGTGATTAATGCTCTTGTCTTCTCTGTATGAGAAGATACCTTTGCCCTGCAGTAGGATATTAATATCGATTGATTTCCCAGCTAGTAGGTTTCCTTCTTCTGTATTACACATGGAAAAAAATATTTTACCAATAAAACCGATAATCACATAAACACATTTTTATTTCATACCTCAAACCTAATCCTACATCTGACCCTAAAATGCATAAATAACAGTTTTCACCGAATTGCCAACTTTATATTCACCGAAACTACCCACGGGGTACTTTATACCGATTTACTGATGTTTGGGCCACATCGACCGGCTGTCTTGAAAAATGGACGGCTATGCATTAGCGAGCGAGGGTTAAAGCGCTTAGTTGGTGCTAGCCGGGTTGGGGTGATTTTATTTTGACGGTATATTGGTGCCGGTACAGGTTTAGTTGAGCTATAATCGAAACTGTGATGGTTTAGGAGTTGATTTTCTAGATTTTGTCCGAAGGAAAATTATTTTTAAATAACTGTGCAGTAGTTTTCTTACCTAACAGATTTTTTCATACTAGAAAAATAACTGTGTACCTACAGCAATTGATCAATAAGGGACCTGTCCCATCGCGCGCCGCGCCGGCGAAGAGGAAGCGATTAGCTATCAACGATTTTCTCGCTCAAGAAACGCACAAAAGATTGTAGATCCAATCTGAGATCCAATGTAAGTAAAAGAGTTAAAGTTGAGCCGTATCAAGACAGCCAAGATTGTACTATGAATCACGAATCAAGTGTGAGTCTATTCGGATATTTTGAGGAATTGCGAAAAAAGTCTTTTCCATAAAATAAGCAATGTGACATATCGTTTTTTTTGACGAATCATCAATGACGGGTCCCGTGTCAATGAGCCCTTACATAAACAATAGTAGAATACCGCAAAGAAAACGGATAATAATACTTTCTTTGTAAGTTAAAATAAACATATTTTCGTAAACCATTCTTAATACCATCAAAAGGTAAGCATATTCATATATAACATTTTCCCTATCATCCTTTGTGAATAGAAAAAAGCTATTCAATACAGGCCGAGAATGGCTGCACGGCTACACCTATTTTTCGCTGATGGCAATACCGACCGACAATTGCTTTGTGTTGCCATCAAAAGAAAAATAGTAGGCCCCTAGATTGCTTTCAAGCCCTTGAGGTTGTCTGATGGGGCGTTATTTACATCCCATTGGAAAAAACTTTCTTTCTTTTATTTAACCAGCCCGGAGACGCGTGAAGGAAGTGTGTTTATTTATTTCACTCGCAATAGTTTTTGTATACGGAGAAATATTTATGCGGTTCTTAGAAATTGTAACGTTTACTGAAATACCTTTTTTATAAGGAATAACGAGTGTCTGAGTATTGAAAGAGGTTGGCGTTTACTTTGGTCTGGATACCATAGAAACTGTATTATTTTCTTTGTGTAAAGTATTTTTAGCGCCGTTTCAGAGAGCGTTTCATCAAAAGTTCCTTTGCCGTAATGTTTGCTCCTCTGTTAAATTTAAAAAGCGGACCTATTAGGTAGCGCCGTAGCGGCTTAGCGTATTCGTATTGGTCTTACAACTGTGGAGCCAACATTACGGCATAGGAACTATTTGACGAAACGTATTTAGTTTTAAAAGCATCAAAGACCTAAATTCCTACTAAAATTGTCAGGAAGTATATTTTTAAAGTTTATACCTATGGCAGGATTATTGGAACAACATAATATTACTCGTATGATGTCTGCTGTATTACCTACCACATTCAAGAAAATAAATATTACTTTTTAACTGAATAAATTGATGGATGGTAGTATTTCACCTGCCAAAGTTAGTGAAATTGATGACCAAAAAAACAATATTCACCAATTTTATTCATTTTACAAATTCATTTTCCCATCACACAATGACCGTATTCGTAATACATTTCATCATGATACCGTACATAAAAAAGGCCCCCATAACATCAACCATAAAACATACACAAAATAAGTTCAGACGTAAAAGCTAAATAAGCCAATAAAGTGGTTTAATAAGCACGCATTTACGCTGGACATCTTTTTTGGACGACATCAGTGATATTTACTTTACGAGGACGTCGTAAAAGGCAAATTTCATCGGGTCCCCCTGTCCTTAGCGTATTTTATAGTGACGTATGAGCGGTCACGTGCGGAACAAAACGAATGGAACCATCTTAAGGATTCGTTGGAATTTCTAAATAGGTGACGTGGGCTGATATAGTATTTATTTACCTATTTATCCACTTACCATGATAACCCAATGCTGAGCATGAGGTCCTGGGTTCGATTCCCAGGTCAGACAAAGTATTATTGGGTTTTTCTATCTGGAATTTCTCAGTAGCAGTCCAGAGTCTGGATTGGCTTATGGCTCGCCCTTCATAAGATTTAAACATAACATAACGCAGAAATGTAGGTGTACAATAGGCACCCCTCTGCCTTCCCTTCGGGGAAACAAGGCTTAAGTTATGTTATTTACGATATTATTTTTGATGAAATTGCATGAGTTTATAAGAGTATGTTCTATTTTAATGGGTTTAGTGTCCGCAAAGGTGGACCAATGTGAGTAGCTTACAGTTGTTTTAGATATCCAGGCAAAGTCACAAAATGATGCTTTCAGCTTGTAGGTTGATTGCAATTTGAAAAAGTTAAAAGTCGTTAATTCTCCAAAATGCTATAAGCATGTGACACTATAACAATTACCTACTAATCTTGGAACTTCTATTTTTTTTTTTTTTTTATGTTAGCCCATACTGTCCCACTGCTGAGCAAAGGCCTCCCCCAAATCCTTCCAAACATCCTTTTCTAGGGCCACCTCGATCCAACCCTTGCGGTACGCGTCTAGATCGTCCCTCCATCTCTTCCTGGGCCGGCCTCGGCGGCGCCGTCCATCCTCAGGCACCCACCGTGTGGTGACTGTTGCCCAGCGGTCGCTATGCATTCGGCTGACATGACCCGCCCAATCCCATTTTAGCTTGGCAGCCTTTTTGCCTACGTCTAGGATCCCCGTTTTGGACCTTCTATACATATTATAAACTAGCTGTGCCCGCGACTTCGTTCGCATGGATGTCAGAAAACAATAATATGTCGCTTAGAAAAGTTGTACCTTCATTTAAAAAGGGGGAATCTTTGGGAAGGGTGATTTTTTCTAGTAAGAAACTGCCAAAAAACTTGTGTTTTTATTTAGGAAAATGCTTCTCTATATACAATATTAGCGGTGGAACCACCTTTTTTTTTCTTTTTTTTTTTTGAGGGTGGGAAATCATCCAATGACTTCTCCCGCTCTGGGTGGAGCGGAAGGGCGTGTCAGACTTTTACTGACTAAAACCCACCCGTGTTCCTTCAGTTGCCTGTTGCCAAGGTCCCGGTATCCCTTTCGGACTAACCCGCAACCCTGGCAGGCATCGGTCCTAGCGGACCCCGCCAATTGTGCTGACATCTCTTTGAGGCGCGCGTGGAACACGACGCGCCATCGACCCGGGCCTGGTCCTGATCGGACGGCGAGCTACCCATTGCTCGCCGTCCGCAAGCCCGCGCTTATGGTGGCCGGGAATCCGCCTGGAATTCCCGACGCCCAGGGCGTCTCCAGCGGCGGCGGCGGTTAGGGGCGTGAGGGCGCAAACTTTGCCTCTCCCTCACGCGTTCCGCCTCCTCCTTCGCGAGCATTACTGCTTCGCAGAAGGAGGTGACTGCTTCCCATGCCCTCTCGCTCCGTACCATGGCCTGGACCAGAGCCGGACGCGAGAGGTCACCGCCGCCAATCGCCTCCAAGAGGACACGGCGGGGCTCCGCCCAAGCGGGGCAGACCTCCACCGTATGCTCCACCGTGTCCTCCGGGCGATCCACACAGTGGTGACACCCGGGCGTTTCCTCCCGCCTTATACAAAACAGGAACCTCCCGAAGCAACCGTGTCCGGTGAGGACCTGCGTCAGGCGGAAGGTGAGGACGCCGTGGCGCCTCTCTAGCCACTCCTCAAAGAGGGGGACTTATCGCCGCAATTGTGGCGTGGAAGCGTACACAAAAAAGTTGCTAGGGTTGCTCACACGCGAAAGAGCTACATAAACTTGGCCGTGGGAAAAGCGACCAATCCTAAGATCCACCCCCGCAACGGATAATGTCTGGCTCTGAGCTTTGTTAATGGTCATGGCGTAACACAGGCTGACGGGGAATTGCACACGCTTAAAACTAAACGGGAAATTATTGGGAATGAGAGGAATTCTTGGAATAAAAACAACATCACCGGCGGGCGGCGCCGCAACCTGTTAAGATTTCGGCTTCGATGACATTTTGTTGGAGATTGGTGACTATGAGCCGAGTGCCGTTGCAAAGTTTGGGAGGACTTAAATTTCTGAGAAGAATTATTGGCACTCCGACTTTTAAACAAATTTTGTGTGCTGAAAGACCGGGTGTGTTAAGGGATTCTAAGAACTCTACTGGATAGTGTGAGAAGATGCCAATCTTCTTCTTCGGTAACCGTATTTATCGATGTATGTTGTTGACTTTCCCCAGAAACATGTGCCAATATTTGTGTATTTTATTGCTGTCCGATAGTCAAACGAATCAAATCAACTATAACACACGCCAACAACGGTCGAATCGAATGAGCGGCGGTCACGAATCATACGAACAAATTACGAAGTAAAGTACAGTTCGATTCAAGCTCGGAAGTTAGCTTTTAGCTGCGCAGTACCCCACCCCTCACCCCCGCTGTCACATGAAATTGTTACTGCGCAGCGACTCGCCTCATGTTCCGATACCAAATCAAAACCAATCCAGAACAATACGCACGCTGAGAACGAAAGTGACCTATCTCAAAATTTTAGTAAAATGAGTTAAATATACAAAATGACTCCTTTTTGTCAGTTGTGTGCCAATTTGTGGGGGTAAGTTTTGCGTACAATTTATAATCATTAAGTGACCTATTTATGGTATAGGTCACTTTCTTATTTCTTATATTGACAACCTAGGTGACATAAAATCAAATTCGGTCACTTATTTATTTAGGCATGAGTTAAACTCATGGACTCATTTCTGAAACTATTTTTCGAGAAGTTATTTTATATAGAAAAAATAATATTTATTAATTTTTATATAAGTATATTTAAAGTTATAAAGCCAAATAATATTATACAAAAGAAATTCGTAACTTTCGTTTTCATATTAAAAAGTTATTTTAGAAAGTATACAAAATGTTCAATCAGTCGAACACATTTTATTCGATTCCCAAAAATCGTAAATTTTGACTTGAGTCACTTTCGTTCTCAGAGTGCGAATTAGGAGTGAGGCGTTTTTATCGTCACAGATAGAAATCACAGATATTAAAAAATAGCAGATAGCAGTTGCTCCTAACGATAAAAAATATCTGTTACTTAAAATCACAGATCCTTAAGACTATTACTGTTAAAACTTCGGTTACGATTTTCGACTTTAACGAAAAGAAATAAAGAAGATATTCAATTGAGTTAATACGTATTTATCATCCGTACAAAAATAACAGGCTGTTATTTTATAACAGATAGATACGATTTTCGACTTTAAATCATAAGAAATAAAGATGATATTCGATTGAGATACGTATTTATAGTCCATACAAAAATCACAGGCTGTGATTTAATAACAGAATATATTTGGATCTGTCATTTTTTGTCACAGTCACAGTGATCACAGATATCGTGTTTCACCTGTTACAACCCATCTCATCTCTAGTGCGAATACTTTCAACGAATGACAACTCGAACATGAATTTATTATTTATTTATTTTTATTATCGACACTAAAGAAGTCGAAAACAAAAATACCAACTTTAAAAATTACTTGGAATATCTGGGCGAAGGTCATTCTTCGATGGAGACTCTTAACACCGCGATTCAGAAAATTACATTAAATGAACAACGCCATCTATCGAGCACGAAGTGATACTGTTAAAATATATGGGAAAACGTTCGAACACTCTGTAAGCTAAATAAGCTATAAAAGTGTAAAATTAAAGAATAAATACCTATATTTTTTAAGAAATTAACATTTGTCATTATTCTTTCATGATTATCATGATTTGAAAGATAGGTAGCGCCACCTATCGCACTAATACTAAACTAATAAATAAACAACGCATCTGGAAAATTTTAATTAACCTAACTTTAGAGTTATATTCTATACACAATGTATCGCGTTAAGTTTCCGCGCAAAGAAAATGACGATCATATCGACACACGATCTCACAAACCTAGTAATTAAGGAGTAAGTATCATTTCGCGTCAATAGATGTCGTTACGTGTATGTACATTACGTAATGAAAATTCCTTTCATATATCTTTTGATATTTTGAAGCCATTGCGATGAAACAAAAACTAAATGAAACATCGAGTTACATACAATATTTGAGTGTAAAAGTTAACCATATTGATTTCGTACTTTTTACGTGATAGTGGAACAATCAAACTAAAGAACATACAAACAGACAGACAAACAAACAGACAAAAATTCCAAAAATGGTAGAAATGGAATCTGTTGGTTATTCTTGGACAACCCACCAACTTTTTTTTTTTTTCATTGTACAGAAATGCCTCGTCTACAGATTTATTATATGTACAGATTAAAGTCGCTTTTCATGTTTGTCTGTATGTCCGCGTTGTTCTTCTAAACCACGCAACAGATTGTGATGAGGTTTTTATAATTGTTTAGACAAATTATTCCGGAAAGTTTATGTGTTATTAAAGTTACAATTATAACTAGGAAATCTCGATGTTTTGTCAAGTCCAATAAACCGTGCGAACCAGGAGCGGGACGCTAATATTGTATATGAGAAAAAGGTACACACATCACAGACGTGATTGTAAACTACAGCTGTTTAAATTATACCATCCTTACTATTTCTAGTTTTCCTGTAAATTATCAACCGTAATTCAACCCTCAACGTACGTATTACGGGGTATTCAAGACCCCGAACACATCGAAGGGGTTCAGGATTGGAAAAATGCGCCGTGTCGCTAGTATAGTCGATAAGGGGGTGAAACAATTGAAACCACAATTTACAGGCTTACCTGCACCACATTGAAGGATTGAAAGCTATATTTCACGTAACCGCTTCTTTTTTATTTTAGAACATATAAGATTTGATGGAGAAAATCAGAGACATTAAATAAATGTTTTATGAAACAAAACTCATTTTTTTTTTTACTAAACTTCTTTTCTGTCTTCTGATTCAAGAGGTTAAATAAAAACCGAACTAACCTGAAATGTTTGCTCAAAATAGATACACATCAGCTCATACCTACTTTTTATCCCAAAAGTTAACCTGTCTCCTTTAGAAAACCGAGAGTCCGAGGTAATAATTTTAAGCACTCGCAGAGTAGTTTCAGGGTCGTTTAATGGAATAAAAGCAATTTGAATTTTTTCCACCGGTCTCGGGACAGGAAATGGGTTAAAATAATAAACCTTGCTGAAACGCTTTTCGCGTCGCATTTAAGGGTTTTCATCCAATTTTGTTTTAGTTATAAATCTTTTTAGTTGAAAAAACTTTTCAGTAAAATTTTGTTATTTTGGTAACTCCTTTTTCAAAGTTTTTGTTTGAGGTTTATCCAATTACGTAATGTAGGTTTCTGTTTATATCGATAGGTACTGGTAGATAGCATCTGTCATCTACCAAGTTACTTTAGAGGCTGAACAGAAATTGGACAATTTGTCCGCGGACAATTTGAAAATCAAAATCAAGAAAATACTGGTATTTAGGCGCGTTAGATTCGTATATTCCCGTTCGTCCCACTGCTGTCGTCCCACTGGTGGGATGAACGGGAATTTAATAAATTATATTAAATTTATTTCCGCTCGTCCCACTGACTTTGTCCGCGGACAAATTGTCCAACGGCTGCTTAGCGCCTTACCGTGCGTGATTAGGTATACTTATAAGTTTTATGGTGTATTTATAAACAGTATTCTATAATATAGGTACCTATATAAATAACTATCTATATATCTTATTGTTCGTTTAAATAAATTAGTAATTATAATTATCCTTAGGCATAAGAGTCATCCCTCTTGTCAAATAACTAAAAAACTGTCTAGTTCCAATCATATTAGGTTATGTTACCAACCACCAAATAATAAGTAATCAGTTTCCATAATATAGAAAAAAACTTGCCATTCATTCATTCTTTTATTTTCATTCATTCATGTCAAGTCAGTCACTTTTCATTCAACACCGTCGTCAACGTTTAGCATGACAGTCACGGAAACAATTCTTCACACTCCAGTTAAAATTCCAATTGTAACTGTATATGAGATAAGGGCGTATTGCAGACACAGTTGCCATGGTAACCGTAGGCACTTAGACAGGGGGAGGCTCAATATGAACTGCACCATTTGAATTTCAAGTGCTATGCAAAGCGAATCCGATCTGAGGAACCGTCGAGATCGCTTTAATGTCCTTTAGTAAACACGGATATTATTGTCTCACTCGTATACCAATTGTTCTTTGTGGCTTTGTAAAGGACTTCAGTGGACAGAGGAAAGGAATTGAGAATGTAGTAAAATGTAAGGGGCAGGCTACCTTCAAGGAATAAGTGGGTAATCGTCGCCATGGTTCGTCTTGCAGAAACCTAAAGAGATACACATAGATGTAAAAATGTTTCAAGTTATCAGCGTGGACGAGGAAAATGAAAAATAAACCTTCAAGGAATAAGTGGGTAATCGTCGCCGTGGTTCGTCTTGCAGAAACCTAAAGAAATACACTTAGTAGTTATAGAAAAAAATTGTTTCGAGTTATCAGCGTGGATAAGGAAAATGAAAAATAAACCTTCAAGGAATAAGTGGGTAATCGTCGCCGTGGTTCGTCTTATAGAAACCTAACCACATAGTAGATATAGAAAAAAATTGTAGGTATCGAGTTATCAGCGTGGACAAGGAAAATGAAAAATAAAACAATCGAATAACTTAAAACAGATAAGGAGCCAGAAGTCTGGAATATCCGTATTTTTCCGAACATTCGCATCTCATTCGCAATCTGTCAAAAATACAATCAATTTACTTACCAACATTTTTTACAAGTTTGACAGATTGCGACTTGAATGTGAACGTTGACCTTCTGTTATGTCTGTTGAATATTATAGACATTGTAACATAATTTTGGATGGCCTTTAATTGCACACAACTGACGCTGACGTCGTCGTCCCAAGAACAATACAGGATGTAAGGGTAAACACTCTTGTCATTCAAACCATGGGTAGTTGACTTAAATATAAAAATAATTGACCGAACACAACAAAAAAAAAAGTTATTTTCATTAAAAGATTTTAAAAAGTTTCTATCTGACACCGTGCTTGCTAGCGAAACAGCTGACTGACTAAGGGAGGGATCGCGCTCGCTGCCGGTCAGGTCACATCCCGTACCCCCCGCCCGTGTTCAAGTGCAAGTGCAAGTTCGTTGCCCTACCGCATAGGGCAACGAACTTGCGTCTCTTGTGGTAAAATTTAGATCTAAAAAAAATTAAAAAAAAGTTGTAATTTTCCATTGATTTTACGTTCTATAAATGAAACCAAACCACTGGTTGCAAGGATAACGGTGTTTACCCCAGCACCCTGTATAAGTAGATCAATAAAATGAACCAAAGACTGCACTCATTCACAAGTACCAGAATATTAATTACACTGCAAATAATAATGAAGCAAAACTACCATCACGATGCAAATTCCAGCCGTAATTGATCATTACGTCGCGAACGCTCCGCGAACAATTGGAAAGGGATCCATTTCAGTACACTATCTACGGCGACACAAACAGAAACAAACGAACAGATCTTGGAATTGTTGCTCACCGCTTTATTATGATGTTAATTATTTTTATGGGTAAATTGCATTGTTTGATATGGAAGACTATTGCTTTATTGTAAGAAGTCTACAAACGCTACGGTGGTATTGTTATAGTTAGATGGGTAAATTTTATAACATACTAGCTGCCGCCAGCGGCTTCGCCCGCGTGTAATCTTTATAAATAGCCATAGCCTAGGTTACTTAGGGTGGATTTAGCTTTCTAATGGTGATAGAATTTTTGAAATCGGCGCAGTAGTTTATGAGTTTATTCATTACAAACATACACAAAAAATACAAATCTTTCCTCTATATTATGAGCTTTTTTTTAACCAACAAAAACCCTTCAAAGTGGTAAAATACCTACAGTCTAATAGGAAAGAAAAATGAAACAACGCTCTAGGGATACGAAAACAATAGAAAGGTATATTCTGACCTAAACAAATAGTACAGTATGTATGTTACTGAGCAAGCATGTGTTACCAAAATTACGGACGAACGTAACTTGTGCTAAACGTAGGATAAAAGTAGTGAATACTTTCTTCTAATTTTCTGACTCGGTGACGTATGAAATAAGCTCTGTCCGTTTAAGTATTAAAAGAGTATTCAACCGACCATAAAGTTTGTCTTCGTTTTCGAGATAAAATATTGGTTGAAGATACGAGAGAACAGTATTTATTTGTATCAGTGAATATAAATTTTGTGGCATTAATGTGTCATTCTTATCAGTAATCGATGTCATTACAGCTAGCCTGTCTCATTAGGGTCTCGATTACACAGAATACGGCTTTAAATGATAGATATCTTTATTTTACATAATTCGAATGTTTATTACTAGTGAATGACATACCGGAAGATAAAAAAGTGCCATTGTTGGTTACGAAATTAAGCACAAAAGTTTATGATTTACTATCTACACTATGCACTCCTACACCCCCTGTTAAGGTAAAATATGCCGAAATTTGTGAAAAACTGAAAAAGTACTACCACCCTGTTCAAAACTATGTATTAAACCAAGCGGAGTTTCGAAAGAGATGTCAAAAACCCACTGAAAGTATTGAGCAGTACATAGTGGAACTTAAAAAATTATCAAAGAACTGCAATTTTACAAATTTGGATAATGAATTAAAAGAAAGATTATTGAATGGTTCTCATTGTGATTCAGTTAAATTTGAACTATTGAAACAGGCGGAACAACCTTTGGAAAGTTTGATTTACATTGGAAAAACAGCAGAAACTGCTTTTAATTTAGTATTTAATCAAGAGAAACAAGAAGAAAAATCAAACATGTTTAAAGTTCAGGAAAGGAATGTCACAAGAAATAAAAATAATAACTATGGGCCAAAATCAACACCAACAAACAAGCAAAACAATACATGTTTTTGTTGTGGAAAAAATGGACATATGAGACAGCAATGTTACCTGCGTGAAAAATTCTGTAGTGAATGCGGAAACAAAGGTCATATTTATAAAATGTGTCGAAGAAATAAAGAGTTGAGAGCAAAGAAGATGAATCTTGTGGAAACTACAGAAAATGAAGAAGTTAACACTACTAAAGAGGGGAAAGAAACGGACACAGAATATTTCGATATTTTCTACTTCAGTGGTAAAAGTAAAATTCCATCAGCTACATTGAAGGTATGTGTAGAGGGAAAGTTAATAGAGTTTGAAGTTGACACCGGAGCTGATGTAAGTACAATCACACTGGCAGATAAACTACAACATTTTCCAAATGTAGAAATAAAACATAGAAATGTAATTTTCACAAATTTTGACCAATCAACTTCGACCCCACTAGGGGTAATTGAAAACTTAACTGTGAGTTATGAATCAGTGATAGCAAGTAAGCAAAGATTATTTGTTGTGAAAGAAGGTCTACCAAGGATAATTGGAAAGGACTGGCTCTCTTTATTACAATTATGGCCCCCAAAATTTGTACAAAAAACTCTTGAAAACACAACTAGAGACAAATTAATGGAATATTTACAAAATGAATACAAAGAAGTTTTTGAACCGGGAATGGGTGTGTATAAAGGAGAGCCAATCCATTTGTCAATTGAACCAGGAGTTAAACCAATATTTATGCCTGTCAGAACTGTTCCATTTGCATTAAAAAATAAAGTTAAAGAGGAAATACATAGATTGATCAAAAATAAACGTATTGAGCCTGTAGAATATACTGAGTGGGGTACCCCGGTGGTACCTGTATTAAAACCGGATGGAGCAGTTCGTTTATGTGGAGATTATCGTATAACCATAAACAAATATTTGAAAATTGATCATTATCCGTTTCCAACTATAGATAAAATAATGATTAAATTACAAGGTAACAATTATTTTTGTGAACTAGACTTATGTGAAGCTTACTTACAAGCACCATTAGATGCTGACTCTCAAAAACTAGTTACAATAGTTACAGAGGAGGGGATATTCAAATACTTGTATTTGCCATTTGGTGTGAGCACTGGTCCAGGTTCATTCCAGAGGTTAATCACACAAAAACTAAATGGTTTAGACATAGTTGTTTATATAGACAATATATATATATATGGAAAAACATTATCAGAAACAAATGAAAAAGTAAAAATGGTACTACAAAGGTTAAAAGACTCTGGTTTAAAATTAAAAGTAAATAAATGTAAATTTTTCGAAGAAAAGTTAATTGTTTTTGGATTTGAAGTAAATAAAACAGGAATAAAAATAATTAAAAGTAAAATTGAACCATTACTGTCATTACCACGCCCAGAAAATATCAAGATGCTAAGATCATTTTTAGGCAAAGTTAATTACTACAATAGGTTTTTACAAAACATGGCAATGAAACTAAAACCACTATATGATTGTTTAAAAAAAAAAAAAATTCAGTGGACAGAGGAATGTGATAATTCATTCAAAGAAATAAAAAAAGCACTTGCAAACACATCATCCTTATCACATTTTAACAAAGATTCAACCATAGTTTTAACTTGTGATTCGGCAGATGGTGGTGTTGCGGCTATATTGTCCATAAAAGATAAGAATAATGTTATAAAACCAGTAGCATTTGCAAGTAAAAAACTTAATGAGACACAAATGAAATACCCTATCTTGGAGAAAGAGGCATACGCCATCATATTTGGAGTAAACAAATTTTATGAGTATTTATTTGGGACAAAATTTATTTTACAAACAGATAATGAAGCATTAAGTAAAATCCTTGGGCCAAAATATGGAATACCAAAAATGGTTGCAAAACGTTTGCAGTATTGGTCAATTTTTTTGAGTGGGTTTGATTATGAAATTCAACACATTAAATCAAAAAATAACCCAGCCGATTACCTGTCACGCGTAATTACTAGTGGAAAATGTGAAAAAAATAATATTAATAATGCAGAGATAATAGAGAAATCTTATGAAACAAGTATAGTTAATTATATAAATAAATCTAACTTAAATACATTGAATTGGCAAACTATTCAACATGAAACAAAGAAGGATAAAGTAACATGCGATATTCTGAGATATTGTATTGATGGCTGGCCATTAAAAAATGATCAGAGTGAAGAATATGAGCCATATTTTACTCGAAAAAATGAAATAACAATTGAAAAGGACTGTTTATTGTGGGGTTACAGGATAATAATTCCGAAAAATATTAGGGATGAAGTAATGTTAGAATTACACAAGAGTCATTTGGGCATTACCCGAATGAAAGAAATATCAAGGTCATATTTTTGGTGGCCAGACATGGATAAGGAAATTGAAAACATAACCAAGAATTGTATAGTATGCTTACAGAATCATAGGAACCCCGAAAAAACTAAATTAACTGTTTGGCCACAGCCTCCTACTGTCTGGCACAGATTACATGCAGATTTTTTGGGACCGCTATATTCAAAAATGTATTTAGTAATTATTGATGCATATTCAAAGTGGCCAGAAGCATTTGTCATGCACAATATAACGGCCCAGAAAACAATACAAGTATTTAAAAGTATTTTTGTAAGGTATGGTTATCCATTACATTTAGTTACTGACAATGGTCCCACATGGACTAGTGAAGAATTCAGGCTTTTCTGTAAAATGGTGGGATTAAAACATAGCTTTACCCCACCATATTATCCACCTACCAATGGGTTGGCTGAGCGGTTTGTGGAATCATTTAAGTCACATGTGGTAAAAATAGTAGAGAGTGGACATACAGTAGAATATGCTTGTAATTTATTTCTTTTTGATTATAGAAGTACAGTGCATAAAACAACAGGGCAGAGCCCTGCGAAATTAATGTTAAATAGAGAGTTGAGATGCCGTTTTTCACTTCTAAGACCAAATCCAATCAACAACAAAATTGATATTGATCAAATAAAACAAACAATAAGCAGTAAAGACACATTTAAAAGATTTAATGTTGGAGACAAGGTAATGGTAAAAGATCAAAGAAAGAACAAAAAGAGGTGGTCACTTGGAAAAATTATTGAAATCATAGTTCCTGGTGTGACTTATACTGTTGAGGTGGATGGTCTAAAGTGGAAGCGACATGTTAATCAATTATTAGAATGTGGACAAAATTTGTAATAGTTTACTAAGTACAATACTAATATATTTAGATATATAAATTCTAAAAAAAAAAAAAAAAAATGTTTATATTTTTTTATTATAAGTAGGGAAGAGTGTTATAGTACTGGATATGTGTCCAGCACTATTATAGTATAGGGGCAGCACTAGCGCCGCCATCGGCCATGTTGGCATTCGAAAAAGTAATCCTTGTATGCACGTTGTATTATTTCAATAAATAATAGATAAATTCTAATATTGGTATTAATTAATTACCTTGTTAGAGATATAACAATTATAATAATTGTAAAGAGAAAAGAATTGTATTTTTATTTGTAACTAGCTGCGCCCCACGGTTTCACCCGTGTAATTCTCGATCCCGTAGGAGTATCGAGATAAAAAGAATACTATGTCCCAATCCAGGTCATGGTCTACCCATGTGCCAAATTTCATCCAAATCCGTTCAGCCGTTTTAGCGTGAAAGCGTAACAAACAAACAGTAAATCTCACTTTCGTATTTATAACAGACAGAGACAGATGAACATAGTCAGTTTCGCATTTATAATATTAGCATGGATCTGTGCGTAGGTAGGTACTTGCTACTGCAATGCTCTCTGCAAATGTATCGCATAATAAAATGGAGTCGCTAAAACTGCAATCGAATTCTGCCTAGCCTTTTCCCAATTATGTTTGGGTCAGCTTCTGGACTAATCGGATGTAGCTAAATACCAGTACTTTACATGGAGCGACTTCCTATCGGACCTCCAGAATCTAGTTACTGGGTAATACGAATTTCTCCCTTTAAAAAAAAAACTGGTTTGTTAGACTTTCGGCCTCTGACGACCCGTAACGACTGTCAAAGATCCACTAATGACAGCCGGGATCAACGGCATAACGTGCTTTCCGAGCCACGGAGGAGTCTCGTTATGTAAAGATGGTCACTCGTCCACAGACCAACCCCGGCAAGCGTAGCTTAACCTGATGGATCGACCCGTGCGGCCGTTATTATTTAGCCACAAGCTAAAACTGCAATTTTACATCTATATTTCTGTTTCTAAATACGAAATTGGTACTAGATTAGTTTTGCTTTGTGGCGGTACAATTTTCCTGTATCATCAAATACCACTTCAATATCTATTATCATATCACTTCAATATGCAAATGACTAACAACTTGATGACAATAGCACACTAATTGATTAATCGCTGCGCGACGCAAAGTGACAAAGCGACAAATTCAATGTCGAATCCAAATCAATTAACTAGAACCAATTTGGATGAAGTTGGACGATGCAATTAGAGATGTCGGGGCTATCTGACCGAACTAAGACCGGTCCTGTGCTAACGACGTACAGGCCATCCGTAATGATTTTCATTTGTTAACCGCCTGTAGTTCACTCAACATTGTTAAAGTTTTCTAAAAACGATTTGGAATATTATTAGGATTCTTTTGGCAATTAAATAAATGAGCTTATTCTGTTCAGAGGGCCTAGACAAGTGATAATCGCTTCGAAAGCTTTTCGTATTTATACACTTTCTACAGAATTGACATAAGCTTTTCGATAGCTTATGTCCGTCCTGTACATTTTTGCCTTTTCCATCATCGGTATCGCTGATAGCATGTCACTTAGTCTATAGTCTAAGGCCTCAGTAGTGGGTAATACGATTGAGCATGTCCTGAGGTCAATTCAGACTCAATTCAGGCAAAGGATTATTTACGTAACTAGCTATAAAAAATCAAAGTAGCTGACTTCCGAAATATAATTTATTTTTCAGTTGGTCGGTTGTTTTTTGTTGTTAAACCACTTCACTTAAATGTGTTAAATAAATTCGCCATTGCATGGCAATAAGTTGTATGTATCAGGATTATCTATAAAACTTGGCACCCTTAGATCTCAATTCTTTTGTTAGCCATGTCGACAACCACGCTTATTCTTAAGGTGCTCCCACACAGCAGTTATATAACGTTATACAACATTGTGTAACACGATAACATTTATAATAGCGTGCGCTATTATAAATGTTATCGTGGTACATTAATATTGATTGATGATGACACAACCTATATTGATTTTGGCTCCATTTTCAAATTTATGTTTTTGATTGGATTACTATTAACTGGACACAAATCTCTGTCTGCATCGCTATCAATATAAAAAGTGCCCAAAAGGCTGGCAGCACCGCCACGTTGTATGTGCTGATTCTTCGGCCAAAAAATAGGCCAACCGTCTGGTCACGTGAAGAGTCGACCAACCACTTGTCTATGTCTCGATCTTGAAAAACTTAAATAAAGCTCCACAGATACTTAGACACAACACAAAACAAAGTTGCACAACATTATTTTGATAAAAGATTTTATTTCATTGTTGCCGGAATAAAATCTTTTATTTCCTATTGTTTCAACTTTGTTTACAATAAACACGCGGTTTAAAATACATCATTGTGTCTTTTAGTAGGTATCCTATATTATTGCCTTTTATTACATTGTAGACAACTTTGTTGTATTCTTTATTAGGTAGCGTATAAGACCTACGACGTAGGTGTATGAATAGGCGGACGAAACTTAAATGAAACATTAAAATATATCGTTTAACATACGTTATAATATAGCAAGTTTTATTGGATAAACAAGGCAAACTTAATTGATAACAAACAAATAATTAACTTTTATTAAAACATTAAACTAGGGTGGGTTTTAAAACAATCTCTCTCTTCCAAAATTCTATTTTAAATCTTCAACGCAGCCCCTTCACAAGTTGTTACAGAGCCTATTCTGTCAGAATAAGGTTTCCCATTGTAAATGAAATCCGCTAAAGAATAATTTATAAGTACGTCGAAACCTAAAGATTGTCCAACTCTCTTTGAGCCAATGGCTGACCACAACGCGGTACATAACTGAGGTGCTTTCGTGACTGGTTTTCTTGGCTTCATAAACGCGTAGTCTGGTCCAAGGTCCACAATAGTCAAGGGGACAATAGGAACATCCTTGAACATCTTTGCTAGGTCCACAGCGGTTTTGACAAGCATCGTTGCAAGACCATTCTGTCTGTGTGCAGGTAGGGTTCCCAGGAACATTATTTCAGAGCAGCAATCGACACCGTATCTGAGAAAATTGTTAAAATAAATGATTAGTAAAACACTGTAACGCAGAACTGTTAATTATTAGAACAAGAAAAAAGCAGAGCAAGGGATTCTGGTCTTTTATTTCCAGGTCGGGCACTTTTTCTGCCCTTCAATGTTATTTTTCCATCAGGAATTTCTCGATAGTAGCCCGGTGCCTGGATTTCTGGGACGTGAACGAAATTACGTGGGACTTGAACATAACTGATGAAATGTACCCTGTAGGTACTGTTCACCTGCCTAAGGTTTGAATTCCTCCTACGCTGATGTCGGTCGCGTATGTCGGTCGCGCGTACGTATATAGGTACATTGTGTTCTATATAGTACCATATTGCGACGCTGACGTCCTCGGCGCGTACTACGTTGCTACGCGTACGCGACCGACATCAGCGTAGGAAATTCAAGCCTAACCCTTCGGGTAAATGGGCGTGATATGAACAGTAAGAATAAAGCTTAACAGGAAGCACCTAGTGAACCTTCCACCTTGTCAAGTGTTAGACATGACATTGATCCGCAAACCAACGTATGATTTTGCACACTTGCAGTTCGAACTTCACTACTCACCAAGCGAAGCTTCTAACTATTATGGCTTTTGAACTA
This sequence comes from Lithophane semibrunnea, assembly GCA_947363905.1. Taxonomy (NCBI): domain Eukaryota; kingdom Metazoa; phylum Arthropoda; class Insecta; order Lepidoptera; family Noctuidae; genus Lithophane; species Lithophane semibrunnea. The sequence goes on along the minus strand of OX376201.1, from coordinate 7,930,332 downwards.
AAACTGTGTTAACTTTGGAGCTTATTGCATAATACTACAATAATCATACCTCTCAAAATAATTACACTTTGCATCAAGTTCGACCATAAATTCCATCATGGCGCGGGAAGCTGGTCGTTTGCAGCGCTCCTCGGTAAATATTTCGAAAAATGACTTTTCCGTGGAACCTGGCATTGGCGCTTCCTGAAATGTAAAAGATAAAGTGATATGGTAACCTAGCAGGCAACCCATCTGAGTGAGTGAGAAGATTGAGAAGTCTTAACCGTATAAAGACATCTGCAGCGAGGCATTGTATGGGCGTTGTCATATAAATGTCATAGACAACTTATGTGCTGTATTGCTAATCTGTAACCATATTACCGTGTAAACTTAGGTGAAGTGAGCGTCGAGTGAGCTGTCATTGTCCTCGATACCTACTGATTCTGAGGCAGTGACAGTTCACTTCAAGCTCACTTCACCTATGTTTTCACGTTGAGATGGTTACAGAAAACCTCGCCAGGTTCTATAATTACTAACGCATTTTTTTATGTGGGTAATTATAACTTCTCCCGCTCTGGGCGGAGCGGCAGGGCGTGTCAGACTCTTACTGACTAAAACCCACCCGTGTTCCTTCAGTTGCCTGTGTGTTGCCAGGGGCCACAGGAACCCTTTCGGACTTTCCCGCGACCTAACGCCTACCATTACAATAAAGAGAACTAGGAAGTCAAAGTCAAAACGTTTATTGCGAACTAAGTGTACAATGTTGGTGTTACGTGATGTTAGTACTTATGACTTAGCAGCCTTTTACAAACATTGTAACGAACGACTATTGGAAAGAGCTCAAAGAGCTTCATAGATCAAGAGAATATAATTTTATTATTAGTAATTAAGTATAAGCTTTGCCTTATTAAAATTAGTTGATTATCAAGATAATTAATTATAATATAAATTATGTGAAATTTCTTTTTGTCTGGCGCCCATTGTGTCACCCTATGTAAAATTTCTATATTTATATCTGTATTTTTATGGTGTAAATAATAAAGAGTATCCTATTCTATTCTATTCTCAATAATCCCTATACTTTTTTGGATTTTGAACAGAAACTTTATCCATTCTGTTTCAAGTGCGGATGTGTGATAAGACTTATCTGTTAGAACGAGGGCAATGACACTGCTGAGTATCAAAACTTTAATACTTTTGTGACGGGTCACTGATATTCTTATCATTCTAACAAAATCACCGTTTGTAACGTAAAACCGAATATCACTAATTACATTATCATAATTACACAGTATTTGTGACAATATAACAAACTATAACTATTATTATCATCTACTGGCTTTTTCCTGCGGTTTCGCCCGCGTCGAGTCGGAAATAATCCCACGGAAACGCACTACCGGGATAAAAAGTATCCTATGTCCTATTCCAAGTCATGGTTTACCGTTTATCCGTCTGTTTGTTACCGCATCGCGTAAAATAAACAAAACACAAATTAATGGTTATCCATTCGTTTGTGTTTTGTTTATTAAAAACACGTAAAATAAACAAAACACAAACTAATGGTTATCCATTAGTTTGTGTTTTGTTTATTAAAAACACGTAAAATAAACAAAACACAAACTAATGGTTATCCATTAGTTTGTGTTTTGTTTATTAAAAACACGTAAAATAAACAAAACACAAACTAATGGTTATCCATTGGTTTGTGTTTTGTTTATTAAAAACACGTAAAATAAACAAAACACAAACTAATGGTTATCCATTAGTTTGTGTTTTGTTTATTAAAAACACGTAAAATAAACAAAACACAAACTAATGGTTATCCATTAGTTTGTGTTTTGTTTATTAAAAACACGTAAAATAAACAAAACACAAACTAATGGTTATCCATTAGTTTGTGTTTTGTTTATTAAAAACACGTAAAATAAACCAAACACAAATTAATGGTTATCCATTAGTTTGTGTTTTGTTAAAACATTACCTATATTGACTTGTATTTCTTTCACATTTCATCCCTCGTGGAAAAAAATATTAGTTAGTCAACAAGATGATATCGGGGCCCCGCGACTGGTGGAGCCTATTTTAATGCAATCCTCTTTTACATTGTAGTAGTAACATCATCGTTAATAATACCAACCTGCAATTTACTAAAAACTGTTGACACCACTTCCCCAGTATCAGTGTCGACTGCAACCAATGAAAGACCGTCCAAGGCTGCGTCTGCGCATAATTCTAACAATTCTTCCGCTGCTAAGGGATCCTTGTCCACCTCTGTACCAATACACACGGCTTCATTTGGAATGAAACCTTTTCTAAGTACCTGAAATATACAACAAATTACGATACATTTATTGATGTTCAAAAATGTATGTTGTACAAACACAGTCTGTTATATAAAAACTTACTTTTAAAGCACCAGGAAAAGTAGCAGCTGATATGGATTCGATTCTGTATTTTCCTTAAAACATAATTATAAAAATAATTAGATAACAATAATAATTAACGTTTTGAGGCTACCTGAAAACGTCATTATAGAAATAAAATTAAAATACATATTACATTGAGCAAACGTATAAATAGGTATGTATATTATTTTATTGATCAAGAAGTATGGAATACATTGGTATATCAAATTTCATGAGACGAAACCGCGTTTTGTCCTTTAGAACAGCTGTTACCGGCAATGTGTATAATTCTGAATCATATTATACAATACCTCGACATTTAATACAATTATTTTACACACCCGGATATTGTAAAGAACGACAAAGCATTCTTTAATTTTAACAAAGGTATTATATAGAAAAGATGATGATGATTTTGTATTGTAAGTATATGTTACGGCTAAAGGTGGGTGTGAACATAAACTTAAGATTAACCGGCTAAAGTTCGATATCATGTTAGTTTGTGTCATGATATTCCATCTTTAGCCGGCTAATGTGCACATTAACCGGAACGAAACGGCTAAAAATGTATTCGGAGGGCTTGAGGGCGGTAGGGAGACAATGCGCGCACACGTGGCAATGTTTTTGTTTAGTATTGCGTCATCTTTCCTTGCGGTTGATTGCACGTACTTGCAATGTCGGCGTCGCACAATCTCGAAACGCTTAAAACGAAGTTTGAGAGTAAGTTTCGTGAGTTACTAACATCAAAACGAACTGATAATAATTTTTATTTGGTAGATATTGTTTTAAGTAATTAATATTTTGTAATAATTGCAATTTTGAATACCTAAATAGATACATAAAAGTATGTGTACTAAAATAATCTCTAAAATAATCACCCGCATGGTGATTATTTTTTAATAAAAGTTTTCGTGTCAAAATAGTTAGCATTATTACATTGTTTCCTTTTTCATTTCCTTCTACATTTTTAGCCACAGTTACACTTAAGTTTAGCCCGCTAAAGATAGAAGAAACTAACATTAACACCTCCTCGAAGTTAGACCTAAGTTTAGCCGGCTAATCTTAAGTTTATGTTCACACCCACCTTTAGCCGTAACATATACAATACAACACAAAGGCGATAACAACAAACAAGAACCCAGTCAATGTTGTAATAATAAAAAATATCAAAACTAAAACTCAAACTTAAAGCATTTATTTCAATAACACCAATTACGGGCATTTGAATTGTCAAGGGAGATGAAGGTCAGTCAGAAAGATGTATGCTAGACTCGCGACAATCTAAGAAGTCCGTTTTGACAGCTATAAAAATGCTTTGTGTAGCGATGAAAAAAAAAAAATAGTTTCTTATAAACTGATTCTCGAGACATATCGATTGACCATACTTAGAGAGTTTGTAATCGACAACTTATCTACATTGCTTAAAACTGATCCTCAAGGTATATCGTTTTATTACATGTACGAGAACGAAACGTCAAAACGGACTTCTTAGATTGTCGCGAGTATAGTTGCCCATTCTAAAGCGTAGTAGGATTATTCCCTCCTAAAGCGGGATTATAGTTTCGTTATGTAGGTATTTGAAAAATTGATAAAAATTAGAAGCACTTACCGTCTTCTGAACTAAGCCACGCCGCCATTTCTATTAATTTCGGAAAAACGAAATCGTGATAAAAAGATTAACTTCTTTTTCGCTCCGGAGCAAGGCGAGTACTAACGATGAATGACAGGCTGCAAACGTTCTGACTGTATGTAGTTATATGCCGACGCTAATCGATGTGTCTGCTCTAAACAATATCTATCTCGTAACTTGTCATACATGGAGTACCTACAAAAAAAAGGATAAGGCTTAGTGCGAATCCGTTACAAAATGAGCGTTCCGTATCAACCAATTTTAGTTTATTCTGTTTCAAAAGATACAAAATAAGTCATGTATTTTTTCTAGCCCACTGCGGGGGAGCCTATAAACAGGGTAATGTATATTTGCATCATGCAGATTTTAAAACTACGCGCAAATGGGGCATGGTAGGGCTTGTCATTTGTTGCTGTCGTTGCTGACACCGAAGAAGTGATCTCAGTATTAGTGATCTTAGTTTTTTTTTCATTTTTTTTTTTTTAATGTAAATTGCATTCGTATCGAAACAAAAGAAGGTGAATGAGAAAAAAGTTTTGCAAAAAATTGTCATAGATTTAGCGGTTACAAACCGGTACAGCTGTTTTAGTAACAAAGTCCTTCACAAACTTCCACAACTAGGCATTATCATCATCATCATTTCAGCCGAAAGGCGTCCTCTGCTGGACATTTGCACTGCCACTTCGACTGGTTCTGTGCTTGCCGCATTCCTGCGGCTTTCATCATAAGGTCATCAGTCCACCTTGGCCTGCGCATTACCATTATAAAATTGACAGAAAGTCGTACCTACGAAACGAAAACAAAATCAATTTACCGCATCCCATGAAAATAAGTGGTGGATTTCTTTAAATAACTTTAGTAGGTTAGACCTCCAACTTTCAATTACGAGACACAATAGAATTTTAATGTTAACGGCCTTCTAAAGGCCAATCAGCAGTTGAGCGGATCAAGATTTGTAAGGATTATCAAAAATAAACAAAGCGTTCAATATTGATAAAATTTATGATAACGAAAAACTGATATGTAAGTATAATTACCTAATGATGATTGTGGTTGACGTCATAAATGACCATTTTATTAAAATGATAACATTAGTGACCCGTCAAACTAAAGTACCTAAGTATAACAAATTACATTATTGATACTCAGACAGTATCATTTTCTCCGTTCGAACAGACAACTTCAAGCACAGTCTTTGTTCAAGATGTGATGATGTTTGTTATAATAATAGTTAATAGTTGCGATATAAATAAATTCATTGATCAACCATAATAATTTTACATAATAATATTTATGTAGTCCGAAAGTCTGACAATCAGTCTTACCAAGGGATTGCATCATATTACCCAGGAACTGGGTTGTGGATGTCAGATAGGCAGCCATATATTAAATATACAGCTGCATCCAATTAAACTGGAAGCCCACCCGAACATAATTAGGAAAAGGCTAGTCGGATGATGATGATTTTCACGTATTTAAATCAAAATTTCAGATCAGAGTTACGAGCATTATACATAATATAGCAAATGAACTGTACTTACCATTAAGACTAGGTACTGCTACTGAACCATAAATGATTAATTAAATTATTTTCCCAATCCTTAAAGGCACAAAACACTCTTTTGTTAAATCGTAATGGCAATTTAAAATAATTTTTTTTTTCATTATTTTACTAAGCCAAGTTCAGATTCCTACTCTACAAAGTTTAAAAAAAAAACACAGTGGCAGATTCTGTTTTGCACGGAACCCTAAAATAACATAACAAAAGTTAAATTATATGTTGTTATCTTAACTTTTTCCGTGATTAGATAAGATTATTGTTATTTCTGACTCGTGAGTTATTATGTTACATTTCAACTACAACGTTTGTAACTCCCCCCGCTTCCCCGCATGGCGACGGCGGGGCGCGGCGCGGGTAGCGGGGGGAGTATTGGGTTGCTTACCTAAACAATAGCAAGCCGAGTTAAGAGAGCCAGTTAAAACACAATAAATGGAACAAGGTTAGTTAATTATCAAAAATAATGTAAAAAACTTATGTTCCATATTAAACCAAATGGTATTTTTGACTGGACGGTAGAAGATTGAGATTTGAAAAGAAGGGGAAAAGAAAAGAAAGGAGATAGGTATTATTATTATATATATTTTTAACCACAATCGCATATCGTTTTTCAGTATCCGTTATTAGGCAGCGGTAGGTATGTACAATCACGGGTATGCATACCAAGGTATGTCATACATACGTACATACATACGTCCGTGCCATGGGCTAACCCATGGCACGGACGTAAAAATATTGCGGCGGGATTTCTTTGCACACTGGATTTTTAGCGGTCTGCTAAGCGCCTAGAGTTTGAAATCCAATAGTGTGTTTTATGTAACGCGCTGAGATGCACTCAGTTGAATTCTCAACGCTCGACTTAACACCGAGAGTCGAAAATCCACTGCGCGATAAAATCCCACCGCGATATTTTTACGTCCGAGCGAACGTGGGCTTACGCAACATTCAGAAGCGATTTTCTCGTGAAATAACGGTTGGAACTTGGAGAAAAGGCCTATTTCATAATAGTTAGGTTTTGATTATATAATATTGATAGTTAGACAGTTGAAATTTTCACAGATGATGACAACATTTAGGGGTTGAACGTGGTCAGGGGTTGAGACTGTACTAAACCGTTCGGAACACCATAACATTTCTATCAATCAATTAACTCAGCCTGTGGCGGCATCTACATCGCCAAATGCGAAATACGCATCAAAGACGCGAAACATAAATCCTGCATCGCGCAATTAGAGTTTACCGCGCGATGGACATATACACAAGATTCCAAAATCAATCGTTGTGCAGCTGCTCACCAGACACAACACCCGTCCGGTCAGAGGATCGTCCCTTTTCTGTTTATAAGTCTATCGCAGCCACTGCTGGACATAGGCCTCTCCCAAGCTGCAAAACAACACCCTGTCCTCCGCACTGCGCATCCGCTGACGACTGATGGCTGAGGCTTATCTTTAAGTGTACGAAGAACGTTCACGCTTCAAGCTTTTGAGAAAATATTAAAGTTCTATATATGTTTAAGTAAGTTTTATTTAGTGCTTTTTAGTTAGGTAATTAAAAGCTTATTTAAAAAATCAAGTAATAAAAACTAAAACCCAACTACGACTTAAAAGGTATAAACAAGACACCACAGACAGACAAATTTAAAATCCGGAGTCACACGTGTTAGGGCATTAATCGAACAGGTTACGTGTGACTCCGGATTTTTAATTTGTCTGTCTGTGGTGTCTTGTTTATACCTTTTAAGTCGTAGTTGGGTTTTAGTTTTTATTACTTGATTTTTTTTTAAATTCTTTTGGGGTTATAATATATATATTTTTGAAATGTGCTCATTAAGCCCTTTCATTTGATACCCAACATGGTAGGATTAAACCATTTTTTTTTTAAGTTCCTCACTTTTTGTCCTCTAGAGGGCGCCATTTTTAATGTGACTTCACATAGCCTATAACCAGCGGACAATCACGGCGCTTCTAACGATACCTCATTTGTCAAATTGTGATAAGTGGTTTGGAAGATAGGAGGGAAAAGATGAACATACATACATACATACATACATACATACATACATACATACCGGTCAAAATCATAACCCTCCTTTTTCTTCGCCGTAGTCGGGTAAAAATAGATATTTACTTATATTTTATTTTGTTCTTTTTAGCATTAGAATTTGTTTGAATATCTGTTCTATCACCTTCACTAATCCAACGAGCCCATTACTACAAGGCTATCTTGTAAGGTCGAAAAATTCCTTTGGCCACATTCCGCTTCTTTAATCAGATCATGGACTACACCATGTGCTACCTTGTTTGATTGAGTAATTCATTTGGCCAACTTCCGGCATCATCATCATCAGACCAGCTCCATGGTGTCATTTTTTTTAAATGTCTCGGTAGTTGTATAAGTATGCCAAGTTTCAGCTCAATCGGATGCCTAGAAGTGTTTGGCAAATGGATGACAGTTGGAGTAACTGGAAACACATACGAACAAAGCAAGCTATTATAAAGCTTGTAAAAAAACGACAAAGTGAAAAATAACTGTAGTTTTGGAAGTCGGTGTCTTTGGTTTTGCCGCCGACTTCGAAATAAAAGTTGTCTTTCACTTGTTTTTTTGTAAAAAGTTTTACTTATATTTCCTTTATTTTATTTCCAATAGGTTTTAACTTTACATATTTTCACACTTATTGATATTACTAACTTATTGTAAAAATATTCAATATAATAATATCTATTTTTTTTTAATTCTCTCCTTGAAATCAATCAATACTTATAGCAGCCGCTTCAGCAAAAACTTCTCCGCCTAACCTTTCAGCATAAGACTTTCCATTGTAATAAAAATCATTGAAGGACACTCGTATGCCTACTTCAAAACCTAGAACCTTCCCTATTTTCTGGGTCGGATCCGCTGTCCACAGCGCTTGGCAGATCTTCGGAACCTTCGCTACCGCTTTCCTTGCCGCCATGTTTGAATAGCTTGGGCCTAAGTCTTGTACTGTCATTTGTGAAACTGGACCGTTTTTTAGCTTCTTCCCCAATTCTATTGATGTTCTGCATAGAATTGTGCCCAGTTTATGGAATCTATGCTCGCGAAGTGTTGCTAGGAACATTATTTCGAGGCTGCAGTCGACGTTATATCTGGGAAAAGAAGACAATGTTAATTTAATAACCCAATTATACGCGGTGCCCGCTCTATAGATAATACTCTATTACATGGAATCTATTACATAGCTATTTCTTTGTTTTTAACGTTCAAAAGTGCCTTTTATATGCCTAATTGAAATAAATTATTTGAATTTGACTATGGGACTGATTCTCAGTAAATAATAAAGTTTCATAATGAGTTTTCTCTTGAGTCGATACGAATTATTCGAGATTAGTTCAAAAATTCATGCTGTGTGTGCAATAGTTTAGCCTGACCGAAATATCGTTTAATGTAAAGTCAACCGAATAAAATGGATTAATAAAATTAGCGTGTTCACACCGCCGCCGCGAAATCATAGCAGTGAAACTGCAGTAGTTCAATTTTACCGACGCATCATGTTCCTCTACTCGAATCCAATTCGAGTAAAGGCCTATTTGCATTGTCCAAGATAGAACCAAGCGTCAAGTGCCAGGTGACCTGCCGCGCAAAAAAGAAAGATAATATTGCCCTGTCCTCAAGTACACAGGTGACATGCCGCACAAGATAGAAGGACAATATTGCCCTGGCCTCAAGTGCACAGGTGACATGCCGCGCAAGATAGAAGGACAATATTGCCCTAACCTAACTGCTAAAATACGGACATACAGGGTGCATATTTCATACAGGGTGTTAGTGTAAGCATCCTTAAAACCAGTAGTTTGGTGTCATTTATAAACGTAAAGTCAATGGAAAATTACAACATTTTTTTTCTTTTTTTAAAAACTACATTTTACCACAAAAGACGCAAGTTCGTTGCCCTAGGCGCTAGGGCAACACGGGCGGGGGGTGCAGGACGTGACCTAACCGGCCGCGAGCACGACCCTTCCCTCAGTTAGTCAGCTGTTTCGCTAGCCAGCACGGTGTCGGATAGAAACTTTTTAAAATCTTTTAATGAAAATAACGTTTTTTTTTGTTGTTACTCGGTCATTTGTTTTTATATTTAAGTCCCATGGTTTGAGTGACAACAGTGTTTACCCTGACAACCTGTATAGACTCGTAACTAAATTATTACAAATACCAAATTCTATCAACAGTTCCAAGATAGTTTCTATAAAGACAATAGCGAGATCTTAATGGATCTCAACAGGCAATCAGACGGGATGTTCTTTGTTAACTGTATTCTGCAGCTGTATGAAATAGCTAGTTGTCCTAGAACAATTAATTTTACTGGCATTTGAACTTTAAGACAATGGATATAAATTCTCGAGAAGGAAATTGTTACAGAATTTATTTGTTATTAACATGTTGTAATCCAGATTTTGTTATTATGGGCGATTTAATAATGAAGCTATATATTTTTATCCTAACATAACATAACCTGTAATCCCTGATTAAACCTGCAGAAGTATACCTTTAGTGCATTTCGCCAGTTATGTTTAATTTAAATCCCATTTATTAGGGGTTGCCCTATTACAGGGTCCAGATTCTGGTGTCTGGATCTGTGCCTGGTTGTTGAACCAGGCACAAATCCAGACTCCGGATTGCTACTGAGAAAGGAGAGCCAGACTCTTACTGACTTAAACCCTCCCGTGTTCCTTCAGTTGCCTGTATGTTGCCAGAGGCCACGGTATCCCTTTCGGACTTTCCCGCGACCCCGGCAGGCATGACATGCAGACCCCGGACGGTGAGCTACCCATTGCTCACAAGCCCGCGCCTACGTTGGCCGGGCATCAGGCCCAGGGCGTCTCTAGCGGCGACTAGGGGCGTGATGGCGCGACATTTGCCTCTCCCTGACCCGTTCCGCCTCCTCCGAGTAAAATGCCCCTAGTATTACAATCATGCAATCCTTCGGTACCTACCGTTTACAAAACTTGCTAAAAGCAAAGTCAAAATCAAAGTCAAATATTTATAGTTCGATTCAGGCGTGACTTTGCGGAAATCCATTATAAAAAAAAAAATACTCTGCGTCCAGCGCTCGGTGTGGTAACACGTCGCGTTCTGGTTTGCAATTGGTCAATCGTCATCCTGAAGATGCCTCGTTGAGAGGTGAAACACGTGTCGATTTCTTACAGGGTTTTTATGACTCTTGAAGAATAGTCAAGCGGAATAGGTTACTAAATATATCAGCGTCTATTGTATTTCAAATATTTATTTCAAAGTAGGCACATTAAAGGCACTTTTGAACGTCAAACAAAAGTAACCGGCCAAGTGCGTGTCGAACAGAATAACCTACTACTAACGTACCACTATGAATCAGCGTACAATCACGTCAAGTTTCCTGTAATTGGAAGGTGTCGTAAGACTGACGACTGCTATACTTACTCAGATCCTATATTTAATTTATTTATTTATTCATTTATTATCTTTTTAGGAAAACTTACAGCTAAATAGATACAGTAAGTATAAGTTTAAACAAAATATGGCCAATTACAAGTTTCCACAAGTAGTATTAAAAATCACAAGAAACAGAAAATTTGCAAACGTTTGAGTTTGAATTAGAATTTGCTAATAGACTATAACACAAAAACAGAAAAATGACTATTAATTACGCTCGAAGAAGCGATTTGATAGAATTTTCTTCATTTTAGTAACACTGGTATTGAAAATGTCGATATCAGCTTCCTGACAGGTTGCGTTGTACATACGACTCGCTCTCAACATGAACGATTAAAGGCTGGTTTGTGGGTAAAGCTTGTCGACTCAGAAATGACGCGCCTGACTATCGCATTTACGTACACTTCAGAATGAACAAGCTATAGTAGTCAACTAGATAGGCACTGCAACTATGGTTGCCCCAAAATTGTATGTAACGCTACGTTCGGACTTTTGAGTCCATAAACCAGTACTCTACCTAAACGATCGTACTTCAATATGTTATAACATTGACTCCTAGCAACTGAAGTAAATAAAAAAGGCAAAACTTGTGTAAGCTTTACAAAAGGCTTTACATCAGATGTCCAAAAACTATTGTGGTTCCGAGACCTTTGCCCGTTTGAATTAAAATATAAGATAATAAATATAAATATGTGATAGGAGACGCTGAGACAGAATAATTTTTGGCGGGTAAGTGCCATCACGTATTTTCAATGTATTTTAATAATGTTCATGTCAATAATTAATAAATTGACCAAAGTTGGATAGGTATTAGTGTTATTATAATCTGTAAGTACTACTTACTTATTCAAATATTTTAACAGAATAAAGCTAAGGCAGTATATAGCTTGAACGAATCCATTATTATGTCTACCAGAGTGCCTTGTGATCATTAATAGGCTTGCGTGATCGACAGTACTGGTACAGTGACTGACAGTAGTGTTAGGTAAGTACTTAATGGCAATGACAATGACTGGCAGCCGTGACATGTTTGTTAGAGCAACGTCTACATAAGTAATACCAATGACGTAAGGTGATACGAGTACATCATTGGGTAATATAAGTAAGTAAAGTTCGTGGGTACTTATTTTATCCTAAGAGCAATATTTGTAGTCACATTCTCGAAAACGGCTCTAACGATTTCGATGAAAGTTGCAATTTATGTGTTTACAAGGGGCGAAAAATCGATCTAGCAGGGTCTCATTACTTGGAAAATTTGTTATCTCTACTTTCACCCGAGCAAAGCTCGGTCGACCCCCACTGATTGTTCACTCTATCACTTTAGGTTAACCTGTAAAGATAGTTTGTGTTGTTGTAAATAAATAAATAATAAATAAATAAATGCAAAAATGTGTTAAATGTGCCATTGTTTGAATAAAGAAAGTTTCAAGCTATTGCTTTTAAAATACAAGCTTTAAATTAATGATGATGATGATAAACCCTGGACTGTTTTGTCCTGATGCAATGACTCTGGCCGTTCTGAGCTCCAATCATACTAATATTATAAATATGAAAGTTTGTGTGTTTGTGTGTTTGGATGTTTATTACTCAATCACGCAAAAATGGCTGAATGGATTTGGATTAAATTTGGCAAACAGATAGTTTATAACCTGGATTAACACATAGGATACTTTTTATCACGATATTCCTACGGGATCAAGACTTACGCGGCTGAAACCGTGGGGCGCAGCTAGTATTTTATATTTACTGTAAAAAGTAGTAAGTATACTAGTTTCACTTTCATATCTTTTTCATAAGCGTCTCGAATCTACTCAAAGATTTTTACGCCTCGGGTCGAAAACAAGCCAACCACGTCACTGCATTAAACCAAGAAAATAAACATGCCTTTGGGCCTCATAAAACCACAATATGCAAGATGTAATAACTTGCTCGTTTCATTATGTTAAACGAGATTACCAGAATTAATGAGATTCGTGCATTATGTTAGCTGATAAACCGGAGATGAATTTACTGAGAGCCTCACAGTTTAACGATTTTGTCATAAAGTCGTGTAGGTACTCGCTTACATGTTTATTAAAATTAGAAGATGATGAGACTCTCTCATCATCTTCCTAGCCTTTTCCCAACTATGTTGGGGTCGGCTTCCAGTCTAACTGGATGCAGCTAAATACCAGTATTACATGGAGCGACTGCCTAATTATTTGACCTCCAGAACCCAGTAACTGGGTAATACGATAACCCTTGGTAAGACTGGTTGTCAGACTTTTGGGCTTCTAACGACCCGTAACAACTGTCAAAGAGGCTTAACGCGCTTTCCGAGCCACGGAGGAGTCTTGGTATGTAAAGATGGTCATCCATCCACGGACCAATCCCGGCAAGTGTAGCTTAACCTTATGGGTCGATCCGTGCGGCTGTTATTACTTAGCCACGAGCGCCACCATGAGAGACTCATAATAAAGAAAATTAGAGGGAGGAAATTCCACGCGTTTACAGGACTAGAAACGTAAGGTAATGATATTTTTAACTATATTTTGTAAAACCAAAAGTCAAAAAAAATTGGAGGGAAATTGAAGAGGTCGAGTCAAGGAAAAATTACATCACACAGATTAAGGAGAAAATGAAGGTCACGACAGGAGGAGGTCTCATGAAATAGAACTTAACAAATAAAAGTAAAAAATATCTACTATTGAAGAGACTAAAACGCGACTAGACTCGCGACACTATAAAAATGCTTTGTGTAGCAATGAAAAATAAAATTGGTTTCTCATAAACTGATTCTCGAGACATATCGATTGAACATACTTAAAGAGTTTGTAATCGAAGACTTATCTACATTGCTTAAAACTGATTCTCAAGGCTTAACGTTTTATTATAAGTACGAGAACGGAACGTCAAAACGGACTTCTTAGATTGTCGCGAGTCTAATAAAGATATCTAACAAATATTTTTGTGAATCCTTGGTTTTGGAAAAGGCTCGGATGGGTATTCGACTCAAATTAACGGCCTGAGTACCTACAGGCCTAAGGTGCTGGTTGTTAGGTACCTACTACATAACATACATAATACATTGACTGCCCGGTGGTCTCGTGGTCGCAAGCGCGACTGCAGAGCGTGGGGTCCTGGGTTCGATTCCTGGGTCGGGCAAAGTGTTATTGGATTTTTCCATTAGGAATTTCGTAGTAACAGCCCGGAGTTTGGAAGTTGGCGGTGTGATACCCCCGTGCCTCGGAAAGCACGTTAAGCCGTTGGTCCTACGCCTGATCTGTCTCCGGTCGTGTCGGATTGCCGTCCCATCGGACTATGAGAGTGAGGGAAGAGAGAGTGCACTTGTGTCTGCGCAAACACTTGTGCACTATAATATCTCCCGCGCCGATGGCTAATCTCCGTTGAGATTGGCCGCCGTGGCCGAAAATACGGTCTGGAGGACTATTATTATTATTATTATTATTACATAAAGGTACAAGTCCGTCGCTGACTGCAGGCAGCAGCAGCAGACGACGTTTCGTCGCGATACAATACTGGTTTCTATGTATTTCTATGAAACCAACGTGTCGCTACGGAAGGTATTTCATAGAAATGGGTACATAAATAAACCAGTAGTGTCGCGGCGACAAGTCACCTGCTGCTGCTGCCTGCTCGGCTACGGACTTGTACCATATGGTAGTCAGTAATGTCCTTACTTTTCAAAGAAATTACACCTGCCGTCGACTTCTGCCATCCACTCTATGAGAGCCCGTGATGAGGGCTGTGTGCAGCGCTCTTCTGCAAATATTTCGAAGAACGGCCTCTCTGATGAATCTGATGTTGCTACCTGGAATAAAGAATTTCATTTATGTTTTTAATCCTTTGGTAATAAAAATTGTGATGAAATTGAACTAATTTTGCTTTATTGTGTGTTGACTAGCGAGCGACTTTGTGCTTCTAAGGGTGATTACGACCAAGCTTTTATACATTGCATAAGGCCCTTTGACCCTGATTGGCTTTGGCCCTGATTTCCGGACGTCTTTTTTGGGTGACCACTGAAAATCAGCGCTGTGCTGTGGTCCCCATAGCGCAGCATCATGCTGAGTGGAAGCCTTCTTGTCACAGTCATGACGTGCAGCTGCCAATTATTTATATTTATACTCGTGATCTCATATTCTGTACTCAGACCTATTTTTTTTTTGTTTAATGTTGTTGATTACTGTTATATTTTTGTATGCACGTGTTTCTGTCACAAATAAACCCATTTTTCTTCTTTCTTAGTACGCGGCACGGTTATTGTGCATAAACGGCGCCCTGGAAAAAAAACGTGTCTGTCAACAAGCTTCCATAGTGATCCATACAACATTGACGACCGTACCTACATACGGCGAATAAACCGTAGGTTTTCACGGTGGAAAAACGTGTGTACAAAGGACTTTAGTCTTATCTTGCGAATAAAATTTTGACTGCTTACTGTTTTTGTTTAGAAACTGCGACGAAATTCAAAATTTCTTCGCAGGATAACACTTTCCTTTGTAAAAAAAGTTGGGTGAAATTAGCCTTTCCTTTATTTTATAACTAAATACCTGGACGTATTGGAACGAATATATTGTTCCTCTAATTGTCCATGCTTAAAGAATATTTTATCTTAAAGTGCCTCGCAAAGTCTTCTTACAAAGTATATTTAAAACATCGATACTCAAGAGTCACGGAAACGAATTAAAATAACAAAGTAGTCGCTTAGCATTCATTACTTGTGTTAATTAGTGACAATAGGAATAATGAGGTTTGGAGTTTTACTCGCAGAACAAAAAAAGTCATGGAAGCTGAAATGATGTATATATGATGTACTCTGCACAATAATAATTATTCTTTCAAATCTCAATATCATTTTAGAAGGCCTAAAATAATCTATACTAATATTATAAAGCTGAAGAGTTTGTTTGTTTGTTTGTTTGAACGCGCTAATCTCAGGAACTACTGGTTGGAATTGAAAAATGTTGCAAAAACGGGAAAAATTATTCCTTTTTGAGAGCTTCCGTTGCGTGCGCTACGAAAACGGTTTAAGTTACGCAAATATCATGTATGATGGAATTGTACCTCTTTAAATGTTCTAAAAAAAGTCCGCGACAGCATTATGTCTATATTTATTAAGTATATTATTTGCGAAGAAGTTTTATCAACATACTATTAATTCTTATTCAAATAAATAGTTTTAACATCAAGGGTATTTATGTAGCAGTAAAATACTTTTTAATTCGTTCGAATCGGACATTTAATTTCGAAGTTATCACGAGTAAAAAATGCAATACGCGAACCGTTCGACGTCGGCGCCGCGCCTCCGCAGCGTTCCCTACTCTAGAGAGGAGAGGATGGGTACACGGGTAGACCATGACCTGGAATAGGACATAGGATACGTTTTATATCTATATTCCCAAGGGATCGAGACCAACGCGGGTGAAAGCGCGGGGCACAGCTAGTACTGAAATATAATATCTACGGATAGTTACTGTAAGGCCACATTCAGGAGAAAAAACATAATACTTTGTAGCCAAACGCTACTTTTGTGAAAAAAAAATGGAGTGAAATTCTTAATTTCACAAGAACTAACTAACTAACTTATTTACACACTTAGTTCACACATTAACTAAATTTTCTCCAGAATTTTCTATTTATACAGAAACATCGGAAAATTAATGAAGGGTGATCAAATTCGAGTACGTACCTTGGTAGCACTTTACATTAGACAGCTGTCAAAATTGCGAGTGATTCAAATGTTTACTTAAACTACTTTTTGTTAAGTTTTATACCTGTAATTTATTAAAAGCTGCTGAAACAACTTCTCCGGTATCAGTAGCAACTGCTACAAGCGACACTCCGTCCAATGCTGCGTCTGCGCATAGTTCTAACAGTTCTTCTGCTGCCACTGGGTTCTTATTTACTTCTGTTCCGATACACACTGTTTCATCTTGACAGAAGGCTTCTCTAATGACCTGGAACATTTAAATTTTAATAATATTATAAACTTTGTGCTTGCTTTTAGTTCTCTTGGAATTTTAAGGATTATAAATATGTTAAATATAAAGCACGAATCATGGTTAACCACGAGTCCTTGAGTGTCATCAACAAACATAGTGTGGAGTACCTATCATTACAAGTATGCAGCTGGGGGAGGCTTTGAGGAAGGGTGCGTGAACAGTTTAATTGAAGCTTTATTAAGGTTAGATACCTACGTAGATCATTATAATTGTTGGACCACTGTTGGACATACAGGATCGATATACTGATTAGTTTAAACCTTCTAACCGACAGCTTCCTTATAAGTTCACTGAAGGTTAAAGGCTCTCTGTTTAAGCTGCTGCAGAGTTGCCACGTTCAATCCTCCAACTAAACGTATCTCTGTAATACAACTATCATTTTTCTAATGGCATTTTTTTTTAAATTGGTTATCTGATTACGCTCCTAAAATTATCGTTTTATTTTTTCTATGCATCGGAGTAGAAAAGTAAACAGTGTGTTTTCCCCATTATTAGATTTATAATACCTACTAAAATATTTCTCAACAACGCGAACGTCGACTGACACAGTAGTTGAATTAAACTTCGGAACAAAACTAAATAGTCTTATTGTATTTACGGAAAATACTCACTTTTAATGCACCGGGGAAAGTAGCAGCTGACAGAGATTCTATCCTGTATTTTCCTGGAACAAAGAGAAAATGCAATCCGTAAAAAAAATAGTACTATTGTATCTATTAAATTCATGTTCCGTTTTTTTGTTTCGTTCATTTTCTTCCGCACTCGTACCATGGCAAGAGGAAACTTTTATTTCTAGGTATCGGTATCTATTGTTTTAGTATCGAGTACGAATCGAGAAGGTTGTTTCCGGAGCAAGCAAAAACTACGATTGGATTTTTCGGTTTGAAAAAGGGATTCAAATTGAAAGCGATAGACTTTGGTGTCGATGAGCTTGGGTCTTATCTCGTAGGGCTCAATAGTGACTGTAAATTCTCTGGTAAATAGTAAATATACCTATAATAATTACTAGCTTTTGCTTGCGGTTTCGCCGTCGTGGAAGTCGGAAATTATCCCTCGGAGCAACCGAGATAAAAAGTAAAGGACAACATAGGTACTAATTTTAAAAATGCGAAAGTAAAACCTGTATTTAGAGTACCTTTATACACATGGTTTAGGACCTAAACCATGACTATGACCATGACTTGGTTTAGGACCTAAATCAAGTCATGGTCTATCCGTGTTTGTATATTCATGCAAATCTGTTCAGCCGTTAAGAAAAACAGTTAACAGATGGACAAGACATACAGGTTTACTTTCGCATTTATAATTAGTACTTATACGTATTGATAATTATTGTAAATTACAGTAAACTTTTCCTAAAGAGTAGGTATACCTGCTTTTCGCCTAAGGTAAAATATGAAATATGAAAATATGGGGGCAAGTTTGAGAAAGTAAGTTTAGCACAAATGCTGTCCAAATGTGAAGAAACAGTATGAGAAATGCTGCAGAAAGTAATTTTATAATGTTCAATTTTAGTCTTACAAAACCAGGACGTTTAAAAGCTTCTTTTAGTTCAGAAAAAACTGTAGAACCTATGAATGCAAACTTCTATCTATTGGTATGGTATAAAGTGGTTCGTTTGCTTTGAGCGGATAGTTTCCAAATCCGAAAACTGTAACATTGTCGTTTCGTATATCCGCAAAAAAGATGAAAAGGAAGAGAGATTCCCGGTATGTCAGATTTTAGCCTGCCTTTTCAAACCGGCAGTTTTCCATGAATTCAAGCATTTGTTTTTGTCGAACACAAAATAAATGAGGATTTGTACTAGCAGGTACTTTATCATGCTTAGTTTTAGATAAAGATTCGACCTTATCGGTCATATTCGTTTGATTGAACTCTAAATTGTATTATTATTACATACATAATATAGTAATAATAGGATGGTTGTAGCCTAAACTGCTTAGCAGAATAATTGGATATTATTTAACTTGTAAATATGTTATACCTACCAGGGGGCTTAAAACAGTCACTTTAGCAGAATCATAATATGAAAACATTATGAATCATCGTAAAATGTCACATACTGACAATTCATAATATGATCTGCGTGTAATTCATACTACAAAATATTTCATCTGTTTGCATTGACATATTATAATTATATTACTGCGTATTTATATCAATGTCTGTTTGACAGTTTTTATGGAGATTCGTAAAATGGTCCACAATATGAATTGCTTTTATGTCAAATTAGAGGAATAGCTAATGACAGCTGGGATTCAGGAAATGAACTGCGTCTAGAGGAATTGCTAATGTGGCGGGTTTAGGCCCCCAGTTTTGGTTTTGTCCGTGGGAACAATCTGTAATTGAATATTGCATAGACGTATGCTCAAAAATAGACATACATAGGAGCATGAATTGAAACACTAAGGTAAAACTAGCTAAAATAGACAACAATGTATGTATGTATGTGAACACAGCTAGCAATGAAACGAAAAAATGGAAAACAAGACTTAAATAGTTTTTTTTGTTTTTATGGAAACCGGTCTTGTTGATAGCACTGACACGTCTCATTCTCTCGAATAACACAGACATTGTTCAATACTAACCGTTTTCCGTGGTAAGCCACTCCATTTTCAAAAAACACAACAATATCAAACTCAAACGTCAAAAACTTATCTGTGAACTAAGAACGTGCGCACGCGACGATGACTTATAATCAACTAACAACACTAATCGATTCAACATGTCAGTTGTGAATGTTGTGATTGTGGACAACGTGTCGCTGTCACAGAACTCGCTGTGTGGATGGACATTGACCTCGTAAGATTAAATTCAGTGTTTCAGTGTTGTGCCATTAGGTAGTATATGCAGGAACTAATAGAGAAGTATGGAAGAAGAAGATATGTTGCGCCGACGCCAAATAGATTGGGATAGAATGATAATGATGCAGGAACATCATTAATTCACTATAAAAACGAAAAAGTTCGCAAGTAAATAAGAAATTGCTACAAAAGGCTGCGGATGTCGACCTCAAGGCGATCCGGTTCTCACACGGACAACTGTTATGTACACACGACTACACATCAAACTATACATTTACAGTTTAATCTGATCTCGCATTGAATGACACGGATTTCCGTACAATGCGAGGTCAGCTTATACTGGAAATGTATAGCTTGATGTGTAGTCGTGTGTACATCTCTTGCTCCCGCGACAATACTCAATAATATTTATTGCTTCCACATGTGAACTTAGGTAGTAGTTTTAACCAAAATATGATCATTATGAACCCTGTCGGGCACAGCAAAAGTAGGAGAGAGGAAGAGGGCTTTTGTTTAACAACTTAGTTGTTATTCTATAAATTATAATTATTTTAAAACATATAATTAAATTTAAAATTTCCCATTCATTGATATAATAATAGCATTAAGATTTTATAAATTGCTTTACCAGTCACCAGTCCTGACTCTGTGTATATTTTGGCTGCTGTAACCAAAACTACAAAATGTAGTATTCAGGGAAGTTTTATAAAATGTGGCGTCTTATATTGTGTTGTCTTATGACTTGCGGGCAGAAACTAGTTACTTCATAATAGGAGAACTGCAATAATAACTCATATCTTCATCAGTAGACATCAGTAGTTTTATTGTTTAAGATGAGACTCTGTCAGTATTTTAATGAATTTCCCACAGAGATCTGGCTCTAAATAACTCCAGAATAATAAATAATACAGATACATAGTCTACTAAGTAAATATTTTTATCCAGAACAACAATATTTAAGTATCTGCTATACACTTTTATGTACCTACCTTTCTAAAATATGACATTATTAAATCCTCAAAAAGATATTTACGTTAGAGCACGAGAAAATCTTTAAAACATATTTTTGATAAATTTTATGAATTTATCCCGAGCTAGAATAAATTAAATTTTATCTCGTTTAATCCTAACCTCTGTTTCTGACAACTTATTTAATACACGGCCGATTAATTTTCTAGAATACAAAAGAGAAAAAGATGAAAATATCAAACATAAAGTTAACAGGGAGAAAATCTTCATAAAAACGACCTCAATACAAAAACACCGAAGGCGATTCGTTCATAAATATAATCAGCTTACAGCGAGAAATTATTATTTTTAAGAATGACAATAGGTACTTTTATATTTTGAAAACTTTTCTAGCTTCTGGGCAAACTTTATAACTTTGAGATTGTTTCAGCAATGTTCTAATTAATATGTCATATCAATATACAACGAAGGAGCCATGGAATGCTGCTACAAAAAATTAATTCACGACCCTAGAGGAACACCGTGGAATTATAGGGCCTGCGCCCACTAGCGACTCGACACTGCATCATTAAATGCAAGCCCAATCTAACGGCAACGATGCCGATCTGAAAGCATGCCGCGACATCCCTAGACATCATCATTGAAATTACAATTTTATTGTCATACTATTAAGTTATATTTCTATTCGTCGCATAAAAATCCCTTGCCGTGGCATGCCGTTCGAAAGTACTGAAATACAACTCTTATTCTGAGCCGGAAGGATACCTATACATGAAGATTTTCCACAAAATAAAGTAGGGACAATAACCTATATTTGACATGGTAACCTGAAACACTAAATAAAGGTACTTTAGATTACTTAAGACTTTCTTAAACGTGTTTTCCTCGCTAAAGTTACAGTGAAAAACGGTTGTGTTGCCGACAAGTAGTATAGTGTTATAACTTATAAGAAAAATATTTATATGTGCTATGGTGTATATCCTACTATCATATTAATCCTACTGTAATTATAATAAACGCGAAAGTTTGGTGAGGAAGGATGGATGGATGTTTCTTACTCATTCACGCAAAAACTCCTAAACGGATTTGGATGAAATTTGGCACACAGATAGTTTATAACCTGGATTAACACATAGGATACTTTTATCTCAATATTCCCACGGGATCAAGACTTATGCGGGTGAAACAGTGCGGCACAGCTAGTTAATTATAAAACCAGTCGCAGGAAACGTCGTTCATTGGTACCTATACAAGTGGTATACAATATGTACATTCGTACCTACTTACTTTCGGACTACAGATAGATACAGGCTTGTACTTCATTTAGTATTCAGAAAAACGTCACGTGAACGACCCATTTACCCAGCTATACATTTTATCTTGGCTACCAAGTTGAAATATTTATCTGTAGCCTAAGCAGTGAGGCTTAATTTATCACAGCCAGTGAAAAATAGAGTAAGGTAAGGTACTGCTTCATACTTTATCTCACGGGTTTAGCTCATGGAAAAGGCCATTTCTATTCCGGGTTTTTGATACTTTTAAGTTGAGCCACCACCTATATCATGGCCGCTGTGACTAGAACTATAAATATTTTTTACCAATCTTATATAAACCTTTTTTTACCTTCTATATTTAATTGTTTGTTATACATTAGTACCTGGGCAACCAAGCTCTGCTCGGATGAAAATAGAAAAAACTAGCTAGATCGATTTTTCGATCCCCCGTAAACTCCATTGCAACTTTCATCGAAATCGTTACAGCCATTTTCGAGAACGTGATTTCAAATATAATTATTATTTAAACAAAATATTGCTCATTTAATAGACACACATGTTTAGGAAATCATCCATAACCACAAAACTTTTCCAAGCGCTCATTTTATTTCACCATTTCGTCACAAAAATATTCCTTATATTCCAATAAAGTAAAAGCTGAAACACCCGAACAGCTTCAATGATATGACAAGTCAGGTTCGAGCAATAAAGCTGATTCAGCTGAAAGCAATCAGCAGGCAGGCCACGCCAACGAAATTCAATTTCTCAAATGCTAACAGCTATCCTGGGTATAAAGTGTTCTCACATTTTAACTGGAAGAATTCCTTAGCCCTCTTAACAGTAGTTTTAAGAGCTTTTACATTTCACACGGATGTAATAAAAGGTGATAGATTTCGAGTACTCTTGTCTTGGCGAAGAGATTCGGAATTTTCATATCAGGATCTTGTTCCTTGATCTCGATACTATTGTACGTATTTTGAATGCCAAGAAGAAGCCTCTATTAGAAAAAGTATTCATAATCCGGAAAGTTTTGACAGGGATAGTGAAACTTTTGATATGGGGTTTTACAATGACTGGGCAATATTATTGGGTGGTTTGGCAATTTAGCCGTCAGAATGATTATTGGAAGATACAGATGTATAACGTTGTTGAATTATTTTAGGAAACCTGGTGGTGGAACAAGGCTGATGATGATGGTGGTGACTGCACTGTTCCTGGAATATTAAGTAAAATTCACGCTTTACTTTGTGTAACAATTACATCACCGCTCCTCTCAAAACGATGAAGGAAAACATCGTAAGGAAACCGGCATGTCCTAGAACCAAAAAATTGGAAGACATGAGATTACATGTGTGACATCTACCTTCTAGCCTGTTTCCCTGCAGTGCAGTGAACATTATAGTCGGATTATGCTAAGTAAAACAACTATTAAATCTTTATCAAATAAAATTAAAAACATTAGAAAACTGTTGATAAACACAACAGCATTTCTATTTCAAAATGACCTGACTAAATAAAAAGCTGTCAACATTAAAAACTCATACAACCTTCAAGCCAATAAAAACGTCTGTGAAATCATTGTGTTGCTCGTCACGAGCAAACTTAATGAAACACATCAGGCTGGGAGAGGTACGAATCAGAAATTCTAAACACGAACCAACCTTGTTAGCTATACGACTGTCAGCGCACTTCATTTTCCAAAGAAAATTGCCTAGATAATGTACGTTTTACGATAGATAGGTAAATAAATACAATTTGTTGTTTTTTTTACTGGAATTTGTAAATAGTATATTATAGCTGTTTTTTTTTTAGTTTTTAGGTGGCAAACGCAAGGTTGACGCTCGCTGGCAGGCAGGAGCAATCTTCGCAAGATGGATGGCTGCAGCTCAAACTCAAAAAAACTCAAAACTCAAGCATTAATTTCAATAACACCATATACAGGCACGCCAAGTAGCCGGTCAGTCAGAAATAGAAAAAGAAGCTAGAGCTAAGCTAGATGTCCTGTGAGAAGACCAGAGACTAGCTAGGACTCCCCAGCAATCCTCGGCTTGCGGGAAGAGAGATTGAAGTGAGCTGTCAAGAGTGCCAATCCCTAGCATCAAGTAGAATGACACCTCACTTCAAGATCACTTCACCCAAGGCACTCCTTGCCAATGCCTCAGTAAAAACCTCACCGTGAAAAATCTGAAAAAAAAATATGTTCGGTTGTTGAAAATCTGTTTGGTAGTGAGCAAACAGATTTTGATGTTGTTCGCTTTGTCCCGTCTATCGTCAGTATATTTTGATGTTGTTCGTTTTGTCCCGTCTATCGTCAGTATATTTTGATGTTGTTCGTTTTGTCCCGTCTATCGTCAGTACATATATTTTGATGTTGTTCGGTTTGTCCCGTCTACCGTCAGTATATTTTGATGTTGTTCGCTTTGTCCCGTCTACGGTCAGTATACTTTGATGTTGTTCGCTTTGTCCCGTCTACCGTCAGTATATTTTGATGTTGTTCGTTTTATCCCGTCTATCGTCAGTATATATTTTGATGTTGTTCGCTTTGTCCCGTCTACCGTCAGTATATTTTGATGTTGTTCGTTTTATCCCGTCTATCGTCAGTATATATTTTGATGTTTTTCGTTTTGTCCCGTCTACCGTCAGTATATTTTGATGTTGTTCTTTTTGTCCCGTCTACCGTCAGTATATTTTGATGTTGTTCGTTTTATCCCGTCTATCGTCAGTATATATTTTGATGTTGTTCGCTTTGTCCCGTCTACCGTCAGTATATTTTGATGTTGTTCGTTTTATCCCGTCTATCGTCAGTATATATTGATGTTGTTCTTTTTGTCCCGTCTATCGTCAGTATATATTTTGATGTTGTTCGCTTTGTCCCGTCTATCGTCAGCACATCGTCAGTATATTTTTAACGTCTTTGGCCTGTTATGACACCGGCATCCATAACCTTCAAACTAGAACACAGGAACGCTGCTTTGCAGCAGAAATATATTAAAAGAAAGAAGCAATTTTTTGTTTTTATAATAATATTTTTTTTATAATGTTTTGGATCCTTAAAACAATTCCTTTCGATTTACATTAATTTTTGCGTTCTTTTAGTGACCCTTGTTACTGTCTGAATTGTTTTTGTCATTAACCCGTATTACTTTAGAGAGGCTTTATGCTGCCTAGACTAAATAGGGAGTTTATTTATAATCTAATTACAATGTTTTTACTGCCTCTGGCGTTTTTTTACTCAGCTAATGACTAATAATCCTTACTAATATTATAAATGCGAAAGTAAGTTTGTTTGTTACGGCTGAACGGATTTGTTTGATATGGGGATACTTTGAGCCCTGGAGAAGGACATAGGTTACTTTTTACCGACATAACACGCGGGCGAACCCGCGGGCGGAAGCTAGTAATATTATAAAATAGTAAACATTTTATTTGTTTGTATTTAGTGGGTAATTTCCGGAACTACCAGTCGGATTTGAAAAAATATTTTTGCATTGGTTAGTTCAATTCTCGAGAAAGGATTATGTAACATAGATCTACGACCCTTAGGAGCCGAGCAAAAAGAAAAAAAAATCAGAAAAAACACAAAGCGAAAACGATAAGGGCTTGTTCATAACAGTGGGATGCGACGTCGCATCGCAAAAAAAAGCGACAGTACCCTAAGATTTTCTAAGAAAACTTCTGCGTTGCGAATTCGCATCGCGCCGATTCGAAGTTTTGCGTACAAGCCCTAATAGCGCGGGCGGGAGATGGGATGCGACGCGGTTGGTCGGGGGCTGAAATTCTGTCGCGAGCAGAAGCTAGTTAATTAAATTTCAGATTGACCTCTAAACTGGCTAGTTGCAACATTTCAAAACCCAACCATATGATACCTATTAATATTTTTTTTAATTTTATTATTTTCATAATATTTCAATACTTATTTTACCAAATCCAAATCATATGGATCCCTAAACTCCCAAAGAATTTAACTTACCAAACCAATTATTTTCTGTAAACCAAACAGAATAATCGTGAACGAAAACCTGAAAAGTTTTCGCTGAAAATCTTCCATTCGGACGGGATCCGTTTCGTGAGACTAAAGGAATCGAATTGATCCTAGTAATTGATTTAGTTAGCTATGTCCTTCTCGATATTCTATCGTAGAGGTCTGTGTCCGATATGTTTGCTTTGGAAATCGAATTTATTTTATTTTATACTTGGTTTTTCTTTGGATGAAGATTTTTCTATGTTTATTATCATGCCGTTATCAGTATCCAAGATATTCTTGTTAAGTAGGTTTCTCATTACGATTTATTGTGAAGAATTAAAAGCAGATAAGTAGCATTATGAATCTTAATGTTGTCGCTTGTCAAACTTGAAGCCAAGATTGAGTAGAACGACTTAGTAAGTCACAAATTCAATTGAATAACACTCATAAAAATGTGAGGTGCTATCTGCATAGCTATCATCTACCAAATTGATTTCTTACAAGACTAACTCATGTAAACCACGCGTGGCTCATACATTTTAATCGCGACGCCAACACGTCATACTTTTACTCAACTTTAATGCTTAAAACCACTCCACTAACGCTGATTTTCCCGTACTAACACAACATTAAACGAAATAGTCCAAACACAGCTTTCATCGCAGTAAAATTTTATGCAAATACTGTGCAGAATTTATACGGTTGATATGCCCAATTACTCTCTTAGGCACTTTAAAGTACCGTGGAATCGTCGCTTTTAAAGGTTATTTCGTAAATGGTATTTTATCCGTCAAAATAAGTAAAAAAGTGCCGGCAGACGTGAGAACTCGGCAGTGTTTAGAAGTAACTCGGGGCTAATTTCGTTCACTTCCCTTTGTATTCGTGTTTCCATTTTCTGCGTCGAGTATCTAACACTCGGCTCGTTTAGGAAACATTGTTGCTTATTAACTTTGTCGAGTTTTATTATAAAAGCCTCCTTTTTTCCTGTGCCCATAAAATATGAATGTATTTTTTATGCTTTTTTAATTTTTGTCATTTCTTAGAACACTGGAATTTTGATGAATCTAAACATTTTTTTGCACGTGCTTTATTTAGTTTATCCTATTCAACTCGAACTCAAAGCATTTATTTCAAACTAACTGCGCCCCGCAGGTTCACCCGCGTAAGTCTCGATCCCGTGTGAATATCGGGATAAAAAGTATCATACGTCCGATTCTAGGTCACGGTCTACCACTGGGCCAAATTTCATCCAAATTCGTTCAGCCGTTTTAGCGTGAAAGCGTAACAAACAAAAAAACTCACTTTCGCATCTATTTTAAGTATATTTTTATGGATTTTTTGTATGAATTATATAATTAAGATAGGGCAACGTAAGTCCGGTCAGCTAGTGCAAAATAAAAATGTATGTACCCAGACCTAAGCATTCTTTTCTACCGAATTTATTTATTTAATTCTAGCTTCTGCCGGCGGCTTTGCCCACGTGATATCTTTATAAATTATACCTTAACATCAGTAATAATAAGCCATTTTACAGGTGAAAGATTTTTTTTTTAAATCAGTCCATTCTTTTTTGAGTTTATTAATTACAAACAAAAAATACAAAAAAAAAAAAAATCTTTTCATTGTCACCTTGCAGCAGTGATGTCGCAAATTGTTTCTGTGTTAAATGTTAATGTTTTACTAACACTACGAGTCCTTTTTCTTGAAATTGTAGAAAACCGTCGCGTCTGCAAGAAAAACAATATTAAGAAGCAGAAGCAATCCATTCTTTCAAGCCATATTGCAGTGCAACCTTATTATTGGCCGATGTTGGATTATGGATGGATATTGAATTGTTATTGGTATAAGAAGTAGGTATACAATTTCTGAAGCCAAATAGAACAATCTATAAAGTGCGGGCCAAAGGTCCTGTATTGGATGAGATGTACGTACGTACATTACGTATGTATGTACGTTACGTAGATATAGGTACCTACCTAATTTTCTGTTCTAATTCTTTATCATGTGCATCTAGTATTTAAATTATAAATGCGAAAGTGACTTTGTTTGTTTGTTTGGTACGCTTTGACGCAAAAACGGCTAAACGGATTTAGATGAAATTTGGCACAGGCGTAGACCTTGACCTGGAAAAGGACATAGGCTACTTTTATCCTGGATCATAATAAAAATAGGTGGAATATTTAAGTAGGTATCAAATCAACTTCGACGAGATTGTCGAGCAGAAATACTGTAAAATCTTCATCCCATACTTTCGGATCACTAAAACTGCGGTTAATCTCAACACAGTTACAATACATACCTACACAGAAACACTAAAAACCCAATACAGTACAAAACCCGTAGATCACAAGCTTTACGGTCCACTGTGGACCGATGGAGTTCATTCGTAATAATTCATAAATAATAATGGTCAGCCGATTAGCGCTGCGGTGAGCCTTTTATGGGGCCTGCAGTGGCACGGGACATTAATTCCTGGACACACTGGAGTGACGTATGCGTCTAGCCGCTTCGATCCTTCAGTAACGCGATACGGCCGTATCATCGTCACGTAGGCTTAATTTAGCTTTGTAATCACTTTCCAGCGCCTAGGCAGTATGTAGGTGTAATGCCGTAACTCACTGTACGTGAGTACGGCACGATCATGATGATTAGGGCATATCTCTGGTAGGTAAAATATCTGCAATATGCCTATGATCTCTGCTTTGCTTATAGAAAAAAAAACATAAATCCCGGATTTACTATTCAAAACAGAATTTTAAGGTTGCATATTTTGTACTATTTCAGATGGGAAGATAAAAAAAGTTCCAATAAAAAAAATCGGCCCGATTACCTTGGGCCAAAAAACCATTAAGTATCCAACACCTAGTAAAAGGAGCTGTTGCATATGAAAGTAAAACTTTTTTTTTTTTTTTTTCAATTAGACACATAAAAGGCACTTCTGAACGTCAAAATTCTAGTCGCCCCTTCCAAAAGGTAGTTTTCGTATGGAGATGAAATAAACCAACAACTGAAACTCCACCACACTGTCAACAGTGTGATAATCTTTACTCCTTTTCTGTACATGTCTGATAATAGGAGGTAGGTAAAACTTACTTACACTCAGCTTAATGTAAAAGGGAAACAACGTTTACTTAATTAAAAAAACGCAAAAAAGAAAGTACATATCGTGAACACGGGATGAACATGAAAAAATGTCCTTCATTACCGTTACATACGTTTTCTTTTAGGAGTCACTCGAAGGCACTCTCAATTTTCTAGTCTAAAAAGCAACAAATGAGTCTTATAAAGCTACATCCTTAGTCCAAAATTAAGGGAAATGCAACCTATTTTCCAAGCTACAGAGGTATAAAATTCCTTTAACATTATTGGTGGAGTTAAGGCGTTTTGTCGATGAGAGGAGTACTCGAGACAGTAGGCCCTCAGTCTGAGTTGCGGTCTAGGAATTAATGTGGCGTGTCTAAAACGTAGCACGCACCTTCACTGTGCATGTTTTTCCCTTTGTCTCATAGAGAACAATGTCTGCGGCTGTGAAGAGACGGGACTTGCTTTGTGGGTGACGTTGTAAATAGCTCATGATATGGTTTAGGACTAAAAGGCGAGGTAGGTCTTGTCTTAGCGCGCGGTTACGGCTTCGGTTTCTAGACGTCATTGTTAAGCTTCTTTTGTCACTGCACACCTACTTGCACTAATATTTACCCTGAATTGTATCTACTTATAATATGAAGTAAGACAAAATCTTTACCAATACGCACAGGTTTGAGATAAAATGATTGAAAATACTTATTTTAGTACGGTTTCTTATATTATTGATGGGAAGAAAACGCGCCCCCTAAAAGCCCTTCCCCTGTCCTATGAACCACACAATTAACAAAAAATTATCACGTTGTTAGTAGACAATTTATGTAGACTGTACTTCTGCGAAAATACATATAAATACACAAACTTAAATGTTTTTATTTTTATTTAACCATTTATTGACACTTTTGATTGTCATAATACTTAGTCGGTCAGTCAGAAAGATGAAGCTAGTTGCCCATTCCAAAGCGTGGTAAGTTCCTATAGAGAAGAAGGGGCAAAAAACTCCATGGACACAATCCGCATACAAACACGAACATACCATACGCTCCAACCATAGGCTCGAACTAAGAGCCATTAACTACCATCAAATAATCACGAAATCCACTATGGAAGTATTTTCTAAGAATTCTCATTGACATAAAGACATTCAAATATGTCATCGAAACATCATGAATAATGGAAGATAATGGTAAAAATGTGCAGTCGAACGTGAAATCGCATTCACACTTGAACCATTAATCGAACGTGTCTCCGAAGGGTTTCGGCGAAATCCAACATTTTATACACGATTGTTCCCATTAGGCCTTTCATCGTCTTTTGTTACAATTATTTTTATTTGAGAATATTTCGGTACTTAATTTTTCTGAGTATCAAGTTGCTTTAGCTTTAATGTTTGAATTGATGATCTTCCCATTTCTATATATGTTCCCATATCTATATATAGTATATCTCTATACATTATACTTATTAAAAATTAAGGTCGCTTGTCGTCTGTTTGTATGACCGCGTTCTTCTAAACTCTGCAACGGATTTTGATACAGTATTCACTATAATTTGGCTTATTGGTTGATTCGCACGAATTTACTTCGATTTTTTTTTCTTGAGGCTATTCTTACGAAGGTAATTTATTTATGGGCGAAACGACAACTCCAGAATTGCGTATTAGGTAGTTAAAAAAAATCGGCTAGCCAGCGGCCAGCTAAAACCCAATAGCATTTTGCTCGACCTGGGTGTCAAAGCTTAAGACCTTATGCTCAGCAGTAGCGCTTGCGACCACTTAACTAGACCATTAATGAGGCAGTTAAAATTTATGTTTGAAAACATCCTAACTTAATATTATAAATGCGAAAGTGAGTTTGTTTGTTACGCTTTCACGCTAAAACGGCTGAACGGATTTGGATAAAATTTGGCACAGGGGTAGGCCATGACCTGGATTAGGACATAGGATACTTTTTAACCCGATAATTCCACGGGATCGAGACTTACGCGGGTGAAACCGCGGGGCGCAGCTAATGTGTAATAAAACCAAAAAAACGACTTCAAAACATTTAACTATCGATCAATAACCTCCTTCAAATGTTTCAGTGCTTCATCCAACGCTACGTAAACTTCTTGTGTATTCGGTCTCGCCTCCAAAGATGCTGTCGGACTCCTAATCAGGGACTTGTGGAGAATGCTCTGCGTTAATGGGCAAAATACATCCGGGTTCATTGATTCCGACTTGGATTTTCCGGTGAGATAACTCATCAGGATCCCAATGAGGAGAACTGAGACGGCTCCAGCAAAAGGGCAGTATGTGAAGGAGATTCGAAAGAGAGATTGTAATGGTTTGGTTGGGAACTGGTTCCTGAAAAGAAGAAAAACATTATATTTAATCATAGTCTCAGCTCAGATTAACTGTTTTGAAGTTAATTTGAAATTCTGGTGCTGGTCAATCCTTACTAATCCTTACTAATATTATAAACGCAAAAGTTTGTAAGTATGGATGGACGGATGGATGTTTGTTACTCTTTCACGTAAAAAGTACTGAATGGATTTGGATGAAATTTGGCAAACAGATAGTTTATAACCTGGATTAACACATAGGATACTTTTTATCCCGATATTCCCACGGGATCGAGACTTACGCGGGTCAAACCACGGGGCGCAGCTAGTAGGGTTATATGTATCAAATAGCATTTATTACTTTTAGATAATTATTATGTAAAAAGTAATTTCGTCATTGAATGAATATGTATTTCTATAAACTAATGCATTGAAATGCTCGGGCTCCGTCGATATAAGTAATGAAATTCGAATCGATCTATTGAGTAAATTGCAAACCAATAGTAATAATCGGAGTTGATTTCATTTGAAATGTTTGCATACCACGAAATGTTTAATCGAACGTATATATGTTATTTATTGCACAATACCTACCCTTAATTATATCAACCCATTTTTTTCTTGTTTATTTTATTCATTCACTAGCTGATGCCCGCGGCTGCGCCCGCGTAGATGTCGGTTATTATATTATACTAAAACCTTCCTCGAAAACCACTCTATCGTTTGGTGAAAACAACATGAAAATCGTCGCAGTAGTTTTTGAGTTTATCGCGAACAGGACGACAGATAGACGCGGTGGATGACTTTGTTTTATAATAACGTCATTGGAAGGGTTATTTATAATATAATACTGTAATGTGCACCAGAAATACGTATTATTAAATAATTATTTTCTATTCATTTTTTTTCTCGGCCTAGCCGGGTAGAACTAATGGCACGGGCCTAAGCCAAGTGTCCATCAGTGGGGATAAGTGTGGGGATAATATTGGATACTGCGTAGTTATCCGTAGTAGGTTGTATGTTAGCCGAAGCTGAATTTGGGTGGGAGTAAGGGTGCAAGTTGTCCGACTCACACTGGAGGAATTTTCGTACTAACCTGCATGTATTGAGGACCACTGCCTTCTGCAGCAGGTGGTACATGTTAGGTGGGGATTGAGGGAATTAAGGGACTGATGCAGCTGTTTGGGTATTACTCCTGTTGCAGATAGCACTATGGGCACGATTGTGACTTTTTGAAGATGCCAAAGTCGGGTTATTTCGTCTTTCAGTTCGGTGTACTTGGATAGTTTTTCGGCTATTGTAGTCTGTAAGTTATGTGTATTTGGTACGGCGATGTCTATTAGGAACCCAGTTTTATTTACTTTGTCAATTAATGTGATATCTGGTCTATTAAAGTGAATTGTACGGTCGGTTAATATGGCTCGGTCGAAGTACAATTTCGTTGTTGGGTTCTCTAATACCGTTTCAGGGTTGTATTTATAATATGGTACTACAGTGTCTATAAATTTGTATTTATGAGCTAGTTTTTGGTGTATTACGTTGGCTACTTGATCATGACGATGTTTGTAGTCTGTCTGGGCTATTGATTTGCATGCGCTGGTTATATGTTGGATTGTCTCTGGTGAACTATTGCATTTTCTACATATGTCGGTTGTTAAATTCTTTATAATGTATTTTCTGTAGTTTTTAGTCTCAATAACTTGGTCTTGTATTGCTAGCATAAATCCTTCAGTCTCCGGAAAGAGTTCGCCTCGGTTTAGCCACGCGTTCGACGCATCTTTGTCGACACTATTATTATCATTTACTTGCTTGATTAGTAGGTAAGTATTTTATGGTTCAGATTTATCATGTTGTACTAGTTGGTTTTGTAAACTTATTATTACTTAAGTTGTACTTTTACGAAACTATTGGCCTATTTTGCTACTTCTGGATTTATTCCGGCTTACTTAAAACTTCTTCCTTTTGACACTGAAAAAAGCCATTTATTTAGTTTATAATTTAAAAGTTTACGGAATTGAGCAATAATATGGAAAAATACTTCAACTCATAAAATACTCCAAAACACAGGCGTCTAAAAAAAAAAGGACTTCTACGAAGAAAAGTCATAAAAGAACGGGAAATCGGAGTAATAGTAATATGGGTAAAGTTTTAATAAGGGGGGAATAAAGTGAGTCAGCTCGCATCCAACTTACGGGCGAAGATTAAAACTTCTGCTTAGGTACGGTCAACACACACTTGAACTACGAAAACCGGCTTTACTGCCACGAAATAAAGGCTTTGTCAATAAAACATTTAACAATGGACGTTTGGCTGTCTGTCCCTCAAACCGCGTGTGAAGTCGGTTGTAATAAAACCTTTCTTATGTCATAAAGTCGCAGATATGGTTTTTATTTCACTGCCTAATTGGGACGGTAACTTTTGTAATGATCTTCTCCCGTAGATTAACTTTACTCGCATAGATTATTACGTCATGGAATAGAGCAGAATATTGGACAGTTAGCAAGGTACCTAATACCGAGATTCACTGCCCGCAGTGTGCGCTGGACGTCTATAAGTACATTGTGGAGGGAGCTATTTTTTCTTTACCTTGGTTTTTTTAAATGAACCCAGAGATAATATTAGAGGTAATTTTTTAGTGATGTTCGAGGCAATATTATAAAGAGAAAATATTTGTATTTTTGTTTGTAATTAAATAAACACAATTTACTAGGTGAACCAATTTAAAAAAAAAACTTTCACCTGTAGAATTTGAGTATGAACATAATTATTATCACTGAGTAACGTAGGTAAACTATAATTTATAAAGAACTCACGCGGGCGACACCGTTGGCGGAAGCTAGGAAACGATAAATAGAAGTACCTATACATTAGGAATGGTATTTTTATATGAAGCTGTAGATAATGTGGTGAAATGGTCAATTAGCTTGAAAAACCCAGCTTATACTTATGCAGTTTGAATATACTACGGATTGGCAACCCAAACCATTGCTCATGCATGTCAGCCTTCATACTAATCCCTGAATGGTAAAGGGAATTGCTTATGCTTACTCCATTACTCAGATAGGACAATTTACTATGCATTGTAACATCGAATCAATTTACAAAAATAGTATTAAAATTCTTGAATTGCGAAAGTACCTATCGAGCGACGTTACATACAATGCACTCACATATAAGATGCCAAGTATTGTTAGACGAAATATTCAACTCTTCAAACAATTTTTTTTTAACCTACTTAACTGAAAAGGTATACAACGTGCCGCTACAATGGCGACATTAATTTAACACACGGGTAGGGCTAGTGGCCAGTAACCATAAAAATTATAATAAAATAAAATAATTCGTAAATTGAAAAAAAAATTTTTTCAAACTAACTAAATAATAAAAACATAACCAAAATTGAGATCACTCTTTGTAAAAGATTCATTCATGTAGGTAGGTACTGTAGAGGTTTTATGCGATATGCAACCTCACGTTGGGCTGGCTGACTTAACCGCAGCCTTAAACTTGCGAACGCTCCAGCAGTCGGTATTTAAATATTGACAGGTGTGTTTTTTTTATGTTGTGAGGGGCAGAGCAGCCCGGACCCTCCATATGTATAAACGTGTCTTCTAATTAATAAACCCTTGGAAAACCTCCTCCTCTTTGAAATTACCTCCACCACACACCCTCACATATCTAGGTAACGTCCGTAAGACGTTACATGTGGTGGAGGCGCCGGGTAATCTTCATGTTTGTAGTGGTTTCAAAGTCATAAATGGCATTTTATGCAAACAGGCTAGAAGATCGAATAGGATCCAGGAGTTAGTGGTGGTTCCAAAACAATTGCTCAGAGATATTTTACAGGAGCTGCATGATGACCCTTGGTCCGGAGGTCACCTAGGACTCGCAAAAACGTTAGCGAAATTCAGGGCAAATTATTTCATCAAGGACGCGGAGAATGAGGTAGTTCGATATGTGAGAAGCTGCCTGGTGTGTCAGGAGAGGAAGAAATGTAAGCAAGTAGCTCAGCTGCAACCGGTGGAGGTGACGCGTTTGATGGAGAAAATAGGAATTGATTTGCTAGGTCCCTTTAGGAAGTCGATTCGGGGTAATAGATATGTGATCGTGTGTGTGGAGTATGCTACGAAATTTGCGATTTGTAAGGCTGTCCCTAGAGCTACAGCAGAGAAGGTGAGCGAGTTTCTGATAGAGGAGGTTTTCTGTCGATTAGGAGGAGTGAGGGAGGTAGTGTCCGATAGAGGGTCAGTTTTTACATCCCGCTTGGTTAGGGAAACAATAAGTTATTTTGGTGCCAAGTCGTGTCATACTACATCTTTTCATCCCGCGGCGAATGGGTTGGTTGAAAGATTTAATAGGACGCTAACACAAATGCTTTCTATGTATGTGTCTTCGGACCAGCGAAATTGGTGTAGTTATGTCCCTTTAGTGTGTTATGCATATAATTCCAGTAAACAATCAAGCACTAGGATTTCACCTTATATGTTGTTGTATGCCAGAGAGCCATTGTTTCGCACTGACATGTCTGTTATCAGAGGTAGTCGTGAAGGGGCAACTAATTACGCAGAGCGCCTAAGTTATCATAATGCCCTGATTAATTGCGCTATAAATAATATAAGAAAAGCACAATTGAAACAAAAGGTTACTTACGATAAAAAGGCAAAAGTGAAGGACTTTATGCCAAATCAGTTAGTCATGGTATATACACCTAGGCGTATAACTAACAGGAGCATAAAGTTATGTAGATTATATAAAGGGCCTTACCAAATAGTTAGAAGATTAACAAATGTTAATTATGTAATTAGGAAATTACACAATAGGAGGTTCAAAGACATAGTTCATGTAAATAGATTAAAACCTTTTCACTTCAGATTATAATGACTTTATTTATTTTTATCTATTAAATATAACTATTTGATAATCTTTTATATGTTATTGTTGTAGTGCCACGCAAGGGAAATACTATAATAAGTTTGGCGTGTTTAACTCAATATGTTATTTATACATTTTCATTTATGTGCGTTTCATATTGCGGAGAAAAACATCAGACGCGGCCGCCGGCCGGGAACGAGTGGGGCGTCACCTGCACAGCGCGTCGGAGCGTGTGTGGTGATACTTCCCACTTCGCCACGGAGTCATGGGGACCCTGCGCCTAATAGAATTTTCTTTGAGCTAGCGTAGCATGAATGTGCTCCAGAGGATTTAGGAGGAAAACCAACTATGGTCCCTCTTACAAAAGGGGGATGGAGGCACTCAACTTCAGTTGAGGCCGACTTTGCGTACGGGGCATAGCCTTGCAAGGTGTGTTAGATTAACACAATTGGTCCAATCTATGAGTGCAAGTCCCACAGTTTGGTGGTGCCCACTCAGTCAGAGGTGATGCCAACCTCACTTACGGGCCTGGCCTTGTGAGGGGCGTCTGATAGACGCCTATGGTACATCTTTGATTGAGGGCCCACAGTTTGTATGGGTGTAGGATTATTTTTATATTTTTGTCCCTCTGGAGTGCGTGCATGATGTTGTTTTCATTTGGTGGGCGCATATATCCAGAAGTTTGGTACCCGTGGACTCAGTGGCGTCTATTCGGCTAGAAAGTTTTGGATGTTGTGGTCTAGTGGTTTTAAGCCCCATCCGGGCAGATGTGAACTTGTCACATTGTGTTTTCTCCTAGGAGGCTTTGTCATATCTTTTTCGCCAGTTTTGGTATGACGAGGTTTAAGCAGGACAAGGCGTTGTGCTGATATGGGTGCAATATGGCACATGCTAACCCTACCTTAAATGTCACAAGCCGGGGTGACTTTCGTCCGTCCTGACTTAAGCCTTCTTCTGCAAAAGAAAGACCTCACCATGTATATTCCCTGGCGTTAGGTAATTTCTCTTATAGGTTTAGGTAGGAAAGGACTGACTGTTGGGGCGTTTTGAATAGAAGTCTTGTTTGTTTGTCTGCGCCAATCCATCTATTCAATTAAGGGGCGTAGCTGATGTAGAGGTTTTATGCGATATGCAACCTCACGTTGGGCTGGCTGACTTAACCGCAGCCTTAAACTTGCGAACGCTCCAGCAGTCGGTATTTAAATATTGACAGGTGTGTTTTTTTTATGTTGTGAGGGGCAGAGCAGCCCGGACCCTCCATATGTATAAACGTGTCTTCTAATTAATAAACCCTTGGAAAACCTCCTCCTCTTTGAAATTACCTCCACCACACACCCTCACATATCTAGGTAACGTCCGTAAGACGTTACAGTACCTACCAGCTGGCTTACGTTCCATCGGTCAAGATCCTTTGCCGGCATAATTTCTAGGAAATTGCGCGGCTTTCCTTTTATTCGCCTACATATGATCCGTGACCCCGGCAAATGAACTCTTCGCTACAGTTCTTTAAGTACAGGTTGCTCCAGGATGGTAATTTAGAAAATTGTAAATAAATCAATAAATTATAACATTTTATGAAATTAAAATATTTTCCTAAAACGAATACGCGAAATCGGATACGTGTGTTAAATGAATGTCGTCATGGTAGCGGCACGTTGTATATACTGTAACAGCAAATCAATTT
This sequence comes from Lithophane semibrunnea, assembly GCA_947363905.1. Classification (NCBI taxonomy): domain Eukaryota; kingdom Metazoa; phylum Arthropoda; class Insecta; order Lepidoptera; family Noctuidae; genus Lithophane; species Lithophane semibrunnea. The sequence continues at coordinate 7,892,343 of OX376201.1, read as the reverse complement.
TCAGAAAAGTCTGACCTAAATAATATCTATTTGCATTTTTATGCCTATACCATGATCTGTAGACATGGTTAAAACCTCTATTTTTTGAGGCAGCAAAATTAGTTACCTACTTATACATAATTTTTCACCGACTTCTAAAAGGAAGAAGTTATCAATTCGGATGTTTATTTAAGTACTTATGTTTTGTACTACTTTAATTTTACCTTCATAAAATACTTACGCAGCATTAGGTGACACTGTGCTTATGTTGGCCAGTACATGGGTGTAATTAGCTTTCCCGCAGCCGGAAGTGGCTAGTGGTTTGCCCTGAAAGGTCAATGCTCCTGTGGCGAGAGCATTTTCAGCACCAATGAGTAACCAACCGCAGAGTATCAGACTTAATAAACAACCGCTTAGGGCTCCCTGAAAGGAGATAAAGTATGAAAAATTTAAAAAGTAGATATTACTTCGACAACAAATTATTTATTTTTTTCTTATTTCAAACAACGCCGCCCATCCTCACAAAAAGATAACTATTTGAAACAGAGCCCTCTGTGATCAACTACGCGTACTAATAATGTGGTTGTGAACGAGAGACACGAAGTACAAATTGTAGGGTCGTTTAGGGCGCGCCTGAACTTTTGTAAACAGTTCAGAGAAAAGTTGATAGATGGCGCTGTTTCTCTTTTTACTATTTTCGAAATACCTACTGGAAAGATTGTACTTATCATTAGAAAAATCAACTTACAGAACAGTTGGCTCTCGAGCACACAATCCCAAGAGTGAACAACCCAAGCAGAGTTCCAGCTGTAACACCAGTAACTCCAGAAGCGACGTGCTGCAGGCGATCCAGTTCTTTTGCAAACCATACGACGGATCCACAGTATAAGCCGACCAGCACGCAGAGACACTGAAATGATAGGTAGCATACATGTTAAACGGTACATTTTAAATTCTAAGAGGTTTTCCGTTGGAACTCATAATAATATTGCATTTATCAAGCTCCTTGAGGATTTTGTTATGATAGATTATATGACAAACAGCTACTTCAAAACCTGTAGGCAGGTCGTACCAGTGTACCTATTAGTGATTTGTAGTTCTTAAAAGGTTCTTTTTAATAAAAAAACCTCTTATATCTAATCCAAATATCAAACAAACTATTTACATACAATTTGTTTTCAGGTTAGAAAATATTATGGATTGTAATAATGACATAATAATTACTTTCATGGGTAAAGCTTATCTAGATAAATGTGGATGCGTTCTAAATGCTGCCAAACTCTTTGGGAAGTACCTACACGCATGATAAACTCCATTTGAAATAAGATTAGACATTTAAATAAGCCTTTTTTACAGCCCTTTCAACCGATTTTGACTTCTATTGCGTTAGTGGCATGACAAATGGCAGCTCCAGTAGACAGTTGGTATTGTGTAACCTTTTTTACTTAGTTTTAATGCCATCCGTTCAACCGATTTTGAAGGCAAAGTCGGTTAAACGGACTTTATAAAGGTTTGTTTAAATGTCTAATCTTATTTCAAATGGAGTATAAATATATGTTGTTGTGAATATAATTATGACCAAAACATACCTTCATAATCCTACAGCAGGCATTCTCATTGGTACTTTGAGGCATCCATGGCCTTATGAATTCTTCAAAAAGTACTCCAGCAATTGAATTTATCAATGAAGCTATGCAGCTGTAACAATTAACATCTAAACGGTAAACTAATATAAACTTTACGTGTATAAGAACAAGGATACTTTCGGAACAAATGTTATTCATGTGTCTCACCCAGTAGTCGCGCTGAATATGGAGATGATAAAAATGCCGCATATACCCGGAAACATTAGTGATAAGTTGTTCAAAAAATGAGGGACGAGCTGGAATAGATTTTTTAAACAATTAGTTAACAAAACAAAACATAGTCGAAAAATAAGCAATATAAGGTCTGCATCCATGAGACATCTCTAGAGGAATCATGTCAGATAGTTCAGCAGCACCTGCTGTCAACTTCAAAGGGTCAGTAATATGGCAAGACGTTCAGTTTATGTCCAGAAATTGGAAAAGACGTCATGAGCATGAATTTACAGGTACAATGACAACGAACATCATACATAACGCATGACCTGTCGGAGAAAAAGGCATGTTATGTATGGAATAGATTAGAAACCACTTTGTCTTTGAACTACAAAGAGAATAAATAATTTAAATAACGAAATTACCTGCTCATGTTTCTTTATCTGCCCTGTAAGCAACGGGTCGCATCCAGCGAACCACGCATACAGCGCCAATCCAAGAAAACAAGACAGCAGCTTCATAAGTATCACTCCAACACATGATATAGTTAGGCAGAGTCTAGCCTGACTTATTGTAGGCACAGCCAGAAGCTTTTGCAGTGTAGACTGGCTTAAAGCAATCTTCCATAGCCAGTTTGTGGATAGAGCTAGGGTTACAGCGAAGAATGATGTGTGGTGAGCTAGCTCTGGATCTGGGCTGAAAATTAAGTAGATAGATATAATGGATGTATATAACTGAGTCTGGGTGTTTGAGCCAAACACCGCACGGATGGCGTAAACGCTTTTTAGGAAAAATGAAATGTTCTGAACTCAAAAATGGCCCGATATGCTGTAATTACCAGAAACAATTAAAAAACCATTATTTCTCGCGTAGATCGGCGTTCCGGCTAAGAAAGGTTAAACCTTCGTCTAAAAATAAATTTTGTTTTGCATACAGCAGTTTAAAGTTTTGAATTTTTATGAAATATATTGGTATCGCAATGAAACAATGGAACACCGACTGCATCGTACGTTTATTTCAATATCAAAGCTACGGCTTTCTTCAAGCACATCAATAATCGATTCCTTCCTTTTGATTATCTTCGTTTGAAGCAAGCGATACAATCTTTAGTTCTCTCGGTTTAAAATTTTGATCTAGATATCTTTCTAGGTCTCTTTTTAATTGGACGAATCCTATGTCGCCTGATGATAAATCAAATCTTACGATTCGACCACTTTTTTTTCATAAATCAACATTAAATGTATGGAAAGATCATTCTACGTTTCAAGCTAAAACTCCAAACAAGCAATGTTGGAAGGATACAAAAACAAAAATCACTTACTCATATAAAACTAATCTTCCACCGTGACTGGCGATTTCCCACATCCTCTTGAATCCCATAGGCAACAGTGCTAAACCACTCGGCAAAGCAGTACCAGCTAAAGCCAGGAATGTCGTCATTATTCCAATGGATACTATTGCTCGTAGACCACCGACTGCACTAAATGTTGCGCATACGACGCATAACACAGCTGTTACTCGCCCCGCTAAAGGATTTGTTACTGAAAGTAATTTAAACAAGGTAAATAAAGTAATTGTAGACTACTTTCATAATATTTCTTTATTATTATTTATCCGATTATATGTATCTAAAGTAAATACAGATCTTTTATGAAACTTGGTTCGAACCGGTATAATAACGATCCAAACTTATAAGAAGAAGGAGATATGATACAGACGAAGGTAAGTAGACTCATGTAATAGGATATAGATAAAAAGGAACCCTCGTTAGTCCTATTTGTACTTACAAAGTACTTACTCACATAGACGAAATAATTTTTACAATATTTTTCGGGGCACAATAATGATCTTCTTCAATTATTTAAATTATGTACAAAGTTTTAATTCATTGGATAAACTTCTTATATTAAATTAACTAACATATAAGCTAACTACCTATACCAATAAATATAAAAAACAAAAGGACAGGCGTCGAAGTATTCGTCCACATAGCTATCATCCGGAAACGTGCCCCGAAGACTGGCAGCATTGCCACGTTGAATGGCAATGCTAATTCTTTGACCAAAGAACGAGCCAGCCCTCTGGTTTATGTTAGTTAAGTCATCCAAGTATTTGTTTAATTTATACAATCAGTCTGCTTACCTAATCTGAAAGCCATGAGTGGCACGTATGGCACAATAGGCAGCAGCATCAGTTTGCTGACAACGAACAGCACCGCAGCTATCGTCCGCGTGTGTGTGGAGAACCTTATCTCTAAGTATTCGAAGCTTGATGACAGCTGTAGCTTGTGAAACACTGGAAACAAATTGAAGATTGTAATTCTGAAGAATATATATATTTTTTTTACATTTTTAGACTCTTTTTCGTCATTAACCTATCGCTTTTAATTATCTTAACGTATATGCATTAACAAACAAACATAACATCACGGCTATAGTACAACACCCAAATTTTGCCAGTTATGTTTAAGTCCCAATGGGAACGAGCCTACTGCCATCAACCGTACACAAAACCAGACTACGAGCTGCCACTGAGAAATTCCAAATGTAAAAACCCAATAACATTTTGTCCGACCCGGGAATCAAACCCAGGCCCTAATGCTCAGCAGTATCGTTTGCGAGCACTAGACCAACGACGCAGTCAATTCAGTATATGTAACAAATATACATTAGCTTCCGGTTAGACTGCAGAATTTCCCATGACATTGGAACTATGAAGTTGAGCTGTTCACAGACATAGTTTTTATTAAATACCTAGGAATCTGATGAATCCATAACGCCCTTTACGGCATCCTTTGGCATGATTCAAATGCATGTCCATGTTTGAATGATGACTTCGCTACTAATCCTTAAGTAAATGACAGCAAAGAAGATAAAGTATTTACCAGGTAAATAAATGACAGCTGTGAGGAAAGTAACGATAATAAGTGAGAGAGCTGATGCCCAGTACTGCGTGCCTCTGAGGTATATCTCTACAGGGACACCGAGTAGAGTGATGCTTGTCAGATGACTGGAACAAAATGATGTAACATTGTAAGTACATAAATATAAATAAAATAAACAAGTATGTTTCGAATATTATGAACATAAAGGCAGTAGTTTAATAGATTAACAATAAACAATATAACGTTTTTAGTCAGCAGGCATATGATAATTTGGAAATTGAACATAGCGCACATGAATGAAAAATTGTATGGCATGGCAGCGATTTGATTTTGTATGTGGCTCCTTACGAATCTGGAATGATTGGTATAAGAAAAGATGAAGACCAAAGAGAAGATGGATAAATAATAATTTTGTGTAAAATGACATAATTAGGAAGTAAATAAATGCAAAAATTAGAGATGAATTGCAGAAAGATACGTAGGTACGTACAGTGTTTATCCATACTCATTATTATAAATTCGAAAGTAGCTCTGTCTGTCTGTATGTTACCTTTTCTAAACCACTGAACGGAATTCGACAAGGACATAGTTGGCACCCTAGGGAAGAACATATGCTACGGGCGGGCGGAAGCATGTTACAAATAAGTATTCGAGCCGAATCTTAGAAATATGACGATAACAAGAAGAATAGGAATTGTTTAGCAATAGGCAGATGGTAAATACAATTATTAGCAAATATTAGTGGAAAGTCACATGCAAGAGATGCGATAACATTGTTTATTGGAGTAAAAATCCTAGAATCCATTGTAGTCTGGTGTAATAGGTAAATGTTGAGAGAAGAAGATAAGACTTGAGCGTCATTCATTCATTGGCATAGTATTTTTACTTGATAAGAGATATTTGAGAGAGTTATAGGCACTAATTTGTGTGATAATGATTCAATAAAATACAAAGCAGACTGTTAATTTTAATTTGGACTACTAATTGTTGCCCAAATTAAAATAAACAGTAGAATTAGTAGTCCAAATATTAAAACAAAATCTTTATTAATATTCCCACAGCCAAGAATAGGAAAATAGTTGTGGCTCAGTGGTAACGGCCGCAACTTACGAGTTACGAGTTAGGTCGTAGGTTCAAACCCTGACAGACTGGTTTAAGGCCCACTCCCTCTCACTCAGAAGAGGCCTGTTTCCCAGCAAAGTCAAAGTTAAAGTCAAATAATTTATTTCAAATAGGCACATATAAGACACTTTTGAACGTCAAAACAAAGAAATAGAACTGATTCTAGTTGCCTCTTCGAAAAGGTAGTTTTCGTATGGAGAAGAATGGGCAAGAAACTCCACCGTTACTCTTTTAAAAATGTTTTACAATATTTTGTATACATGAATTATATAATTATATGTGAATACGATGCACCTACAATAAGATTACTGTACCACAAAAGGTAAAAAGAACTAAAAATTTTAAATGAAGCAATGATAAATAAATTAATTACCAGATACATGGTGCTCACATATTAACAGTCCGCTTTCTAGTTTATATCTAGTTTATATAAATGACCTTCCTTACATGATGGCTAACTTATCGGATGTAATACTATTCGCTGACGACACTTCTCTTATCTTTAAAATAGATAGAAAAGATACAGATGTGCAGCCAATAATCTTTTACTTAATGCGAACAAAACTAAATGTATCTCATTACCATTACCAAATGTACCTCAAGTGTTCTCATTACCAAATGTACCTCAAGTGGGTCTAAATCTAAAACTTGATGGCAAGAAACTAGATGCAATCACGGAAACTATATTTTTAGGAATTATCATAGACTCAAAATTACAATGGGGCGCCCACATCAGAACTCTTTCAGGTAGACTAAGTTCAGCTGCATATGCAGTAAGAAAAATAAGGCAGTTGACTGATATAGCCACAGCTAGGTTAGTGTACTATGCTTATTTCCACAGTATTATGTCTTACGGCGTTCTGCTGTGGGGAACGGCAGCTGACGTAGATTCAATTTTCATTTTACAGAAGAGGGCAATCCGCGCGATCTATAAAATGGGTCCTCGCGAGTCCCTTAGAAACAAATTCAAAGAAATTGATATACTGACTCTTTCTTCTCTCTATATCTTTGAAAGTATTTTGTATGTGCGCAAAAACTTAGGACTTTTCAAAATAAGAAGCGATTTCCATAATATAAATACACGTAGTAGACATGAAATTGTCATACCCAAATTTAGATTAACTAAAACCAGCAAGTCATTTCTTATAAACAGTATCCGCTTCTATAACAAGTTGCCAAACTTAGCGATGGTTCAGGATCGGTTACAGAACTTAGCGATGGAAAGTTCAAAACCCACATCAAACGTGTCCTTATCAATAAAGCATATTATAAGATTAAAGACTACGTTGAAGACAAGGAAGTTTGGCAATAATTCCTTCTGCACATGTGGCTTCCCTGGTACCTCATTAACGGCATATTTATGTAAGAGTCTATTAACTGCTCCCAAATTACCATGTTTATTTTCTTTACATTCATCCTTGACATATAATCATTGTATTTTACATTATATACCTCCAATTAATTTCAACTCTTAGTGGCTTTTGTGGACCGATTTATAATTATTCAATTTGTTACAGTTGTAATAGCAATCACTTCAATTGGTTTAAATAGGTTTTTATTTTTATTTAAATTTTAATTTTATTATTATTAGTCTTTTAGATAGATCATTTTCTATTTTGTGAATGTGAGAACGTTGTAGGCTTATTGGACTGTAGATTTATTGAACTTCTTCTATTTTTGTTAAGTACCTGGTACTTACTTTTTGAAAGGCCTACATTGTCCTCCCATGCCTACCAACACTGTAATTTGAAAGTATTGTAAAAGCCAATTATTTTTAAAAGAGTAACCATGGAGTTTCTTGCCGGCTCTTCTCCATAGGAAACGACCAATTGGAACCGTGTACCTAGCTTGTGACGTTTCATAAGTGCCCATGTAGGTTTATGTGAAATAAAATATTTTTATTTTGATTTTGATGATTTGATTTTGAACAAAGATTGTAAAAGTATACGATATTACAATAGTCCTAACATTGTTACAAGTAGTACTAATAAGTCAGTGCAGTGGGAACATTAAAGGCTGATATTATGCTAAGGTATAGGCTATAGGCCACGTCTTATAGAAATAAAGAAGGAATGGTGCGGTACGTTTGCTCTCTGCGTTTTATCAATCAAGCTTTTGCCTCATCTATACCAGAAACGTAATATCTACACTAATATTTAAAAATAATAGATTAGTATTTTTGTTTGTAATTAATAAACTAAAAACTAATGAACCGATTTGAAAAAATATTTCACCTGCTCTATTTATCACTGAGTGACTTATGCTGTAGTTTATAAAGATATCACGCGGAAGAAAGCTAATGATCAATATGAAGATACGCACCATATTTTCCGTCACTGGAAAACAATAAAATATCTTCATTGAACAAAAAATAGAAAATCACTCACCTCGAAATAAGGGCCAAAGTAATCGATATAACAGACATATTCTTCCCACCAAACAGGAATCCGGCAACCGTATTATACTTCCTATTAATAACATTATAGTATACAATAATTCCTATTATAACACCTAATATGATCCCGAACAAGCAATATTCCGCCACATTGAAATAAATTGGAGAAACAGGAATAACGGTTCTGACTTTGATCATTTCGAACGTCTTTCAAGTGTTAAATACGTGTCGCAAATAGCAAGTATTCCTATCAGAGAGTCTCTTCTAACAATAATAAGAGATATTAAAGATAAAACTGGATTTGACTTCAATCTTTCAGCAAATACTAGAGCGAACTGTTTTGCGTTTGTTTACAGTTTATGCGACAATTGCGTGGAGTTCTAATTCTAACTGATTAGTTGATTTGGTGCTACAGGTAGGTAAGCAATTCTGTAAGTTCATTTGCAGTTATATCCAATATCAATAGGGGATTTGACTTGCTCTATAAGAAATGATTTTCTCATGTCCATTTTGTTTCATAATTCAGATAATAGGCGTCTAAGTCTCTGCTATGACCACCAATATCTACCTGATACGTATCTTCATTGCTTCATCAACCCACTAAATTATAAGTTAATATTTGTTTGGCAGAAAATGAGGAAACATCAAAGTTTTTCCTAATGATATTATAATTACGAGTAATATACTGAAGTACTGTCAACAAAAGAGATAGCATCACACCTGTAGCTACCTTTATTTCTTAGGCTAGAGATGTAGTCCACCTATAACTTTTCACCAGTTCTTTACAAAACAAATTATCATTGTAAGAGTGTATCTATTGCCAAAAACAGGGTACAAGTCCCGGAAAGCACGTGGTTCTGCGCCTGATCTCTCTCCGGTCGTGTCGGATTTTCTCCATCCCTACTGTGCCGTCCATACCGTGCCGTCCCGACTATGAGAGTGAAGCAAGAGAGAGTGCACTAGTGTCTGTCGCACACACTGTACACTGAAATATCTCCCGCGCCGAAGGCTAGTCTCCGTTGAGATTGGCCGGCGCCCATGGCCGACATACGGGCTGGAGGACTATATACACTTGTATATAGTCCTCCAGCCCGTATTTCGGCCTATATTAGTCTATATTCCGGGTTTATACAGGGAAGTTCTTTTCGTTGGTATGAGGCTGTTGAGAGTTTTAGTTACTTGTCTGTATTATTTATCATTATCAAAGTATTTTACAATGTTAAACAAACAGGCGTTCAATTACCCGCAAACGTTATATCTCTCTGTAAATAATAAGAGCAAATAGTAGTTTAAGTAAAGTAAATATTAAACGAACAATAACTCAATAAGTGGTGATAAAAGTCATTACTTTTGCGGATGACAAATTGTTTGGACAGTATAGATAGTGCCATCCACGAAGACGCGCCCCTTTCCGCGATTATTGTACTGTAAGCTGTACTATGGTACGTAGCGGAGCGGAGTGGAGCGCGTCTTCGTGGAAACCAGGCACTATCTATATTTTGGTGTGACAAAACAGGTTATAGGTTCAAGACCTTACCAACTCAGGGGCAACTAGAATCAATTCTATTTCTTTGTTTGACGTTCAAAAGTGCCATATATGTGCCTATTTGAAATAAATTATTTGACTTTTGACTTTTTTGACTTTTACCAATGTGACATTGTGTACCTATCTTCTTTATCAGTTTGATTTTGGGCACCAATAGGACTTCATAGAAGGTCAAAAGACTGCAATGTCTTTTAGAAGGAACTGAAACAAACAGACAACATGAAATCCACAAAGCAGTAAGTAAAGGTAGGTAGGTAAATGATCTTGAATGACTTTTAATTCCTCTTTTTGTTTTTATCATCTTTATTTGTCGAATACTAGGCTTTTGGCTACTTTGGATTAGTGTGTGTATTTGATTTTAATTTTAATTAATTGCGCCTTATTTCTTTTATTTTTATTGCGGACAGCGCCATCTAGTAGTGAGCAGCCGAATTTCACATTTCAGAGTTGTAGATAATAGTATGATCCGTAGCGTAGCGCTACGCGACTACGAGTGCCCCGCAGCGCCGAGGATAATCCGACTACGAAGTGCTACGAGTACGACCAGATACTTTGAGTAACAGTTTCGAGATGGCGTATTTTAAAGTTCCGATTTCTTTTTGAATATATCGTTATTGTTAAACAGTTTTGTATCATTTTTATTTTAGTTTGAAACAAAGCCGTTGAATCGTGTATTCGCTTAGTACTTCAAAATTACTTGATGATAGTTCATTTAGATAATTTCATAGGAACAGTTTATGTACTCATCTATAGCATACAAATTGTACCCGTGCAAAGCCGGGGATGGTCGCTAATATTCATTAAACAACATTCAGATTTTGAAAGTACTGATGTATGAATTTGATGAATGACATACTTCTCTATCATCCAGATTCTTGAATTACTACTAATTAACCCAGTAATAAGGTAGCACTAGCAATTATCTACCATATTTACTGGGTTAAAAAATAAACAATATTCCATGTTTCCTTATTTATTATTTCTTTTTTTTTTATTGTAGTTACGTTGTGTTGTGTGCCTTCGTCGTCTGTGCTAAATAAATGTATTTTCTTTCTTTTGTAAAATAAAAATATTTTTTATGAATACATTTTAACCATTTTATAAGGAACTCTAAAACCTAGGATCTAGGCCATCCTTAGAAAAGAGCCCCATTCCTACCAACGTAGGTGCAGCCGTGGGAAAAGGACAGTAAGAAATATTTTCATATCTGCTTAAGCCCCATTCATCTAACTCAATTTAAAGATCGTCCTACGTATCTATACATATTTCCTACGTACTTATATCACCTAGTTTTATGTAAAATGGCGTGGGAAGGATATTATTATGGATGGAGGGACGCTCTTACCAACATTAGAATATTACTCTCACACCTGCCCTCTAGGTGACGTCCGTAAATACAGTTTTTGCATAGTTTTATAGGTGCCATGAGGTGTTCTTTGCATGCTGATTTTTGGTAGTAATTTATGGTAATGTGTGAGCTATAAGTATCCATTTGTGTTGTAATGTGCGGGTGGAGTTATGAAAGTCATTTGCGTAGTCAAATTTGTCTTGTTTTAGTATGAAACTACAATTATTATTATACACTACAAGTTCTTATCCATAAAGCTGAGATGAATTTTCAAAATACAGTTTACAGTTACATATTTCCTAAAACATCATCCAGCAACAATTGTTTAACTGCTTTAATTAGTTTGAGTGGATAAAAAGTAAATATTTCCATGAATTAAATATTTATGTTTTGATTAATCCTTTCGCTTTATTTAATTATTAAGACTTTTATTTCAAACGAGCATACAAGAAAAAAATTCTTTGTAAGTATTCTTTGTATACTCGTATCTCAAACTTATATTAATAATAAGAAATACATCAGAGGCACAATAAACAGACTACATCGCTCTAGATCTTGTTAAAAACTTTTGATGAGAGTACCATCAACTACGAGTTACCATCGAACAATTTCTACACGACTGTACGTTCTATAAATTCCCACCACGTACATGCGAATACACAAATCATCTAATACACAATATCGCAAATATTTCTTGTCCAGAACACTGGGTGACACGGGGCGCCCGAACAAACGGAAGTTTGAGGGAGCGGGCGCGAGGGGGGGATACAACCGAGGAAACGCCAGACAAGGACAGAAATACACATTTGAATTACGAACGAACAGTACGGCGCTAAAGAAAAATTAAATTATATTTCCCAATGGTGTCAGCCAGTTATTAAGTGGCCAGACGCCATTTTGAATTATTATATTTTTTATTTCTTTTTCCCAGGTTTCCCTTTTGTACGAGGAATTCCTTTTATTTGGAATAGTTGTGGGAGCGGATTGCAAATGGATTCAGTTGAAATGTGTTGGAGCTGTAAATCAATGGCTGTTCTTTATGGGACGTTTGGGATCATTATACCTTAATAAACCTTAGTTTTATAAATAAATCTCTTCGGTTGGTAAGTTACTTTGGAGAAAAACATACATGAGAGGATTTATGATCCATTTAGTAATTACGAATAGTTTTTCCATCTTATTCTTCATTTTAACTTTTTATCAATTCGTATTCTATTTATTACCACAAGGACTATTATAATTATATATTTATTATAATAATATCAATTTTCGGAGGTTTGTCTTTATAAATAATTGCCTAAAATAGAGATCTTGTGAACCCTGTCAATCATCCCTTGCAAAGCCTTTGAAAGGGAAGAAAACGAAGGCATTTGTATAGTATTTTCACCCCACTTGATAACTCCAAATACAAAAAAAATATTCAAAGAAACTCATTACATCCTTATATTCAAAACCTCTCTAAAGTTTAACATTTAAAACCCACTTCACGTATTTCAAACTTAGGGGAGGTACACATCTATCTCGCGACACCCAAAATTGCAACATAGTAGGTAGAAAAACCTTTCAAGGCTTTGCATTTTTCCCGCGGTCCGAGGCTGCCTCAGGCGAGAAAATTATAAAAGAAAAGGGGAGAATGGGACAAAGCGACGCAGCCTCTACACGCGTGATTGCACTTCCCAAAGGGCAGACGGAGAGACGCTATTAATTTTATCGGGTCTGTATTTAAAGTGGGTTTTTTCTTGTGTTTTCTGCTGGTTTTATGTTCTTTGATGTTGGTTTTAGATTATGACATAATGCAATGGTACGCCTGTATTTGTAGGGTAATAGAGATTTTTGTATTACCCACATTTATTTTTTACCCACATTTTAACAATTTATTTTATACCCACATTTTATTAGTTTAAATTGGGAGCGAGTCTAGTGATTTTTACATCGATTTTTGATCCTTCGACATTGAATAGTTACGTAACCAAATATACATCTTTAGGCTTCCGCTGTCAGTCCGTCCGTCTGTCTTGACAGTTGAAATTTTCACAGCTTGTGTATTTTTATTGCTGCTATAACAAAAAACAATAAAAGTAAAATTATTTTAACATTATTAAAGGTATTTAAAAAATGTAATTACTTAATGATGTAGTGTTAAAATTGGCACGGAACCCTTAGTGCGAGACTGACTCGCACTTGACCAGCGTTTTTAATTGTAATAGTAATAGTGTCTTGTTATAGTGTCAACTATACATTTAATTGAGTATTAGGTAGATAGCTATCATAGGATTCAAAATACTTTACTAATATTACCTACATTACAGACCACAGATTAACCAACAAAGAGAGTAGTAACCCATGTTAAAAAAATTGACCAGTAAAACAAAAGAATCAGCAATAACCCCCGCTATCATTACAAGAAATGACGTAATGACACTAACAATAATAACTCGATTGCCAACCTATTCACCGACCAGAAAAGGGGCAATTTCACAAAGACTGGTACTATAATCAAACGTTTAGGGTTGAAGCTTAAAATAATCTCGGTAGGAGTTACACTGGGCCCCGGGCGTATGATAAACCGGCGATAACCGGATATGAGAACGAATGAACGAATGAATTGCCCGCTTGAAGCTACGTTTTTTGCGTGCTTCTGTAGTTTTTCGGATCCCATCTTTGTGGTAGTCGAGTTTGGTAGAGGGGGCGTAAGAGAAATGACGATTAACATGTTTTCGTGAATAAAATGTAGATTTTAGAAGAAAATGGAGTATTTTCTAATAGTGTCGTTATCATAGCCATAGTCATTATTTATTGGTAAAGGATTCTTACAAGTCATCATAATATCCATTGTTACATTTAGAAAGGTACCGTCAAAAATAATGAAAAAAAAAATTACATACGTCAAATAATTATGTCAAATAACTAAACAATAATACAAATAAACAAAAGTCTTAGTAACATAAATTGACTTATTGGCAACGAACAATGGCGTAAGAAAAGATTATCTTCTTTTACGACTTTATTAATTTTCGGGTCTTCTTTCTTTCTCAACATACTTTTTACATAAACAAATAGTTTTTAACCAATAAAAAGCCACAGGCAAAAGATAGAACCTGATATACCATATCAAAGCATCAAATTCCCAATCAACAATTTAACAATAAACCCAAGATTACACTCACGGCACACACATAAAGTTATAACCTAACCCTACACTCCCTTGGCGATACAATTGATCCCAATAATGAAACAAATGCAAATCGAACGCCGCACCAATACCCCTTTCCCCCCTTTTCGTTTTTTAAAGAGGACACGTTATCATGACATGCTTTCTTCTCTACTTACGTTACTTCCCTTCCTAAGGTGTCATTAACATAAATTTTACGCTTTCTCAGATAAGCTTGGACTGCTGCCCGGCCCTCCTATTAGGTCCTTTTTTTCGACTAAATTTACGCGATATTCTTACTTACGAGTATGTTATGAGGAAGTACTACAGTATTTTTGGTGTTATTGCTTATCGTGAGTTAGTAGTCGTAGATCGAGATATGTTAGATAGTTACGATGGGATTTTATTGTGATAGAAGACATATATAGTAATTACTTTGGCGTTATTCTGAACCAGCAATAACTAAACCTTAGAACCTGCTAACATCAGAATTGTTAAGCAATCCTAACTAATATTATTTTAGGGGTATGAGGAACAGGGTGTAAAGTTCACTCATCCACCATAGAAAAGGGAGGATCCTCCTACCAGACGGGTGCTGTGTCTGGCGGGCAACTGCCCAATGATTGATGTTTTGGTTTTTGTATATATGTCCACTGCACGGTAAACTCTAATTGCGCGATGCAGGATTTTTGTGACGTCAGGATTTTTGTGTGACGTCAAGTCTTTGATGCGTAGTTCGTATGTGGCGATGTAGATACCACCACATTATAAATGCGACTTCCCCTAATTTTAATTCACCTTCATCATATCATAATTATTATCATCATAATCAGCTTATAATGTTCCCACTGCTGGGACACAGTTCCTCTCTGTAAGCGGGAGTGGGCCAAACTCCACCACGCGGGCCTAGTGCGGGTTGGTGGATGTCACATGTCTTCGAATTCACCTTCACATATGTATTATTTCTGGCCTCCCATTCTTGTCATGTTTATTCCCACCAAAGTAGGTACTCACACTACCTTGAATTGGAATAAAACAATCCTCTTTACTATTCCTTTGTTTTCCCATCCCATCATAACACGACAAAAGTACTCCGATTACTCCTAACACATAACAATTTTCATTCCACACATTTCGTTTGAATTAGGCATAGTAATACCACGTCTCTAGCACGCCTTCAAAAGTAGGGAACGAATAGAAAAATGGCTGGAGGCACACGACACCGGAATATATTACGTAATCGTACTCTAGTTTTGTGAGGTAACACATAAATGTGTTGGTATAGCGCTTCGATCTCCGAAGTCTGATAAATAGCTCGACCAAAATATTTTTGTTCTGAAAATCGCTAAATAAATTGAATTGGGCGCGACTTCGGGTGCCGGGTGTCGAGGTGTTAACTTACAATAGGCTTATGAAGTACGAGTTTGAATTTGAAAGTTGAATGTACGGTGTTTACTTTGATGTAAATTTGGTGGTAATGGCGAAGAAATCCTATTTTCAAAAGTAGTTTTCAAGAGTAGAAAACAATCTATGCTTTCCGAGTTTTCTGCGAAACCTCTCGTTTTCTTATATTAGACTAAAAGTATTAAGTCTAATGCCACACACGTAGCAATTTATTTGCGCAAATTTAGGCTTGTGCAAGTAAGAAATTTGCGCAAATTTCTTCCAACACACGTTACGATAGACTTGCGCAAGCCTAAATAAGGTACTATTGATACTGACTCATAGGTGAATGGACCCCTAAGTTATATCATGAACCTAGGGTTTCATTCATGTATTAGGACCACGAAACTTATCATTATTTCTTCTCCATCGCTTTTTATATCTGAAAAATTAATATACATACCTTTACATAACCCTTTCCGTATACAATTTAGCCCAGCCTAATTTAATTCAATATAAACATTTTCCCTAATCATTGGGTTCAACGAAAATTTAATCTTGCTCGAGGCAGCACAAAATACTGTAAAAGTATTTCCAATTATTTTCAATTTTTGGCTAGAAATGTTAACAGTATGCACGAGCCCTAAGCATCTTACTAACTAACCATCATAAAAGTCCCCAAACACACTTCACGAAATACAGTCAGGCACACAAGCAAACAAAAAACAATAGTGACACACGCACACACAGACACGCCCGCTCTACCTTTTAGTGTCAAAAGTGTGAGAATATGGGTAAACAAATCCTCCAATTTCCATCACATTTATTCGAGGCGTTGCTCTGACGTCATCCCCCTTCCCCCCTCCTGATAGAGAGGAACATGTAATTTCTTTTGTAGATAGTGTGAACCGACACACCCTATTGGCTGTGATGCGGTGTAGTGATAGCAAAATTTCGTCAACAGTAGGGACGTGGAGCCAATTTTCCAATAATACTATTAAAGTGTGTGAGTATGGAGATTATATAGGCAATGTGTATAGTATAGTAATATGTATAGACAACCTAGGGTTTAGAAATTTGTTGTAAAGGATGGGCAAAGTACAGTATAGTGAATAATTAAACGGTTTTCCAACGTTATAGTCTATTGCAGTACTCATTTTTCGTTATCAAGATCCTTTGGAAAGTGTACATTACGTAACCATAATAAATGAATGACTATGCTTACGCCTACGCCGCTTACGCCGTCTCTACTTCCGAGATCCTGCAATGTGTGGCTACCTTTAGGTCATAGGGTAACTAAGTCTATCAAGAATACGGTCAACTTGTATCTGGTAATATGACCAACTCTAACAACAACGATCCTTGAAATATTATTGATTGATATAATGGTGAAGCCCATAAGGAATTTGAAGCAGTTTTGTGATGCAAAATCTTAGTAAACATTGGTGACAGGGATGACTGCCAGAAGACGCCATAGTACTTTAGTATCAACAACTGTCGAGATTTCCATCATAAAAAAAAAAACAAAAAAAAAAACCACACCAAAACAAAAAAAAAATTCCAACAAAATGTTAAATTGTTTTTATTACGACGTTATTAAATAATCTTTTGTTATTTGTATTTTGTGTTTTACGAACTGTACCCAATTAAACGCTATTCTTTCTTTCTTCAACACGAGAAATAAAATATCATACAATTTTTTACCAGACCGTCCCGCGGGTGAAACCTAGTTTGTCATACTTCAGACAAATAGATTTGGTACTACAACCGAGTAAATAGAACTCCGCGTATCTCTTGCAGTACAAAGTTTGAAGTATTGTTGTAAAAGCTTCCTCTAATGAAACATGTTCAGTTTTCAGTCGCAATGTTTTGTTATCAGTTTTATGTTTTCTTGTTCTTTATTTTTCAATTATAACCATCGGTTCTTGGAGATGAACTCTAGAAACTGCGTTAGTTAAAGTTAACCTTGCAATTGTTAATTGCACGTCATATAACGAACGAGGTCTAATTTTCTATGTGATAGTTCGATAGTTTAAACCTTAGAGAAGATTTATTTTGATGGGAATAATTGTCAAATGTGATAAACGTCGACTATACAAAAGAAAATACATAATATTATTACCGACAAAGACGACGTGTCTAGTTTATAAGAAATCTAAGCCAGAACTGACTTGTATCGGAGGAAAATATCTTGAGAAAACCTGGATATAAATAGTCTTAAAATGTTATAATGCATTGAGCAATAATAAAAAAATGGCGATCCATGCTCAATATTTCTCTATTATAGAAACAATCTACCCTGCAGCCACTGCAGCCTCAGACCAAATAAAAAACCAAGTCATAGCGCTGTCAACAGTGACGTGAGGCCGGTTTCGCGATGATGTGTGTACTTACTTTACTGTGCGGTGAGGTGTAGTTTGGTTGTAAATCTGCGCGTGTGAGCGTAAATGCTCAGAGTGAGGTGTAGTTTTTGCATGCTTCACTGTATTTTTCGCAGCGCTATGTCTTAGTTTTTAGGGTTCCGTACCGAAAGGGTAAAACGGGACCCTATTACTAAGACTGCTGTCTGTTTGTCCGTCTGTCACCAGGCTGTATCTCATGAACCGTGATTAGTTAGCCAGTTAAATTTTCACAGCTAATGTATTTCTGTTGCCGCTATAACAACAAATAATAAAAAACAAAATAAAATAAATATTTAAGGGGGCTCCCATACAACAAACGTGATTTTTTTGCCGTTTTATAGACAATGGTACGGAACCCTTCGTGCACGAGTCCGACTCGCACTTGGTCGGTATTTAATTTGATCGGAGCCTGCAGCTGGAATTATAAAGTCAAAGTCAAAGTCAAATAATTTATTTCAAATAGGCACATAATATGGCACTTTTGAACGTCAAACAAAGAAATAGAATTGATTCTAGTTGCCCCTTCCAAAAGGGCTTCCTATAAGAGCTAAAAGTAGTTATTATAATTAGGTCCCTACCAAATGTTCTAAACTATCACCCCTAAATACATTGTCTCACCCCCAAAGAAAATATTTCAAAAGCATTTCACTTTATACACATGTCACATTCATTTTCGATTTGTTACCGAAACCCAATATCCTGGCGTCGATATTTATTTAACATATCATATCAGCATTAGCTTGATATATAGGCTTTGATCCTCGTTGGACTCAGGGCAGCCCTCTATGATTTATGCCTACATTAGCGCATTGCAAAGGAATTGGTGACGTCATGTTACTAGGAAATATTGTGTTTAGTTTTGTAAGGATGGTGGTAAGATGTTAAGTGATGGGATTTGGGTAAAATTATTTGAGTTATGTAAAAACAAGTTAAGTAAAAAAATAAGAAACTAACACGAGAGCCTTTATTAGCTCTATTAATTTTATTAGTAATTTTTACAATTTTTTTTTTATCATGTGTAGTCGGGAAAATTAATGTTAAGAGAGCCCTAAGGCAAACCAAATGCCCAAAAACATGTATCATTAATTAGTATTAATACGTGGTGATCCTATTTTCATACACAAACTCAACATTCTACCCTCAGTCCCTAACCTGCCCACCACATTTTCGTAAAAAAACCCAAACATGAAAGTAGTATTCAAATAAAACTACCTACATTAGAAAACTATCAGCATAGTGTCGAGTGCCTACAACGGCTACAACGCATCGCGACGAATTTTCTAATCGTGTCCACACGGGACGGGAAAACATCATATTTCACCGGGCCCGGGGGTGAGACGGGGTGAAAAGGGGGGGAGAGGGGGCAGGGTGACGGAGATGAGTTTTTTACGCATTATTGCTACACACGGAACCAAAATTGAACCCCTACGCAGCACTAATAAATTCTAATTTCGATTATTTGTGACACTTTATGTTGATGACTTTGTGTGATGAAAATTGAGTTTTCTGGACTGGGTTTGGGCAGTATTGTTGTTTATAATGTCGTTTCTTAAAGGGTAAAGGTATTTGATGAACTTTAAGGTAGTATTTTATTCGCTAGTCATACAGTTTTCCCTTCCTTGTTGGGTATCATATTACCCAGTTACTGGGTTGTGTAGATCAGATAGGCAGTCGCTCCATGTAAAATACTGGTATTCAGCTGCATCCGGTTAGACTGGATGCGACCCCAATATAGTTGGGAAAAGGCTAGGCAGATGATGATGACAGTTTTCCCTTGATACTGCTAGCATTTGACGGCCTGTACTTTCTTTTTCAATGAAATTTTATTTTTACAGATATTTTAACGGAACGCCTAATTAACACTTAACTGTAATGTAGGCCTGATTTGTAGGTATAATATTCACCCAATAAATACTGTAAAAAGGCAAAAAAGGATGTCCTTTCCAATACCTTCTTCTGCAATGCAAATAATGTGATTGCAACCACCAACATTATAATTGACAACACGTCAGAATCAAACTACCAACCACGGAGTATCCGTGCTACCAACACACTCGACAAACTAGCTGTAACTATCCAGAAAACTTATACCTAGTATGCTCACCGGAGGAAATGTTAACAAACAAATTGGAAATAGTCGGGGAGATAGCAACGTTCCTAATACCCAACTTCATTTCAGAGGCACGAGCTCCTGATCGAACGAAAACATTGTTGTGTGCCCTTATCGTTAGTGTATATGTGCTGGAAATGACTTGGTTGACTAGAATTGTTCGGGGGTGATAAGGAACTGAAACGGCCTTATATTTAGCAGTGAAAGGATATGGGTTGAAATTATGATGATGGCGGCATTGTTATCCGAAGATTATCAAATCTGTATCTTCAATTACCTTGTTGACAAAAGGAACAAGTTCACAGCATGTAACAAAAACCCTGCCCGATCCGAAAGGGGTAGGCCTAGGTATCGCAATAACATTACTAAAAAGTAATGTTTTTTTTTTGTGATTAAATTAATGTTATTGCTATTTTTTTCTGTAGCAAAATTACCCCAAATTCATTATAAATTAGCAAATTTTCTGCAGAAGTCATAAGTGATGTCTTGTAGACAACTAAAACGCTAAACGGCCGCCCGAGCACCGGTAAAATTCCCGATTTAAAAAGAAAAATTCCTCAACGTAGTCGGTTTTGTTGCCACCGGCCAGTAAGTTCATCTCCATTCCGCTATGTCTGTGTTCCGCACGATTTTCTAACATGCAGGCAGGAGGTGTATTTTTATTAATAAAGAGCTTATACTGAACGCCTCTTCAGCGAAAGCTTTTAAGCGCTTCAGCGTTCAGCGAGCGTTTTCAGCGTGTTTTCGATAAACAGATGCTGCTATTAACTTGTACTGATAGAATTGTTAGGAAATTACAGGAAGTTTTAAATATTTAACGGTGTTTAACATGTTTGTCTTTGCTGCTGGAAAATGAACAAAAGTTTTTTTTTTAAGATTGAATGAGGTATCTGTTTCACATTATTTGAGAAAAGTACTACACAAGCCTTGGCCGCAACAAGGCATTGATGGACTCACGTATGTGTCTCGGCTTCGCCTCGGTCCACATTTTCACGATCGTTCATCAATGCACCAGTTGCAGGCCGCGACAGTTATGTACTATTAAAATTTTCATCATAATTATTTATTGAAACAGTATTAGACGTTGTTGGGAGATTTTATATTCGAATTATACATATTATTCGGTCCATCTAGCTGGGGGTGTCCCACATTACGCTTGCCGATACGTACAGTCGCCACTCCAGGACTCGTCTGCTCCTCCACCCATCACAGAGTTTGCATATTTCCAATTAAAATAACGAAGACATGTCACAACTTATAATCCGAGCCTCATCTCAATCAATCTGCTTAGCCTTTTCCCAACTATAGGTTACGGTCGGGTTTCAGTCTAACCGGATGCAGTTGAATACCAGTATTTTACATGGAGCGACTGCCTATCTGACCTCCACTACCCAGTAAGTGGGTAATACGATACCCCATGGTAAGACTGACTGTCTGGCTTTCGGGCTTCTGACGATCCGTAACGACTGTCAGTTCATGAATGACAGTCTGGACCAACCGCTTAACGTGCTTTCCGAGGCACGGAGGAGTCTCGGTATGTAAAGATGTTCTCCCATCCACGGACCAACCTCGGCAAGCGTAGGTAAACCTGATGGGTCGACTCGTGCGGCTGTTATTACATAGCGAGCTCCCCACTTAACCCGAGCCTCATCCAATGTCATGTATTTAACACGTCAGCGCAATTCCATAATGACCGGGTAACGTGTGGCTCACTAATCATCGCTGGACCAACGTTTGCGCGTCACTAATCATCGCTGGACTAACGCTAATTCCCCGGGTAACAAGCGCCGGCTAGTATGCAAAGCTGATGGACAAACATCTAGTTTGCTATTAGTCTTTTACGTTGAGTTACGAATTTTTGATGTGGCTAATATCGTAAATTAGGGGTGGGGTTGTTTATGGAGCTCCGTATTAGCTTTGTTAGCACTGTATTTCAATAGGCTAGAATAAAATGCGTGATCAGTAGTGATCCATTGATGCAGAGGCCTTAGGAATTTTATTTTCAAGCACAAAATGTTGCTTCCTAATGGTTGGTTTACAAAAATTATGCTGATGATTCATCCTAGACCTTAGATACTTGAATCATTTGGATTGCCGAAATTTTTAAATTGTAGATAATATAAATAAAATATCAGTGGTTAGTGTATTGTAATTTTCTTCAACTGCCACTGAATGTCACTAAACATGGTTATTCACTAAAATGATTTCTTTATGATACTCTCTCCGATAATCCTCAGCTAGGGAGAGACTTAAATGGTATAGAATTTGATCTTTTTAATTTTCTACATCAGTAAAATTACATAGTAAAATTCATTGCCTTCTCCACAAAATCCCATTGCATGTTCCACATCCAACGTAAGGGGGAGTGTCCACTGTCCACCGCGACGTTGATGTATCATGTCGGATCAACGGACGGGCAAGCGCGTCTGTCCTCCACCTAATCTCCATACATTATGGTTGTGGATATTGTTCAAATAAATGATACTTGAGACTTCAGTTTTGTCAGTAGCTGGTAGGGTTGCCCGTTTGTGTTGATTTTACAAGATTTTGTTTCTAAGAGATTACAAGAGCGATTACTTTTTTGTTAAAGAAACTCGTGTTGTTTTGACGTTATTTTAATATGGGTAATGTAGTAGCTGGTAATGCTTTGTGTTGGAATGGAGATGTAAGAAATGGTGTCGCTTATACGTTAGTTCTCACATGAATCAGTGAAAAACTAGAGAAAACCTACCTACATCTTTTAGAAGATTTAGATAGGTTTAATAATAATATTATATCAGCAAGTCCATGGTTTTTTTTGTCACTTTTAGTCTTAAATGTAATCTGTTCTCAAAACTTGTAAAAGAGTAGGAATTTTTTTTTGTGTTAATTGCAATGTTTATGTGATTTGATTTGCGTTGTTACACGTCATCTCTAAGTTAAGGAATCCCATGAAACTTTTTTTTTTGCAAAAAATATGAAATAAAATATGAAAGAAAATAAAGCACTACTAACGAATTTGATATAAACATAGCAATGTGCTGAATTAAACAAAACACAAAATAATAGTCTCAAATGCAAAACAAAGATTGTTTTCAACAATTGAATTGTAAAAATGATTCAAATAGTAGTTGTAATACAAAAGTAACGAGCGGGCGGCGGCGCGGGCGCAACGTATGGAGATTAATTTGCGCTCGACGCCCCCACTGACCGCGCCACAGCCTCCCACACAACGGTAGCATAATGTGGATATGCCTGCAATATTTTTCATACTGAGTGAAAAGAGGAGCGTCTATAAAAGGGCGTATTTACATTTGCAACAAATTCTCACAAACCGCAATTTTCAGTGGGAGTTAGAAAAGTTGCAATTGTTGTTGAAACACGAGAAATTATTATTTGCCAGGACATGTCTATGAACCTATTAGGTAATCATACAGACTTGACAAAACAAGAAGCGTTTTAACTACTTTTTATCTATCTAAACAATAAATAGACCTGCTGGACATCTAACAAAATGTAGGTAGATTAGATTAAAATTGAAATGATGTAGATTAGATAAGTAGACAGACCAGATGAAAAAACAATGATGATTCAAATAACTCAAATACTAAAATATATTGCAGCCAACTTTTACTAAAAAGTTAGACGTTAAAATGTAGCCCAAAAAAATAAATAAACCAATATAATATTATTCATATGATCTTCAGGTCCACACTATGATAACGTGGTTGGTTAACAAACGAACAACCCCATCCCTCGCTACCCTTGTAGCAGTCTTGGTAGGTATATAAGGTAAGGAACGGAGTAATTTACTACAACTGACGCTTCTTGATACTTGAACAAGTATTATTCAAAATAAATAATTATTTCGTGTAGCACTAAATCTGAAACAAATAACTCTCAATATGATCAATAAGAACACGTTTCATGATATTTATTGTAAAACTCTATTTCTCTGTGACAGGGTGTAAGGTCAACATCCGACACTTTCCATTGTACCTACACGTGTGTATATAATAATATTTATATTAGGTACCTATTTATTTGATTAAAAAATTGCTAATCACGCCAATATTTTTTAATTTGATAATCCAACTAGAAACTTAAATCTGTATAATTATACCCATTTAGTTTCCTCCCTAGATACAGAATCAGTGAGTTCATAACCGTACCATTTACCGCCACTAAAAACACTACCTACTCCAAAATAATAATTCGCAAAGTATCAAACCTGTTTACTCCCACTAAAGTCTGAGTGTCGAAGATAAGGCAGGCTGGGCGAACTATTAACAACTACGTCTGCTGAATATGAACCCGGTGCCTCAGCCAACAGCGGCCATTTAATGAATATTTGATCCCCATTGCACTGGTCGCATGCCTGGACACATTCGAATCAATTGTACAATGTTCCATACAACAAACGATGGAATAATAAAGATGGCGGCGGAAAATTAGAATGAAATCGCGCCGTTTTCATTCGTTTGGAAAATTGTGATTTCTTGTTTGTATTTTTGTAGGTATTATGAGCTCGTGAAAAATGATGTTAATTTGATAAACAGACTCACTCATTCTGAACATAAGAACTATGTTGGCCGGTTTATTTCTTGAAAAACAAAAAATCCTATAAATTGACCCCGTGTAGGTACCTAAATTAAAACTATACATAATAGGTACCTACCTATGATTGCACAAAAATATTTAGATTTTTAGAAATAACAACCTTCCTGGTGTTACGAAGAAGAAAAACTTTTAATGAAGTAAGTAAGCTGTTTGAATTTCTAACTAAAACATAACAAGCACCTACCTAGATCCTTATTATTTATGATAATAAGAATACTTAATATTTTATTCATAATAATATCCTTTTTTCCGTTTCCGTCAGCGCCATTAAAATATGATATTTAACACTACATAAGAAATATCCCAATCCACGTGTTACCGCTATATCGTAATTCTTAAATGATTCGTGGAATCGAAATAGGTATTTAATTTTCCTCATTGGTATGAATTTTACGAGTAACTGACTGTTGTTTATAATAATAAAAATCATTCATAAATGTTCTATTTACTTAGAAAAGAGAAGTGTACCTTTATAGAGTACACAAAAAGTATCTAATTCAACATTTAAATAATATATTAAACAGGTAAGCAAAGACTTCGGTGCATTTACCATGTGACGTACTTTATGGTTCTTCCGCCTTCCCGCAATACTAAACTTGTCTGCATACGTCTCCAATCTCTCCGCAGAGACAACAAAGAAAGAAAGAAAAAGCTTATAAAAGCAGATCGCAAATGAGAAAACCTCTCGAGACGAAAACGAGTCGCTGAAAGTTTCAGACGTCGATACCAACCGGCACATAATTAGCTGTTTAACTTTTCATTCATAAAAAATATACGTAAAGTAAATTAACATAAAATTCAAACAGAACAACTCATTACATTATAATAAGTTTAAGTAGTAAAAAAAATTGCGAAAAAAAAACTTTCATTATTAAGTGAAATACTCGTACCTTCAAAGACTAACCTATTTGAAGCGAATTACGCGCCTAATCCAATATTTGTTCAAGAAGAAAGCAAGAGAAAAAAAAAATTCGCCCCAATTAGCGTGCGACCCGGTTCTAAGAGAAAAACGAAATTGCTACGTAAAAAGTCGTAACTCAATTACTGCGATGAACCGCTGTCGCAATAAGGCGTTCGTTAGCAGGGTTGAGACTAAAGTCGGAGCATGCGCCGTGACCCGAGGTCGATAATGAGGGAGACCTCTCGCTCTGGAGCCTCAACATCACACATCCTCACAATTTAACGTTTACGTATTTACATACTCTCCCACATATGCATATTCACCCTATAACTAGGGTTGCCCGGTGGGAGTTTAATTTTTGGCGGTTGGTTGTCGACTTCGTGGTACAGTCGTGCTCAGTGCACGTTTTTTAACTCCTACGCATCTTATAAAACAGTTTTTCCTAGAAAAACGAAGGACGCTGTAACCTGTCTGATTGAAAATCAACGCACAATAGTTCGTATATTATGAAAATATTTTCCTGATTCAATCAGTGAATTCACCTTTAAGCAACTGTGATTTTTTACTTACTTGTATAGACGAACTGTTGTTTTCGATACAGGTTCCGGTTACAAATTAATTATATTGCGTTATTAAATAATAAATAAGTATAGAACTAAATAGGTAGGTATACAAATTAAGAAAATCAGATTGGCAGAGCAGAAGCTGAACATATAGCTCATAAATCTACTGAAAATTTCAGCCACCCCCTTTTTTTTTTTACTTAACAAACTAAAATACCTAAGACGCTCTATATCCACCGGCTGCCGACCCTACATCCAACACTATGACGTATATGCACCTTACGGCACACATACGCAATTCTACACATTCACACACACGAACCAAGATCTTGGAATTTGTTTAACTCAAGTAATGGCGTCTTACATTGACATTAGTTTGTCGAAAGATATTTATGTGAGTTGAATGTTTAGTTGAATAAGGGGTTAAGTTTATGGGCCCCCATTGTTGTAACTTTTCTAGTTTTTTCGTTGCTTATCTACGTATTTTATGAGATAAATCGTGTGATGTATTGAATCTGCAGGATTGATGGCGTTACGAATAAAGGCATTGTCATATACATTTTATATTAAGGAAAGTATTTTTTTTTGTTACCTTGTTCGTTATTTTCCTGTTAGGAATGTTTAAATTCTTGAACATCAAAATAAATAATGTATTTATTGAGTGTTGTAAAATTGTTTTTTTTTTCATAAAATTATTATTTTGTAATAGGTATAGCTTACCTAGTCATTTTCAGTCGTCGTCTAAAAGTCGCGGGGAAATGTCGCTTCTATGCGCGATACGTTCCAGATTTTTCAAATTTTTTATCTGCCTTTTTTATAAATTATTGTCCATATTCTTACGTCCTTAATTAAAAACATATCAATAAAAGGTCTGAAAGGATCTTTAATACAACATAAAAGTAATTTACCAAAGCCATAAGAAAAACTAACAATCATCCAATCAATTAAACTAATACTAACAGTAATTTATTATCAAAACAAGTCGCGCCATCCACTCAAATCAGAGACACATAAACATAATATCTAAAATTGGTAAGTTCTGTAGCAGCCATAACTCTCGTCTCACGTCGCAATATAATTAAAATCACGACTGTCCCGTGGTCCTCCGTGGAAGAAAGTGCCCCCCTCTAACCCCCCTACACCCCCAAGAAAAGGGGCAGGGAGCCGGGGCGATTCACATTAATATTCCCCACTTTTATCTCTATATGCAAACTGGCAGCTAAAAGTTGGTCCGTTCATTGTGACCGGTTGATTCTTCCTAGTTGAATGATTGTGCTGTTCCAATGTTCGCGGGATGAGAAAGTCTTTGTTCAGCTATAGCTCTGCAGAATTCTTTTGTAGGTTTGATTTTCTTGTTTCATTATGAGCTTTGTAAAAGTTCTCAGTTTTGATTGCGGGGTAGTTTTTAATATTAAAGCGTTTCCCGGAGGGATTGTCGGACAAAGTTTCCGTACTAAGATAATGTTCGAAATCTTACGTACTTTTTACGGGTTTATTCGTAAACAAAAAGATACTTAAACATATTTAATCGTCCATCTACAAAAACACAAAAAAGTAATCTCGAAAAAAAATCGTAAAAGCAGAATTTTAAATTACCGCTGTAAATGACTGTACCACCATCAATTAAAGAAAACGCCGGCGCAAGGGACCGTAAAAAGTAATTCGGTCGAATCTAAGAACATAACGCCCATTTCGCAACTCTGATTGCTCTCAACAAATGAGAACGTTTCACAATCGTGGAAAATTTTAATTAAATTACTAACAGAAATTCCTTTTGACGACAGAATAATGCCGCTAAATACAAAATCCCATTGGTCATCTTGGCGAAAGGAAGAGCGGGTCGTTCTAATTACAAATAATCAAGCTTTCCGATTGGCGGGTGCGATCCCCTCTTGTGTTTGTTCTCGGTCGTGGGCGTGGCATTTCTCGCTCGCTCTTTTAATTAGTGTAAGGAGTAAATTGCTTGCGAGAGAGAGCACTGCCGCTAGTTTTGTTCGGGCGCCATCTCTTATTGGATGCTGTAACTAGTGGGGGGTAGGGAGAAAGGGGGAATAGTGTTACGTAGTTAATATAAGGAAAACACGTACGGCAAGCTTTGTAAGGGAAATGGCTCGGTTGACATTTTCAGACTTGATAGTTGCACGCTTCTGAGTTAAATCGTTTGTTGGTATGTGACATGAGAATAACGATATAAAACACGGGGATGGAAGATAAATGGGTAACTGTATCTATCAGTTTTTTTTCCGGTAACTAAAAAAAAACACTTTTCTAGTTTAATAATATGTGTCAGGTGTTTTACATGTAGAATTGAATAGAACAATGGCTCAATTTGTCAGTAGCACCCCGGAGTCTGGATTTGTAACCGGTTGATGGCAAATGGATCGTCCCCTAGTACAGACGCCAGCACATCAAGCTATCCGAAACTGTCAAACTTTCCCAATTAACCTAGAACCTAATGCTTTAGCGATAAGGTTTAAAATTTACTAAAGAAATTTGACAGGTTGTAGTAGCTTGATGTGCTGGCGACTGTACTTACAAAGGACCTTAACACTGCCTAAATCTTCGGGGATTACGGCGTAATGTTATGTTAAGGATTTGGAAATGTCTGTATCTAAACATTACGCTAAGTTACTCGTAGATACCATACAATATTTCCCACGCCACTTTAACGACCTATCGCAATATCTTCATTACGCATTTCATCAATAAGGAATTACCTAAAGAAAATCTGCATCATTGTTGAACCAATAAGAAACAACTGAGTCTCGAACCACCTTCGGTGTATCATCGACGCCCGTTTGCTTTTTTATTGCAGCTACCTCACCCCCCCCCCCCTACTTCCCCCCACCCCCACGACGCAGCATTTCCAAGCCATTTAATATTAATGTGCATTTTCGTGGAGAGGAGAGATTCGTATAAAGCCCCAGTCTGCGATACACTACTATGGGGAAGTTGGGCTAGAATGGACAATACGTTTAAATTTTAATTATGCAAGCACTTGGTAGAAACAATTTTCCTTTTATGGCTGAAATAAAAATTAGCTGGCAAGTTTATTTTATGATGTTTTTAGTTTGTCGTTTAAATTATTTGTCTGCTTTGTATTCTAAGTAAATTGCTTTTTTATGTAGATTACTAAGTCATTATTAAAAGGACTGAAATGTTAAGAGTTTTTATTAACGGGGATTATTATAAAGCACTCATAATAAAGGGTTATAATGTAGAATCTTAATTACTTATTACTTTTCAATAGACAAATGACGTACCATTGAAAGAAGAGTATGCCCAAAAGCTACCGTCCACCCAAAACTCGAAACAACAATAACACAAAAATAACCTGTAAATCAAAGTGGCTATTTCACACCGCTCTCCCCGCTATGCAGAGTTGCAGAGCTCCTAGCCAGCCTTACACTGGATTTATTACTCGTAGTTAAAAGTAGTTCGTAAGGCCAACAGTAGTTCCAAACAGCCATTTCCAATAGATAAAGCTTCGAGACAGATTCCAAATACATTAGGCGATGACGCAAGAAGGGGTGAGACTATTAAAAATTCCACAGAAATACACGAAGATGCGATGGCTTCGTGAATTTTCGGTCGAGACTCGTGCGTCGAGTGCATGACACGTTTATTAGAAAATTTCCTCTCCCCTGACATGATTTTGTGAAGGTTTTATGTAAGTAGGTATCAGTATAAAGCTGGTAAGTTAGTAAAATAAAGATGTTATATAATACATTGGAATTTTTGAGGAGACAACTCACGTGGCTAGGTTCTACTGTTAGTAATTAATAAAAGCAGTTTTTTTTTAATCAGTGGTGTACTAAATCTCGAAGAAGCTTTACTACTACTACTTACTACTTTTTAAGATAATATCTTAAAGAGTATGAACCACATGTCAAAACGATGAAACTTGTTGTTTTCTGAAAAACATGAAAAAAGTTTGTAAGATAATAATTATTATACCTACTATCAAATTAATCAAAGCTCAAAGTATCAAGCATCAAAGCAAAGAATTACGTTTCCGTCGTCCTCGGTTTAAAAAAAAATAACGGTTTAGTTTTTTCTTTAATTAAAACTTAATAACTAACGATTTCTGTCAATATCATCCATTTTGATTTGGTCCTCCACATTTGGACCAATTTTAATTTTGATCCAAATTTAAATTGTATTCCTACAAAAAAAGATAAAAATTAAATGATCCACGGAATATTTATTTCTAACTACCCGACTTCTGACATATACCTACTAAAGTACTTATCTATAGGATAGAGAGGGGTGACAATGGTCTCGAAGGCGAATCGTAATTCCTATTTTACAAATGGTCCACGATTTATACGACACCTCCGTGATTATTCGCAGTACCACAATAAATTACCTGAGTTTGGTCCAAAGAAGATTTTATTTTTGGATTTATAACCGCCATCTTGTAATTCGGTGTCCTGATGAGGGTTGGTACAGATGGTTCTTGTAATATAATATTAATTAGATATAAATTATGAGAAATTCTGTCGTTGTATTTCGAATTTGGGACTGGGAATTATAAAATTGAATTTAAGATTTATTAAACAGATGAGACTTATAAAGTAATAGGTGTTGCCCGCGACTTCGTCTGCGATGCGATCCATGATAAAAAGTAGCATAGGTCCTTCTCGGGTCAATGTCTATGCGTTTTCACTCAAATCCCTTCAAGCGTGAAAAACAAAGTTTTAGCGTAAAAGTGTAAGAAACAAACAAACTCACTTTCGCATTTATAATATTAGTTAGGATAGTGTAACTAAAAATACTAAGGGCTGATTCTATCAAAGTCAGATATCTTTTATCCGTGGAATAAAATTGTCGTCTGACAGTTTTTGTAAGGAAAAACTCTCAAAAATTCAAAATTTATTCGCAGGATAAGATTAGGCTTTTACCTTATACTCGGTATAAGTGTTTGGTGAAATTCGTGGCCACGGGAAAGTGATTCCTGATTTAGTGAGACAAAGTGACTCCTCGAAAAATTGACACCCATCGGTAGATTAAAGATTGGTCATTTTCTGATCCAATTTTTCCAGACCTTCTTTTAATCATTTTAGTTTCATCCCACGTAAAACCTTAAAAACCAAACCAAAAAAAATAGTGTAATTAGCACAAATGACTGCCAACCCTGCAACTAGGTTCAACTTTCTGACTAACTGATCGACTCTTTGAAAATTCAAAAGTGCCTGTACCTAAATGGTTTAATTGAAATAAATGCTTTGAGTTGAGTTTGAGTTTGAACCATCTTGACACAATGGATACAACCCATTCTCTGCGTACTAGCACAAATAGTCGGGAAACTAAAAGTCCTGAACAGATTGTAAAAGAATTCAAAGAATCTTTCGAGAAAAATATTCCCCATGCAATAATTTAACAAAGATAATTTAGCTCAAACAAATTCTCATATCTAATCATCAAAGCGTGCGTAAGACATTATTTATCGATATCTTAATTCTCAAAATATTTACTATGTTAATTAATTAGCTGACTAACGAAAAATGTGAGCAATGGCCGCCATTCCAGCCATGTGGTCAAGTCGAAAACCTATTTTATAGCTTCCTGTCAACAGTGAATAAATTTACCTTTTTTTTTGTTGGAATTTTGATGGAGTTAATTCTCATACTTAGTTGCTTACTTTTTTTTATGGTTACTGTGTGTCAGCTGTTTTATAAATTGACATTGCCTTTTCTGCGGGAGTAATTGGTGAAGGCGACTACTGCACCTATAATTATCAAGTTGATGAGTAGCAGTGCTTAACAAGTTTTAAAACTGTTATCACCAGCTAAGTGTTGTCATAGAAGCATGCAAATGATCGAAATTAGCAACATGATCATTTTTATAATTAACTTTATTCATGAGCAGGGGACATAATAGGTCACAAGCCCATATCAATCTGCCTAGCCTTTTCCCAACTATGTTGGGGTCGGCTTCCAGTCTTACCGGATGCAGCTGAATACCAGTATTTTACATGGAGCGACTGCCTATCTGAACTCCACAACCCAGTAACTGGGTAATACGCTACCCCTTGGTAAGACTGGTTGTCCTTCTTTCGACTTTCGGGCGTCTGACGACCTATAATTACTGTCAAAGCTCAAACAAAATGTGCAAAGCTTTTAAACGCCTCCGTGGTCTACTGGTTCGACCACCTGACTCAGACCAAGAGGTCCAGGGTTCGATTCCCAGTGGCGGCAAAAATTTTGCCCGGTTAAATTGGTGGTAGGGCTTGTTCTAAGTCAGCCTGGCTAGCTACCACCATCTTATCTAAGTCTGTCACCATAACAACAATGTTAACAGCATTGTTGTGTTTCGGCAGTTAGCGGTAAGTTACCCAGTTCCTCTGTGGTTGGGGATTCCGGTCGAAGCTCGCTTCCACCTTCGGCCTGATCATCACTTACCATCAGGTGAGATGCAGGCCAAGAGCTTCCAGGTCTGGAAAAAAAAGGTTATTTAACCTTCGCCCGTTTGAGAGACACCTGAAGTAGAACATGCTTCTGAAGATATTATAGACATTAGTGTCTTTGGAGCATCTTTCTAAGAAGTGAAATAAAACGGCAGGAACTATACCCAAATCGCTTTAGCGTGGCAATAGCGGTCATTGCCCTTTCCCTAATATCTCTCCGTAGGAACCCAAACAATAAAATATGTACGGTTTTTCATGATAGCTATTGATACAGGACGATAACGGACTTTATTTCAGTGATTGAAATAAAGAATGCTGGAAAATGTAGGTGGGTCAATGACCGCTATTGACACGCTAAAGCGATTTGGGTATAGTAACAATTGAGATGGTAATAACTACACGTGCAGTTGTTTGAATCAATGGAAATCATGGAGTAATTAAAAATTTATTAGGCAAGTGGAAATATTTCGATAATATGAAGTAAATATCTTATCACAGACCCATCGAAATGCAATAAACCTCCAAAAATTAGACCAGGACATTATGCAAAAGATACTTCCAAAATCCATCTTGATAACAAAAAAATGCACATCGTACAAGGCGCGCCCGACACGGCAGACTACACTCTTAATTTATAGACCGAAGTGTTAATTACAGTAATGAATAGCCTACATTACGTGGCTATCGTGCTTATCGCTTCATCTATTTGTTCATGTTAAACGCGTATGTTAATTTGAGGAAGTTTGCTCCAATGAGTACGGGAATGTCGATTGGGCGGCATTTGATATTCAATTGTTTTTTTTTTTATGTGTGATTAAAATATTCATGGGAATCTATTTTTGTGTTACTTGGTTGATCATGATATTTTGCGTTAATTGGCTTGAATTTTAAAGTATCACCTACAGTACAACTACAATACTACAGTTATGGTTAAGTACCTTGTAATCATACATACAGTCACACAACCAGACTTCGGGTTGCTAGTGAGAAATTTCTGACGGGCAGACCTGGGAATCGAACCCAGGACATCAGTCGCGCTTGCGACCACTAGACCAACGTACAAGCCGCAAAATAAATTGTTATTTAATTGGTTTCGGTAAGACTAGGTGTCAGACTTTCGAGTTTCTGACTACCTGTAACGACTGTCAAAGATCTACGAATGACAGCAGCTGGGACCAACAGCTTAACGTGCGTTTCAAGGCAGGGAAGGGTCCCGATTTGTAATAGATGGTCACCCATCCTCAAACCGACCGCGGCAAGAGTAGCTTAACCTTCGGTGGACCCGAGCGGCTATTACCATTTAGCCACGAGCCACAATTTACTTACCATTCAATTAAAGCAATAAAAACAGGAAAAAAAGTCGATGTAAATGAATCATGCTTTTAACAACAGTGATGAAACTTATCTATTCCGATGTTTATCTATCTGAGTTATAGTTAACTAAACGGCAATTACACGCCAATTAACTGCCTATGTTTAATGTTAATTAAATGCACCCTCACGTAACATTAACTATCATTTTAAACCTTCTTGTTATCCATTAAGTACCGCTTAAAAGCAATGAATAATTATCACTTTAATCTTAAACAACAGAACAAAAAAATAGCGTGTTATAAAAGCGTGATGAATATTTTAAAAAGCTAGTTTTTAATAAACATTTTAATTTAACATTAAAATGTTTATTAAAAACTAGCTTTTTATGACGGATATTATTACATTAATTTAATACTAGTATCACATTTAATTTCCAAGGCAATATTTTTAATAATTAATGAGGTAAATTAGAATAAGTTGAAAGCTTAGGTTTTATGCGTTTTTAATTTAAAATAACGTGAAAAAGCGTTTGACACTTTCACCGTTTCTGTAAACATTATGAGCTTATTAATATTTTATCTGATATTTATTGCACAGTCTCATTATAAAATATGACACATTACTTTATATTAATTTATTACAGTTAGTTCAGACCTCTTAAAATATGAAAAATATCTTTCGTTATTCCTCTTTATTTTTTACTTTATTCAATGAAGTAAAAATTATTTTGTCAAGGTACAGTCAGGGCCTTTTGATAGTCTCAAAAATAAAAGTCAGATACTTTATTAAAACGATTTGTCATCTACTCGGTAGTGCCTAACAGAACCGATATTGATGAAACTACACAGTTTTTTATTACAAGCGAAGGATTAATAGTAGACAGGAAGACTCGGCTCGCATAAATATCTCATTAGGCAAAGATTTATTACTTAAGCAGTCACGAAACTGTAAAAAAAGTTTGGAAGAAAACGGTTTTGATAATTACTTGTCAACATGCGATTGTCTATTTGGAACTCAATGTTGGTTAATTTGCCTTTTTTATTTGCCGTAATATATCATTTTGTTAATGACACCTAAATGAAGAGTGATCACGAACGCAATCCACAAATTTTACTAACAAACTTGGTGCAATAAATTTGAAAATTAAGTATTTTTTACAGCTTGTGTAAACGAGTTTGCTCAACAAAATTATCTGTATTTGTGTTGGAGTTTAAGCCTCGGGTATTGCGTAAATTTCGTGTTTGCTATTTAGAAGGTTACTTTTTTACTTTTGCTATCAAATCGTTGTCATAGATACAATATAACTTATCTAAACAAATCAATTACAAAAAACAAACAGTTACACAATTTAATTTCTCACCGACTGGTCGATACTTCACGTGACCAGAGGGCTGGCTTGTTCTTTGGCCAAAAAATTAGCATTGCCATTCAACGTGGCAATGCTTCCAGTCTTCTGGGCACGTTTTCGGATGACAGCGATGCGGACGAATACTTTGACGCCTGAGGGTTCATTTGTTTTTATATCTATTAATTTTTCGTTTTTTTTTGTTAATTATTAATTCCATAAAATATAATGTTATATTGTATATAATATAAAAACAACTAGTAAAAATATATATTATATCTAAATAAATTCAATTTAATTTAATTTTTTTATGTTAATGATAAGTTAGGATAAGAGTAAGTTAAGTAAGTTAGTGCACTTGGAAATAAATAAATTATAATACCATTTATACTGAAATTTTCAAAAAGCCTCTTTCCAATTTCCTTAGGTCTACAAGTCTGAACGAATAAACAATTATTTTCATTGGCCGATTTTTGTACGAAGATAAATATTAAAACGTTACTTTTACTCTTAAAATACAAATCAACAGCTGTTTGACATGATCACAAAAAAAAGCGCTGCTATTAAAATTCGGTCCCCGATGGTACCGATAAGCAAACACTGTGCAGGAAAGGTGACATTCGGTAAGCATAAAAGTCTAAAGGAATCGGTGTGCGTCCTAATAATTTATCGACAGTTTGACCTCGCTTCATTTACATTAAACAAATTGTTAATTTTTTGATAGTTATCATCCGGAACAGATGGTCGGAACCAAGGATCTATTACCCAATCGAATTCAAACTTTAGGGGTTCAGATTTTGGGTTGAAGTTCCAGTGTTGTCGAGTGAAATTCTTTAAAGTGTTTTTTATGTTTACGCCGTAATAATTGTGGAAGGTAAGCATGGCATGTGCCGTGGTTATGAGACAGGTTGACCACATGTGGCGCAATCTGCTAAGTATTTTATCGTACATTTTAGATTATAATTTGACGCGTATCATTTAACTTAATGAAATTTGTTTTGTGGCCATACGATTTCTTGTTATCTGGACTGGCAACTCTGGTAACGTAACTTAGGATCGGATGTATTAAAAATATGAAATTTGATATGTACGTAAGTACTTGTGTTCAAGTTATTAGGTTTTATCGAACAAGTTTTATGATTGTACCTTTAAACCTTTGTACATCGATCCGTAAAAATAATCTTATAGTATTTGAATGTCATCCTTATAAATAGGTTTAGGGCTCACAAAACTTCTTAGGTAAGTTCTTTTGGAATATTAGAGATTTATATCGGGTGGAAAAGTTTTATTAATCTATGATTCGTTTCTTTGACGACTATTATTTTTGTTATTATCAGACTTTTTATTTCAACAGTCCATCTATTGTGTCTTTTAACCGTTTCAAAGTCTAATCTTTTTAATTCGTCTACAACATGTAAAAATCGCAGGAGCAGTCGCATCATGTCTTCATGGGTATGAGTATGGCAGTGTTTATTAGTGGTAGTCTATTAGTAACTTTTAGGACGACCATGACAGAAAAATAATAAAACGGCAAGAGATTCTGTAATGGCTGCCACATACACGTATAATAGCCAATCCTTTGCGACTGGATGGTCCAAATGCCGTACTTTTTACACTGAAAGACTCTAAAATCGACGTTATTTATGAAATTATTAAACATTAAAACGCACACGTGTGTCATAAACAACAGCAATGTGTAAAGCGTCCCATGTGTCCGGGACTAAAGTGCGACATTTATTCGCACAAACCATTACCGAGCGCCACCGAAAGTGCCATTAACATAAAAGAACGAAAAGAGAAACTACTTTCAAACTCAATATCAGAATCTTTTGTGTAGCAAATCTACTCTCCAAGCCCTCAGTTGGCGGCCATCCGTTAGCACATTGATTATACATCAAGGAAAATAAAAAGGAAATAGCACCACGAAAAAAGCCGCCGTAACGATTTCAATCAGACAAAACGTTTTGCGTTTTTATGGTGGCACGCCATCGGCGACTATCTCGTTCCGAAACAGATTATTTCTCATTTGATTTATGGCGGTTGAATCTTCCAACGATATTATGTTTTGGTCATCCATTCGATTCCTATTTGAATGCTGAACGCCGAATGGGGTGGTATGAGACGGGGGTGGCACTCGTACTATATTAATCTCAAATCCATTTGTTGTAATCTGCATTCGATAGTGGTGCTCTATTCAGTGGCGTTAGGGTTGAAAGTCGCGTTCATTGTTCGCATGAGTTAGGACAGTTCAGAGATCGCCAACCGATAGAGGTGAGAGATGAAACAGTAGCATCGAATTCATTTCGCCGATGTATAATTCCGTCTCTTTCTTACGCCCTGCGGGAGACTGGGCCCTAGTATGTATCAGATTTGGGTTTTATCGTTTTATTGCTTATTCTTTTTAGATTTTCAGCGGCGAAGGCATATCATTTTGTTTTTAATGCGAGGCATAAATAACCGCACAACCAGCCAGTGACTTAAAATAATGGCGCGTTTAGGAAAATATGCGGAAGTGAGCACTATTTCTTACGTAGCAATAAAAAAGATTTGATGCACATTTTATTGTAATTGGATATTAATAACATTAAAATTGTTTTATTGTGCAAATATGCAAATTATGATTTTGTGGCAGAACCTTATTCAAGTAAATTATTATTCTTTCCTAATAATGGTTTTCTTATTACTTCGTAATTCCAAAACCAGCATTCTATTCAATAAATTGGTCACAGAGAACGTCAATCATACATTAAACTTCATAAGAATTGCCGCTCAATTTCTTCGAGTGATTTTAAAGAGCGGAGGGGTGATTTGCTTGAATAAGTATTTTGCAGCGAAATATTTTGTCGTCGGTTTGCCGCATCTGGCGTAGGTCCAGTCGTCTGATGACAGCTTATGAATATTTTTGGCAAAATTCTTCGCTTTTCCATTGAATTTATTCTTCTTGTTTAACTTTTTGTTCCAAATTAAACTTTTCACATTGTGCCATGCAATACTGCACAGTCTCGAAATGACAATAAAAGTATTTATCTAACATAAATTGTTCAGCATTATGGTCGGTTGGACACTATTTGCGCTTATATGTCTAAATCTTTATGTCATCTTAAGAAAACGATAAAATACCTCCATTTATTTGCAGGTAACCTTTCTCACCTGAGCTTACGTTTGCTAACAATAGGCGATAGTTCTTACTACTCAATAATAGATGCCGCTAGGTGGCAGCGCGGCCACTGTCCCTTAGTGCCACCCCTCGCCGCATGGGGCGCCACGATCGGCCATTGTTCGGACCCTAGCATCAAACAGAGTTCGATAACGCATAAATTCAACGGGTCTCGAATCTTTTGTTTTATCTCAGTAACGTATGGACACTGCGAAGTGAGTCCGTATGATGTTTTGTTATTTGTTTTGGCTTTATTAATGAAATATGTCGCTTGGTGCACACAGTCGCGGCTTTATTTTATTATTTTAGTTACCATTTGTTATCACGACTTTATCTGCCGTATAGAACAGGGATGCATCGAAAAGTAAATTATGAAGGTATTGTTCGGGTCAGATGTCTTTAGTGAGGAACAATAGGACCGAATAATTTTTGCTTTCGTTAATAAATTTTATATTAACAAACATTGTTACATCCGAAATCGTTTCGAAAACTCCCGACAGAGATCTTACGTCAATTTCTCAGATCATACATTTTGTAAAAAAAGGTCGATCAAAGAAGCATTCAACTGATTATAATGCCAAAATTTCTGTAAAACATAACACCAGATTCGCTAAAGTATTGCCTTTTTTTATTTTCTGATGAATAACAACTAAAATTGAAAAAAGAACTCATCGTAAAACAAACTTCAAATATCTGTCTGATAATTTAATACCATGACATAATATAATTATCATAATATATCTATTTTCTATGTTCATTAAGAGAACGGTAATCCTTGCCCTCAGTTTTCCACTGAAAAACTTCTAAATTTTCATCAGTAACGTCATAAACTTTTCAACATTTCATTTCCTCTTTAATTTTATACAGGGTGTCGTTAATCCATCGATATTAGAAACAGTGCAAACATTGCAATCTTTCTCAATCTTCTTCGAGTGACTCTTTACCTTACTTCAGAGGGGAAGAACTAATGAACCGGTGAAAACTTTCGCTATTTATAAAGGAAACTTCGTCATTTGGAAGCTGAGTTCGGGAATTAAAACTTAAACCTTTGAAAGGAAGTTTGTCTAAAATATTGACTGAGATTTCATAGCTGTTTTGTATCCGAAGGATTTGTACGGTGTTATTTTTGTATTTATTACTGTTTTTTTTTTAATCTAGAGAAAGTTTAGCTCTAAATTTCGTGTTTTATTTGATTTTACTTTCTTATTGAAGCCAAGCATAACCACATACATTTTCACAATAGGTATCTTACTGAAACTTGTTCGTAGTATCGAAAGATGTCCATTACCCCATAAGCAATAGCGTATACCACTTCAATCATGCAAAACTGCCATCGTATTCATGAAAGAACATCAAGAATAGACATTTATTTTCACGTTTTCAGAAAAACTTCAAAGGTATAGAAAAAATATGGGTAAAAAATACATCAATATTTTTCTACATTATCGTTTTCACAAAATACAACTTACTATATCGTCCTACCAATGATATTTAAAACAAATTCATTACACAACTAACAAATATATTGCGAGTGGACATTCGTCACGCGCCCCAACCCTTTCCCTGCGGGAGTGGGTCGAAAATGCCCGCTGTGCTAAATCCAAATGAACGTAATAATTGACGCTGCCCACTCAACGACGACCTTTGGGCATGTTTGACACGGGCTAGGACAGAATGGCGTGGAGATTTGTTTAGAATGATTTATTAGTACCTAGGATTATTTTTAGTCCTGTGTTGTAACAATTATTACTACATGTTGTATTTAGATACAGTTTTACGGAAATGGTAAAAAGTTTCATGCAACAAGCAATCAAATCAGCCTTTTAAAAAAATAGGCTTATTTAGGGGAAAAGGTTTATGTTGAGAAGAGTGTATGATCATCATACAAACAACGATGCTCATAACAAAATACTAAAATATGCAGCGGCAAGTTTGATGCCAATGTGTTAATTTATTTCAATCAAGATAATTTAAATAACAAAAACGTTTAATGACCTAGTATTAATTACCAAAAGTATCATCATAAATCAGGAGCAGAACTCACAACCCTACCATAAGAACTTAATACCCAACAATGATTAAGACTCGTAAAATACTAAAACACATCCTCTAAAATCTGTTCCAACCCGCCCCTATACTAACAAGCGGGGGTGACATAATCGGAGAAACAAATCTGGCTACTGGTGCTGCATATAAATGATGATGATTAATTTGTTCTTCGCAAATGACAAGAAGGGTTAAAAGGCAAGGGTAGGGCGTAATTTTGCCACTTGTACCAAATATCCCCGGTATGCAGGAGTGGGGTTGAATTTGCGCAGTTTAATTTCCAGTACGGTACTTTTGTACTTTCTGATTGCCTTTGTGGATCCTTCGAGTTTGATGGAGAGATATTTCCGACTCCAGAGCTGTATTAATTACGATTGTGATAGAATTCGGGATGGCAGCCGTTTCGTAACAATGGTAATACAAAGTTTCGTTGTCTTTGATCCCGACAATGGGGTTGATTTTATTGTGATTTAAGAATTTGGTAATTTGATGATTGGGGTGATGTAATTTGTGGTATTAGACCGAATTTTTAGCATTCTTTGAGCCGCTTTTTTCATTATTGCTGCTATCATTTGATTGAACTTTCATTGCATCAAAGTGTTTAGATGTTGTTTTTTCTTTTGAATGCCTCTCTCGCAACACATAATATGAGTAGACAACACCTAAAATGACATGATTTCGTTTTAGGAATATGCTAGCAATGATTTTAAACCAAATCAATCCGACCGATAATAGGTAAGAATGCTCTTCACCTATCGAGTCCATATCAACCCCATTATGTCCAGTCTTCCACGTGGCGATCACTTGACACTTACCCTTTACCCACAATACATTATACCAAAACAAATAAATTGAAGATTGAATCCACCACGCCCCTCACGATCTAAAAGCGTAGGCAATCCTTTAACATCGATCGTCCCCAGTCAGCGGTTCGCGAGACATTTGCAATATTCTTAAAAACATTTGGGTCCCGTCGGCTATCGAGTCGCACCCGACATCATATAGGAAAAGAATTTGCAATTCGTATAATAAGTTTCACTCTATACCGCTTCGAGACCGCCGTCAGCTTTTAAGGGTTAAGTGGGGAGGTGAAAATTAGGTAATTGTGAATTGGGTTGTTATTATTTAGTTTTTTTTGTCAATATCGTATCGTACTTATTTTGACTTGAATTAGGAGGAGCTGTCCCATTTTTGTACCAAAGAAATGTGGATTGGTTTTTCGCTAAACCTTGCAAAGCTTACCATTTTATTAGCCTTCCTTATCGGAATTTTACGAGATTTTCATTGTTATGAGTCTGTCTCATAACAGTTTATAATTATTATTTCATTTGAACCTAAAGTCCTCACAGTTGAACAATTAATATAATGAAGTTATGTCATTATGTGTTACTTTCAGGTCATCCAAAATTTTCTGCATGTCAGATCGTATTCCTGCGCCAGGTCATCGAACCACCATGTGGGAGGCCTTGCAACCTTTCGGCCCCATCAGCCATCTGTTCTGCGATAGATACGAAAGCACAGAACCTGTCGTATTGGCGGTGCTTGGGGGGAGGCCTATGTCCAGCAGTGGACCTCTTTCGGCTGAAATGATAATGGTGAAGATCGTATTTAATTGAAGAACGAGCCATTGCTCAAATAAACAATTTTACGTTTTTATTATCACATTGGTGTCACCTAAGTTTTACATGACGTGTGGTACCACTTATGTAGTTCACACAAAACACAATAAAACGGCTAGGTCAAATACTCTACATAGTCTCGCATTTCCAATGTTGTGTTCAATAGGAATTCCTTACAGTTGTATTTAAGGCTGAATCCGATAGCACCCACACACTACGTAGGAGCCTC
The DNA here is from genome assembly GCA_947363905.1 of Lithophane semibrunnea. NCBI lineage: Eukaryota > Metazoa > Arthropoda > Insecta > Lepidoptera > Noctuidae > Lithophane > Lithophane semibrunnea. The sequence goes on along the minus strand of OX376201.1, from coordinate 7,850,042 downwards.
CCGATAATGTTGACGATAGACAGGGCTCTCGTCTGCTTTGACTGATTCTGATCGCATTAGTTTATTTTATTTTCGGTATAAGGGCAAAATGTGTAGGTTTTTCCTCATTTAGGGAAAAATATTTATGTTCGTACTTAAGTAGGTAGGTGCTAAGTAGAAACATAGTGCAGAAAAAATACCCAAAAGAATACAGTTGTTTGGTTTTTGAGTAGGTATGTGAGTAGAAGGCTAAGTTTCCCAACACCACAGGTTGGAAAATTCCGGGCATAGTTTTTCCGATAACTGACATTTTTCAGTAGTAATTAATTGTTATTTTTTCCAATTTCGTTTCAAATACTTATTTCCTCCAACTTTGTATATGATGATCCATGAGAATTTGTAGCTTCACACGTGAAATTTGAATGCAAAGAATTCCGCCCAAACATGATAATCTCAAAAAATCTGGGAAATACTGTGACACAGGAAGTGTGACCTTTTGAAGAAGACTAGACAAAAATGAAGCGCATAATACTTTAAGAGGTGGGTAGACGAGACAAGATCATGTGAACTCGCTACTAAGAAACCGTGTGCGTCTGCCCACACACGGCAATTAAGATAAAACGGTGCAACGAACATCTTCATATAATAATGTTTATGAAACTACTATTTTTTTGCTATTGTTACTAGTTAGGTAATGACTTGTTTATATAGAGTGGTTTCGGGAACGTTTCTGTTATGGTACTTGCTTAAAGATACCTATTTTCAGAGATTTAGACGATGTTTTAGCAACGATTTCATTTTTAATGAATATGAAACGTAAGTCCAAGGTATAATATCCTAGATAAAGTACCTAAGGTGTTCAAAAGGGGTCGTATGTTCCTACGTACAGATACCCTCAGACAGGGACTTGGAGACTAAAGTCGGCTCTATCCATCGTGTAAATTTACGTATAACTAAAACGACAGTTTTAGCTGTTAACTAATTAAAAACAGTACCTTTTATACATATAATTATTTTCATGATTTTTGGCGAAATACTCAGGCACTTCGATTTAATTGCATTTAATTTAGCTATAACAACACTATTTACTAAATAAGATTATAGCTTCGTTTAACGTTAGTAAATCTAACAAAGGAAGCTGAAGGTAGCTTTAACGAGCCCACTCATCATAACACATGCCTCTTTAAACTACCGTCACCTCAACCGATCGTTATCTCGCTCATCTTCCACTAACCCAAAAAAACCTTCGTTAAAACTAGTGCACGTGCTCCCCATAGCACGGACTTATTACTGCATAGATAAAAATCGCCTTAATTTTACAAGAAACGTGTAAACCTTTGTTTAACTTTAACCGGGCACTGTTGTAACGACCTCTTTAGTATTAGTGGCACGCCCGCTACCGGTTATACTGGCGTTTTTTGTTCTAAACCATACCTAGTTTGTAGGGTTGTGGGAATGGAGAAAAAATATTGTTTACTTGCTTTTTTTGGGGTAAAAGAGGGGTAATTTTGCAGTTATTTTTCGAATCTACCGAGGAGTAAGACTTAAATTAGACTTTAATCAGCTTTTGATCGCTTTAACTATATCAACGAAAGCACGAACTAAAGTAATGGGAACAACTAGTTCAAGCCATGGTAATATTTACCAGTCCATAAGATGATAGCGGGGCTCATTGCCCAGGGATAGCTGTATATAGCTATTACTTAAGCTATCACACACAATTAATCGATTAGAAAACAATAATTACCGTTTGCTGATTTATCCAACATTGATATTGTAATAAAAGCTACATACCTACAGATTGTTCAATTGTGCTTGCTAATTAAGTCATCATCACATGCTTGGCCATTTATGTTAAATTTCCAAGCATTACTGAAGTTTGATGACAAAAAATCAATCTGCCTAGCCTTTTCCCAACTATGTTGGGGTCGGCTTCCAGTCTAACCGGATGCAGCTGAATACCAGTATTTTACATGGAGCGACTGCCTATCTGACCTCCACAACCCAGTAACTGGGTAATACGATACCCCTTGGTAAGATTGGTTGTCAGACTTTAGTGCTTCTGACGACTCGTAACGACTGTCAAAGATCCACAAATGACAGCCGGGACCAACAGCTTAACGTGCTTTCTGAGGCACGGAGGAGTCTCGATATGTGAAAATGGTCACCCATCCACGGACCAACCCCGGCAAGCGTAGCTTAACCTGATGGATCGAGCTCCTCAAGTTCCTCCTCCTGAGTCCTGAAATTTGATGACAAAGAATGATAAATTAACTTCCTATTTATCATTCTTTGTCATCAAACTTGAATAATGTTTAATGTTGTAACTGGCCATATTAGTGTTACTAACATTTAGGAACATACATGCCTAGCTGTAAGATTTCCAAAATGTTTATGATAAAATTAATAAAAACAATGAGCAAAATAGAAACCCTCGCGTGCCACCCCTAATTCTTCGTTTAATTGTTACGACTCGGCTATCATGAATATCATCTTAGACTTCATGGGAACTCGGTTCCGCCATTTTTCGACTTTTGTCGGTACAATACGAAGCAACAGCGTGTTTTCTCAGTAATGAATGAGATAAACCAAATTTCCTCTCTCTCTTTCTTTTATAATGTGTAGCACGCACAGCCCTCTCGTTTTTCTAACATTTCTTTATCATTATAGTGTTTATTGTCATTTTTAATGTTAACACGAATGTTCTTAATGACTTTTATTGTCTTAAAACGGTAATTTCTTGAGAAATGTTTTGTTTGTTTTTGTTTTTTTTTCGGTGTTGTGTTTGATGTCTCTCTGTAATCTTAACATATACTTTTGACCGCAGTTTCGTTATTCTTGAATATACAGCTTCACCTGATAATTGCACTAAAATAAAAACGATAAACTTATGCCAGGGGTAGGCAGAAACTACAGATCGCCGCCGCCTGCTACGATCTTTACATATTCCAGCGGTGAGTTTTTGTATGTATGGAAGCGATGTTATTGCACCTTATCTGGTGCTACTCTTTCTGATATATTTTTCAGTCCTTGGCTGATATTTCTAAAACGTCTGAAGCTACAGGTTTGTTTGAACTTCACAGTATTGAACGTAAAGGTCAGCGCACACCGAATTGTGACCAAAAGACGTGTATTTAATTTTGCAATGTATGGAAATGTCATAAGATTAATTTTTCAGTAGTCTTAGGAAATGCTATGCTCTGCTCTTGGTCTCAAGTTTGGGCGTGTATTTAATTTGGCAATGTATGGAATTGTCACACAACTAATTTTCTAGTACTCTCACCTAGTACCTGTAGAATTTCTACACCTTGCTATGAGGTGTAGAAATTCTACAGGTGACAATTTGTCACTTTAGCGTCAGCGCACACCAAGAGCAGAGATTTTCTTATGAACCAGAATGAACCAGGAATCTCTTTCTACTACATAGTAGAAAGAGATTCCTAGTTCATTCTGGTTCATTCTACGATCTATTAATTATAAGATTGGCTTTATTCTCTTTCGTTGTTTGACGACTCTATAGGTAATCATCACTCTTGATTTGGACTGCAGTGACTATCTCATAAAGAATCAGAGCTATCGACTTTAACTACATGTTGTAAATTAATAAACAATATACAATATTTTAATAGGAATTAATTTTCTCTTCAGCTTTTAGACTATGTTTTTATGTAAAATACAAAATAAGCTTATATAATTATGAACACCAAAGCGCCTAGGTATATTTTTTTATTGAAAAAGATAGGAAAAGTAAAATACTGCCAACAGAAGTGAAAACATAAAACTGGTATTAGCGCCATCTATATTCTATAGTAAAGCACTACCGAATCCATAAGTTTGCCCCTACCAAAAATATTAACTTCAAAAACGATTTTAATTAGACTTTACACTCAAAAAAACAGCAGTTTTCAATATAGAACTCATCAAATCCTGACACAACAGTTTTGCAAGAAGACACTCAAAAGTCTTCAAAATTCATAGAACCGGAGTTAGTAATAGGACGATCACAAATTCACCAGATCGCCACTAAATGAACAGACACGGTACTACCGTGAAACAGAAGTTGAATTTGCGTATTCATAACTGTAAGATTGCCGCTTGTTACACCGACGCGATCTAACAAAAATTATCTTAGGGCCAAATGCAGAAGACTACAGAGGGCCAATTCTCTTACATAAAAACGTTCACATTCAAGTCGCAATCTGTCAAACTTGTCAAAAATGTTGGTAAATTTTGACAGATTGCGAATGAGATGAGAATGCGGAAGTTCTTAAAAATTACGGGAATTGCCCCTCTGTTCCTTGTTACAATTTTCCAAGCATTTGTGAAACCAAGTTTAGTGCTCCTTTTTACACATATGACAGGATTACGAATTCATGCTTTGATTGAATTAAAAACTCTGAAATATGACATTTAAAACAGAGAATACATAACCTACATTGATATACCTACCTAGATATCTTAATCTTCATCAGCTAAACTGTTTTCTTTCACTAGTTTGTGCTGTTGTAGAATGATATAAGATGGAAGGTATATTGTTTCGCAAAATAGCTTCTGGCGGGTCCAAGTATAAGTAAATATAATTTATTTGTAAAAACAAAGTTAAACCAAGTCATGCACATAATAGCCGGTCGATTCTGTAAAAATCTTACCGTGAAAAATCTCACCGTGAAGCAAGCGGTAGCAGTAGTGTCAATCCCTAGCAAAGAGTTGAATGACAGCTCACTTCACCAACTACAACTACAAAATATTGTAAAAAAAAAAACATCATTGGTGATTTTCTCAACGTCTCTCTAATACCAAGTTCGCAATCCTCCTACACATTACGTTACAGTGTAACAGACTCCCAATATAATGAGTTGCGTCGACGTGCTCGGCCGGGTTCCACCATTCGGAGCGTATTCACCCGTATTCATATTCATTAGGGCGCGAAGGGCCCGCTTGATTGCACAAAGAGCCGACTAATTTGCTCCCGCGACTCCGTCTGCACTAGGCTTAATTTATTTACGGGTTGTTAGCAGCAATGTACTTGTGAGGTATTTGGTTGTGTTTTGTTTAAGGGGTTTTGAAGGGTTGGTTGGATGATGAAGATGTTGAGTGAGTAATGTATGTGTAATTAAATTATCTTCTAAGCAAATACTTCTAAAACCAAAAGATAATTTTAGAAAGAAAGGAAAAAGCTATGGAAATTTTGAAAACGGTGTGAGTCTGTAGTCTGTTAATTTTAGATTATGAGGAGACCGTACACCACTGCATCAAATACAAATTTTAAAAAAACATTGCAATAACCACCACGCTTGGCAATTTCGTATTGATGACAATTTAAGGGGGATGCGCTAGGGTGGCCGCGAAATTCAAATTTTCTTACGTTTTTTGCAATTTGCAGGTCAGTATCAGGTTGTATGTTGATCTAAATATTATTAGCGCTCGTAACAAATATGAATTTACAGAATTATAAACATTAAACTCAGCAATACAACTCTCTAAGCTCATGAAAGTGTATTGAATGACTATTTCATGAAATCATGACATTTGGCACTTTCATGAACTTAGAGAGTTGTATTGCTGATTCTAATGTTTATAATTCTGTAAATTCATATTTGTTACGAGCGCTAAAATTTGAATTTCGCGGGCTACCCTAGCGCATCAACCTTAAGGAGAGCACCACATAATGAATACAGTTTAACATTTACCTGAGAACAATTCATGGTAAGTACCTAGTATGTAAAATTATGAAACACCCAAAAATGAAAACCCTAAAAAACACACTTCCATCAGTTATGCATCAATCACATTATCGACTTCAACACACTTTAAATGTCATCACAAAATGTGTGAATATTGTGATTGCACAACACCCATTCACAGAGACTTTAAACCTTCAGCCATCGTCAACCACGTACTTAGAATTCCCACATAACTTTACCTATTAGCATGATACTGCTTATCAACAATTGTGTATATGCAAATTCCGAATACTCAACTATACCCAACTATAGTTGGTACCAACGCATTGTCGAATCAATAGCCATTTTGAAGCACGCTCTGTTACGGGTGGATCGACTTAATTATTGAATTAGCATTTAAATTATTTCGGGAACCGTTCATTTGTAACTAATACAAATAGCGAGCCGCATGAATAATGTTGGGTGCAAGGAGGTACGAAGGTAATGTGGTGGGTTAGATTAGACGGGTAGGTAGGAGTATTAGATAGGTGGGTAGTCGGATGTGTAGGTAGGTACTGCAAGGACCGAAAAAAAGATACTAAAAGTTACGCTTATTATGAAATCGAACTTGGTACTTTGTTTTTGTGTACTTATTATTAAATAGGTGCTCAAAAACAAAGTACCAAGTTCGATTTCCATTTATACGTAACTTTCAGTATCTGTTTTTGAGTCAGAAAAATAAATAATACCAAAAAGAATAAAGTACCTATCACTCTCATTCTGGGACAGTCGGGAAAAAATATAAATTAGACGACTAGCCATGATTTTTGTAGCAGAATCCACTTTTTCGTAATAAATCGTACCTCCCAACGTACCTACTCTGAAAACCTGAAAGCTGTAACTTCATGGGAAGCAACTTGCTATGGACTTTAAGTGCAGGACAAAATCTGCTCACCATTGCAATTACATAAAATGACGCTAAGAGGAAAAATACGAAAAATAAACATGGCAGGTAAGGTTTTCTTACTCACAACAATGTAACACATCCAAATTTTGTAATTTCGTGGTCTAAGCCCATGACGCACGAATACGTGCCGCCTTGCTGACGCGAATATTAAGTGCTATGTACTACTTTTATGTAAAAATAGGCTTAATAAGTTACTCAATTTCGTCGAAAAAAACGTTTTAAGTATTTTATATTCCTCTGGCCGGAGATATTAACATAGGACGCGTGGCACCGAAGTTTAATCGACCTTAATCAACTGATTAGAAGTATTATTATATTTTAAATTTTCATCAATTACTGGTAGTTCACTACATATGGATGTGTATATCATCGTGTGGGGAAATAATTGTCTCTTTAGCTAGGTACTTATTTGGGTATGAAACGCAAACGGAATATCTTTTACATTTTGGTAAAGTGTGTGATGAATACGTTATTTATTTCTATGTATTATTTCAATTTGCTACAAAAATGGCTAGGTTTACCTTTTTTCTTTTGAGGTTGGGAAATCATCCAATGACTTCTCCCGCTCCGGGCGGCTTTCTTACTGACTAAAACCCACCCGTGTTCCTTCAGTTGCCTATTGCCAAGGTCCCGGTATCCTTTTCGGACTAACCCGCAACCCTGCCAGGCATCGGTCCTAGCGGACCCCGCCAATAGGGAATATGCATGTGATTCAAATATGGGTCAAATATTTTTTTCTATAAACTATGTTACTTCAGAATTATGCCTCCATCAATATTTTTGAATAAAATTTCTTTTTGAGCGAGAAATTAATTTTTAAAAAGTCCCAAAAAACTGTGGGTAATTCAAATACTTGAAAAGCCTAAGAGCGGATGTGACGTAACAATCCGGAATAACAATCAAAATGTCAATGTCAAGTCAATCAACAAGTGTCAAGTCAATGTCAAACGCTCATAGAAAAAGGAGTTTTTGACGTTGACTTGACAGTTGCTTGTCTGTTTTCACGAACTGTGACGTCACCACACCAAGCGCGCCAAATGGAGGGCGTTTAAATAGCGCGGATCGGTTGGATATTTTTAAACATTTTTTTAACAACTTTAAATTGCTTTTTTGCCGTCGAATTTTTTTTTACTATTATTTGACGATGTAAACTATCGAATAAAAATATTAAAAAAATACATGCATATTCCCTATTGTGCTGACATCTCTTAGGTGTATTACCTACTTTGCTTAAAACTTTGGGTATTCAAATCCAAGCTTAATCAATGAAAAGATCCTCATCATCGTCATCAGTATCTCAATTCAATTCAATTCATTTATTAATTTTGTGAACATAGGGTAAATTACACTCTATCTACTATAATTATAAATTTATCTGTCAGGTATATGTATATGCATATATTAAAAAAAAATATCCCGCTGTTTTCGTTAATGCACCTACCACTGTTTGTTTATCTCTGTATCACCCAAAGGTTGACTGGTAGAAAAAGCTGATGGCATTAAGCCCATCTCTGTACATTTGTGTGCTTAAATTATTAAATAATAAATATCAGTCCTCTGATGGACATAGGCCTCCAAAATTACACTTCAATTTCATAGACCAGACTTCGGTCATTCTAATTCATTAATTCCTAGCTAAGTACGCTGCCAAGATCATCGCTACACGTAGCCTGAACTTTCAGCTGACACGATAAACTGCTCCAAAATTACACTTCAATTTCATAGACCAGACTTCGGTCATTCTAATTCATTCATTCCTAGCTAAGTACGCTGCCAAAATCATCGCTACACGTAGCCTGAGCTTTTAGCTGACACGATAAACTGTATATTTTCCTGCACGCTATAGAAAAACTCCTAATAAAAATACCAATTTACGCACAAAAAAGCACCACGCTAAGGTGCACCTACCGAAAAACCCTTCACCAACTCCTCTACATCATCTATTCCATTGTTTTCCTGTATCTAACAGTCAGCAACACGAAACAATCGTATTTCAATAACAAATAAACGGATGGGTTGTCACAGGTCGTCACGAAGCATTAAAATCGGTGTTTCATCGGCATGAGTCATTAATTCCTATGTTTATTGGTCCATGATGCACGAACCTTAAGTAGTTGTAATGTTTATTGTGAGGATGCCCGCAGTTTTGGGTTAGGTGTTCTTGAAACTGATGTTTTTGACTAAAATAAATTTAACTCTGTTTCAGCGATTTTATTCTGTAAAAATCTCACTGTGAAATCTTAGGTGAAGTGAGCGGTCATTCCACCTGCCGTCTATTCTTTCAGCTCATTTCACCTAAGTTTTCACGGTGAGATTTTTACAGAATGCCACTACTGACGCTACGGATTGACACTATTGACAGCTCACTTCAAGCTCACTTCAGTTAAGATTTCACAGTGAGATTTTTACAGAATAGATAGACTGGTTTTGTAAGGCATGTAAACGAATTTCACGTTAAAATGTTGAAGATACCTATGACACGTGGCTATATTCAATTTGGAAGACATTTCCCTTATTGTAGTAAATTTAACTTAGCAAGGATTCTTTCAAACCTAACCCTTCCGTGAGTGTTCCGGAAATGCAGTTTGCTGAATTTTATATAGGAACGGAGTCGCGAGCAACTGCTTTTTAAATATAGGTAGATTAATTGACTCATTTGCAATTTGGATTATTGGACTGTCTCTATGGTCTAGTGGTCGCAAGCGCTACTGCTGAGCATGAGGACGTAGGTTTGATTCCCAGGTGGGGCATTAGTGTTATTGGGTTTTTCTATCTAGAATTTCTTAGCAGCAGCCCGGTATCTGGATTTGTGCCCGGTTGATGGCAATAGGCGTGCCCCCATTACATGGGTGTTGAATATAACTGGCGAAATATTGGTGCACTAATAGGTACTTACACCTCTGCTCAACCCTTCGGGGAAACAAGGCGTAATGTTATGTTAAATTGCCTCAAAATAAAATATTGAGATAGACCCCGCGTTCTAACCACAAGCAATTGATCCCGCGAGTATGTCGCATTTATTTAAAAGAGCGCGAGACTCACGCGACAATCGACTACTCGCGCGACTATTACGTACTCGCGCGACCATAGTTAGGACGCAGCCTGAAGCTGGCATATTTAAAAAATTACATTCACATTCCTCATCGTTATACTCAAGTCTGAATGATCAACAGCTTCTTAATCTATTTCTCTTGAACAGTTTTTAGAAAGCAATCACCACCAAAATTCAAGCAAGCTAACCGAGCACATTCAAGGAGCCAAACTGCCCAATAAGGGTAACTTCAAACGGCTCTTAACACCCAATACCTCTGGTCGGGTGGCCCGCGCGTGGCGTATGTTACAACTTTAAACTTGCGATACATTTAAACCGAGATTAACGAAACCGCTTGCCTTAATTGAAACGCGAGGAATCCTTTGTGCCACACGGCTGAATGAAGGGGTTACTTAAGTTTTTTAATTAGATAAGGGATAGTTGAAGAATTGGAGTATGTGTGGTGTTGGAAAATATTTTGAACAATTGCTCTGGAACTTGACTTGACAATGTTTTAGTTTTCCAGTTTAATTAGGTACTTTATATTCACACACTGTTTTACAAATAGTTTTGAATAATTTATGTGGTCTAGAATATACAAGAATGTAGAATACGGAATCAGTACCTACAAGAGATTTTTTTTAGTACGTCAGTACGGAGTCATGTTATCAATTTCCAGGATGTTTCTTGGTATCTTACAGCACATAAACTGATTTTGTATCATTCTACATCTGTAAATAATACAAAAAACCAATACATTTAACTTATAACCTCAAAACGCATTCAAACAAAATCATTGCTTTTATTGCCTAAAGTTACCACCTACTCACCAACAGATGGCGCTCCTAACAACTATCAGCCAAATGTCCTCAAAAAATAAAATGACATCACAACTCTGCAATCTTATTACAAGTACCTACAACGATTATTTAAGCACACAATAATATTTCCCGTGCGAAAAAAGGCTTGCAGCTATATTTTTTAATGCATTCTTGGAGGGAAGGAGCGGCCGTGTGGGTAGAATCACAATTAGGTATGAGTATGATACTAAAACCACGTAAATCTGATGTTGGTGTAACAGAGATAAATTGGTTTTTATTTTATATTTTTGTACGTGTTGAAAGCAGTTTTTTTATGGAATAATGAGGAAAATCTGATGATCTTTATTTAATTATTTATTAATATATTATTTATGTACATAAAGATAAGCAGCAATAGCTATCGCACTCAACACCCCAGGGCACTAGCTGTCCAGCATGTTCCTGATAAGAAATAAATGAATTTTCATTAAATTCGTTTCCTGTACGTGTTCAGTCAGCTTGGTAAAGTTCGTGCGACCAGCAACCGCACGAACGAACTTTAAAAAAAAAAAAAAAAAATCAAGTAATATAAAAACACCACTGCTTTCAAGGTGAGAGCAGTGGTGGCCCAGTGGGAACGGCCGCGACTTACGAGTTGTAGGTCGTAGGTTCGAACCCCGACAGGCGCTTTACTTTGTGTAAATAATTACCATCACCACTGCTCTCAAAACGGTGAAGGAAAAACATCGTGAGGAAACCGGCATGTCTTAGAACCAAAAAATTCGAAGACATGTGACATCTACCAACCCGCACTGGGATCGCGTGGTGGATTATCCCACTCCCTCTCATAGAGAGGAGGCCTGTGTCCCAGCAGTGGGAACATTATAGGCTGATTATGTTATGATGTTATGTAATATAAAAACTAAAACCCAACTACGACTCAAAAGGTATAAACAAGACACCACAGACAGACAAATTAAAAATCCGGAGTCACACGTAATCTGTTCGATTTATGCCCTAACACGTGTGACTTCGGATTTTTAATTTGTCTGTCTGTGGTGTCTTGTTTATACCTCCTGAGTCGTAGTTGGGTTTTAGTTTTTATTTCTTGTTTTTTTTTTTAATTCTTTTGGTGTTATAATATATATATATATTTGAAATTTGCTCATTAAGCCCTTTCATTTGATACCCAACATGGTACGTTTAAACCATTTTTTTTTAAGTTCCTCTCTTTATGTCCTCTAGAGGGCGCCATTTTTAATTTAATGTGACTTCACATAGCCTATAACCAGTAGACAATCACGACGCTTCTAATGATACCTCATTTGTCAAATTGTGATAAGTGGTTTGGAAGATAGGAGGGAACAGATGAACATACATACATACCGGTCAAAATCATAACCCTCCTTTTTTCTTCGCCGTAGTCGGGTAATTAGACAGAGACAGTGTCTTTCGCTCTTTTGGACAATAATATACCTATCATCTATCCTACATAGTTCAGTAACTATAGGTATGTAAATGATGTGCTATCTATCTTATAACACGCAATGTTATGACAGATGCGCTAACGTATCATTGCGGCGACAAAGTCAAAGTCAAATGATTTATTTCAATTAGGCACATAAAAGGCACTTTTGGACGTCAAAAACAAAGAAATAGAACTGATTCTACATAGTTGCACGTTGCGTGGAAGTAAGTATTTATAGCCTTTACCTACGCTACTCGCACATAATATAAGTATCCAACTTTAAAGGCCCTGAATCCTCAGATGACGCAGGTGTAGGTATGAAGTCGGTCACGTGTCCATTGTTCAGATGCCGCCCGTAATGAAATAATTTGTGGGGATGCGCCTGCGCACCGATCGGACTGATAATCCGAGATGCGTGTGTTGATGTGACGCCAGATGGGTTATTTTTGGTTTGAAATGATTTATTTCATTTGGAATTTAAGACGCGCAGGTAGGTAAAGTCAGGGAAATTGTCTATATTGAATTCACTTGTCATTCTTTGACTTTTGTGTGAAATGGCTATAAAGACTCCTGCAGACAGGCACGATGCGACGGTGCGGCGCGATTATGTTAGAACAATTTCCATTAAATTTTCATAGAAATTGTTTTACAAGCGTCGCGTTGCGCTGTCGATGCACCTGTCTGCGGGTGCGTTAATACGGCAAATTAACGTAGGATGGCAATTTGCTTAACAAATTATTTGTCTGACTGTACCTATGCTTAAAAAAACAAACATTCGTAATGCTACATTAAATTCGCTTTTTGAGACTCAGTAGAATGTAATAACACTTTTAATAACATACTTAATATCTAATAACATTATTATTAATGATTGAATGAAAGATTTATTTATTCATATAAAATCTCTAAATCTAAGTACACAAGCCCCACAAAACTACTTACGCAGTTTAACTGTGAGATCATTGAGTCTCTCTTACAGTAAATATAATATCAGTACATCTACGTCATATATCAATATATACTTAACACCTACACTTACATAGAATCCAACAAATGTTTTTTAGAATACGTGCAAATTTAAATTTACGTGCAAATTTAACTTTATTCTAGTATACAGCTATTCACAAACCATAATCTGACTGAATACATTAGTGGCACAAGTCGAATTTCTGGCAATTTGAGTTAGTAATGAATTCTTGTTCTAAATTAGGTACTTTATTTTATGCATTAAAGACCCAACTCGATAGTTCATAAACTACCCGGTTGGAGGCGTAAGTGTCATTAGTGAATAAACGATATCGTTGTGTCTCTTTCATGCAACATCGGCTCATCGTTAGTCGGCCGCATGTGCTCGCGGCTGTCGCACGCTTAATGTTGTGCAATAGTGACACTTTGGAGTTGTGCCAGTTTTGCACAAACATCGTGAAGTTTTTTTAGTTGTGCCGCCGTTGTAATTTTGATAACAATGATGCCAAACAAAAATATGTGTGCTGTACCACGGTAAGTAGTTATTTATTTTTTTGTAAATAAAAATAATCACCATTACTAATACAACATAATGTAATGTAACGTGAAAATCACTTGTTTGCGTAAAACAAAATTTTAATTACGTAGGTACAGGTCGAAAACAATCCAGCTAGAAATATTATACGTAGCTGATTGTTATTATTTTACAAAAACGAATAATGCTAATTGACATTGTGTAATATAACGCAAATTCCATTATACCGCATAGAATCGAGTGTGAATTAATATACAATAACTGGTTTTTTTTCAGATCTAAAGAAGCCCCTTGTGAACACGATACAACAGCTTCATCAGTAAGTGACCCTGGTGTAAAAAAATTGTGTGATGCTAGAAACACAATTGAAAACAAATGTTTCTCCGGACTTGATTATGATTTAATGAAGGATCTCTTTGGCAGAAATTGTGTCTCGAATGTAGCTCAGATTTTATGTGACTCACCATTGACTGCATCAGATTTCGAGTTTTCCCAAAGCCAACCTGAAAGCTTGGACAAACAATCAAATAGTGTAATTTCTTTGGAAAACGATAGACCAACGTTCGCAAGCGTACCAGAGGGAGAAATATTGTGCGAAGGTTCGGCATCTTTAGATACAGATAAAATTTTAAATTACCATACAATGGACGAGGAAGACACGCCAAACGGTCCAAATAACATTTTCTATAGTCCTGGTAGTCCTTCAATATTGCCACCAACGTCTGAATTTAGAACGGAACCAATAGAAAACGATGTGACCGATTGTGAAAGTACTAATAAACAGGAAATGCCCCTGAATCTATCTCCATTAAATAGCCCTTCGCGATATGATATGCTTGATTTACCCACCAATGTGTCTTCAAAGCACCATAACACCGATGCCAATATAATACCAACTTCTGCGATACTAACAGATGTGTCTTTAAGTTCGGAGTCAGAGATTGACGACTCTGATGCCGATCCTGATTATGGAAATCTTGATAGGTTCGAATCCAGAATCTCCGAGTCTGATGAAAGTTTATCAAGTCTATCTGAAAGTGTGCAGGAAGAAAACATTAAGCCTAAAACTCGCAAAAGAAAAGCAAATCCTGCACTGTAGAAAAGAAATAGAGCAAAAGAATTACGTAATTCTGGACAAGAGTACACAGCTTTAAAAAAAGGTAATCTGGTGCCTTCAAGGACAATAGGGCTTCCCTGCACTGACTCTTGCAGACGTAAATGCACACTAAAAATAAGCGAAGATGAACGGAAAGAATATTTACAATCGTTTTGGTCTTTGAAAGACCTTAACAGACAAAGACAATTCATTGCAAATTCTATGGAACTGATTCAACCTAAATACAGATATCCTGTTCTACGTGAAAATCGGACAGCTCGGAAACTAAACCATACTTTTTTTATGTACAAAGCCCAAGAGAAAGTAAGTGTTTGCAAAACGTTTTTTACTTCTACTCTAGGAATAACAAACCGATGCATAAGAACTGTACTTGAAAAGACAGAGAAAGGCTTCACTACAGAAGATCGAAGAGGCAAACATGAAAAACACGCTACGATACCTGAAGAAGTAAAAGACGGTGCTCGTAAGCATATTTCTAGTATTCCGACAGTTGAAAGTCACTACACGCGTGCAGATAGTTCTAAAAATTACATAGAAGGAGGACGAACACTGATGGACCTATACAGAGATTACAAGCAAGATTGTCAAAAAGAAAATTGTGATTTCGTTACTTTCTCAATCTATAGACAAATATTTAATTATGAATTTAATATAGAATTTTTTAAGCCAAAAAAAGATTTATGCCAATTTTGTGAATCATACAAAAATAAAGATTATGGTGAAAGATTAGACATAGAAATCGAGTATATGAGACACCATGAAGAGAAAAATATAGCTAGAACTGAGAAAGAAGAAGATAAAACAAAAATTTCTAAGAATTACAGAGTTGCATGCTTCGATCTTCAGGCCGCTTTACCAACCCCGAAAGGTGAGGTTTCGACTTTTTATTATAAAAGCAAATTGTCCACATACAATTTTACCATTTGTGACTTGAATAAGAAAGGATTGGGCACAGTTAATTGCTACGTTTGGCATGAAGGTGAAGGGCACAAAGGATCTAATGAGATTGGGTCTTGCTTACTGCATTACTTAGAAATGTGTGCTTCAAGACAGGATATTGCAGGTTGTTCTAATGATGTCGACGAAGTGGAAGTGGTACTGTATTCCGATAACTGTGGTGGTCAAGGAAAGAACAAATTTATAATTGCTGCTTATCTTTATGCTGTGTCAAATTTTAACATAAAAGGAATTACACATAAATTTTTGGTTGTTGGCCATACACAAAACGAAGGCGATGTGAGCCATTCATTAATCGAAAAAAATATCAAGAAAGCGTTGAAATCTAACCCAATATATCTCCCATCGCAATATACTACTTTAATTTCAACAGCACGGAAATCTGGAGAATCATTTAAGGTGCATGAATTAGATCATAGCTTCTTTTTTGACCTGAAAGATCTCATAGATACCACTGCAACCAATTTTAATGTTAATACATGTGGGGAGAAGTTTAATTTTAACGACATTTGTGTATTACGAGTGGAAAAAGAAAATCCTGGTGTCTTCTCTTATAAAACTTCATACAAAGATGACAAATACAAAACGGTCAACATCAGATCCAGCAGAACTAGAAAACAACTAAGACTTATACAAGATGCGCAACTGAAGAAAGCTTACCCTGATAAGATACCCATTTCCCAAAGAAAATTCCATGATTTGATGTCATTAGTTAATTCTAATACTATTCCACGTTGTTACGCAGATTTTTTTCAGAACTTGAAACATGATTGATTTGGTTAAACATTTTAGGTAGTATTTTGTGTACTTCCACAAAATTCCTACATGTTTTACTCTTTTAGAGAACTTACTTTCTTGTCTACTCTTTGATTAGGTACCTATTTTTGAGATTGTTAATTAATATGTGAACTGATATCTCTAATTTCCTACTGGAATCATAAGGCTGATTTTTTGTGATTTGAGAGTTTATTAAACTGAAACCTAAGAAGTTTTTGATAAGTTTATGTTGGTTAATTTTTGTTATACTTATTGCTAAAGTGGATTTTATATTTTGTTTTGTAATTGTGGTGCTTTTTATGATGGGCAAACATAGAGTACAATAACTAAATTTCGTTTGTTGATTTGTTTAAAACTGATTTTCAACACGTCAGACTGAAAAGTATGATAATAAATAAAGTTACTAAACATTTATGGTACTTTTATTTATGATTTAAAAATTCCATTGATGAGCACTTCTAGTTTTATATTCTACATAGCTAGTTTTTCGTGAAAATTTATTCTTATTTTCTTTGCTTTTATAACATAATTTCTGGCATTAATCAAAAAGTGAAAACAAAACAATGCAATACTGGCACAACTCGGAGTCGCCATCTTCTGAACCTCATATTAATCAAAATAACAAAAAATATTTCAAAATTATTACTGCCAGCAACTGAAGCTATAACGTAGATGTTTATAAACCAAACATGAACTGTATATTCCATAAAGTACAGTCAGTAAGAGCTAATTTGTGCGCGCGCACTAGTCTTTGAATATTAAAATGTGCGTTTTCTCAAATTGTTGAATTTTGTCTTGTGCCACTATCGAATTCAGTCAGCGATATGAAAAACCTAAGTAGGTAGGTAAAAAAGTGGTGGAGCGTCTCAACCACGCATATCATTTTAATGAATGAGCGTAGGCAAAAGGCAACGCCCCAGACTTAATAAAATTGTCATAAAAGTATGATACAACAAAAAAAGTACAACCGGCCAGTAAAAAAAACAAACGTTAAGAAAAACTCAACGTACAGGTAAATAAAAAAAGGTATGCACTTTGGTAAACTTCGTATTCCCGAATTAGCGCGAACGTTGCGACACAGAGTAACAGAGGAAAAGTTTCTTAGTTGTATTTCTGCATTTTGTAGTACGAGTAATGCACATAAACCTAATTGCGAGTTCGTATGAAGTTTTATCTCTTTCGGGTTAACTACTCCGGTCGCAGATCGTCATATATGTCAGGCAAATCACAGATCCTCATATTATGTCAGGCAAAAGTGATGTCCTGCATTTTTGGAATTACATAGCGTTGTAGATCTATCATTTTGTAATGATTATAATTAATACAGCATAATTTATTAATAGCATGTTAAATCTCATCGTCGCACGTTCGTATTTCCTAAGATAGACGATGATTCCCGAAGCGCAAAGTTTTCTTGGGATATCTGTAGTTCATTGTTAGGAAGTTGGTGTAAAATGAGAAGTAAACTTAATCGTAAACTCATATTTTTTTCTTGTTTACGACATGTAAGAGAACCGACTACTGTATAAAGTAAAAGATCTATGACATTTTTAACTTTTTCTGATTACAGTTTTGAATAACAATGTTTGATATTTTCTTTATTTTGAAGGTTATGTCCGTTGGGTTGATTAACTGCTTGGTCTCACGGAAATTCTGTTTTTATGACTTATCACTTATTTTTATTTAGCCGATTCAATATTATAAATCATTGATGTCATGTTTTACAAGTTTTTTTTTTAACTGTAACATTTTTCATCATATTTTATTCTTTCCAGAATTAGATTATATATGTCATATGACTGCATTTCACACGGTTAGGCACAGTCAGGGAAGTTAATTGTTGAGCAAATTGACACCATACGTATATTTTCCGTGTTATAGCCTCAACAGCTCAAGTAAACTCAGAAAGTATATTTATATATACTTTCTGAGTTTATCTTAGACATAACCAACATCAGTGAAGGACATACATCGCTCGTGAGGAAGCCTGGACTTATACCTAGTTAATATAAGTTTTAAATCGCGAACTCGTCTTGAGCAAGCGTTGTGATAAATGGTCGTGTCTTCCCTGTATGAGAAGAGGCCTTTACTTTGTAGTGGGACATCAATAGATTGGTATTATTTATAGCTATTTCATACAACTGTCAAAGAATGTCAGTTGAAATTTGAATATACGGGCAATTTAAGTTGGTAGTCAATTTGTTTAACAATTAATTACCCCGACTTTAAAATTGTACAAAAAAAAACTGAAAATTAAGAAATAATTCAAAACTAATAAGTATCTATCTTCGGTCTTAGTCTCTCACTAAACACGAGCCAGCGTCCAATCTACAAACATTACAAGGGAATGAAACTTCAAACTAAATTACAGAAACTCAATAATGGACTGTACAAGCAATAATCTTTGAAATCACAAATCAAGTTGTAAGCCGAACGCTTTCACGAGCACCGTAGGCGGTTCACTAGTCGCTTCCAGCCATTACTGATGACATACGGACCGGTAGAACGGACAGCCAACAGCTAACTCGTCACGAATGCCTAGAGCCTGTACTGCAGATAGGTGTTATAGAATATGGTTAGTTTATCGAGATAAGAAGCGTTAGTAATGTACAGATTTATGTGTGGTTTGTTGGCGGTTTGCGAAGGATGTGTGTAAGATTTAGGACTGGCACTTTTGGAAATAAAAATAAAAATGGGTGTTGAAAACGTCGAATCTGCTGTGTTAATCATAGAATTTTCCTTATCCTTATCTACACTATCCTTTATTTTGAGAGCTGACAACAATAATAACTTTCATTCTCGTCTAGATTTATAGTTATGTTCATAATGTTATGTTTTGTCTCCAGAATCCAGACTCCAAACTCCCTTGGAAAAATAAATAACAATCAAGTGTGATACTTTTACAACTCATTAATTTTCTCCTATTAGCGGAGTACTTAGCATTTAATCAATTGCTTTACAGCCAGTTTAGTTTATTATTCTGTGAATGGATGCCAAATGGGTCCAACACACAAAACACGTGATTGGACGTGGATGTCTGATCGTCTGGTTTTCTTAGATTTCTTAAATAATAATATTTAGAACCCGGATATAACCTTGAAAGAACGGAAGAAAATGTTTACCTTGGCTAAAGCATACAATAAATACACCTTGCCAGTTGCCATCATGGACCATCTTCACAGTTTACACCGTGGTTCCAACTTTACCCAAATCTTTTCGTTTTCCAACCAACTTGACCGTGTGTACTCGATATTACGAACAGCTTCGAACTGTCAAAATAGCTAAAATATACGCCGTTTTATTAACACCAGACACAACAATTGCTGGGCAAAGTGTGGGATTCCTTACTTCTCTAGTTTATTGGACGGGAGATGGTGCGTGGGCTTGACGTAGATTCTCGGTGGTCCGATATTTCCATACTAATTAGTATCGGGTTCCAACAGAAGTTGGAATTTTTTTTTCTGTCACTTAAAATGTAAGTTCGTGTAGCAGCAGTCTTATTAATGGAAGATATCTTGCATCTCCAGTTTATGGAATGATATGATATTATTGGAAAGCTATTTTTCCAGATATAAAATGGGACTTGACTTTTAAAGGCTGTGATTAAATGTCTCTCGTCTTATAGTATTTTCCAGATCAGTTACAAAGACATGTTTAATTGAATAAATAATATATTTATTGGTAAAAATGAACAAAAAATAGCCTAATGTTAACGTACGTTACGTACTTTATTTAGTAAGTAAAAATAACATATTAAACTAAAATTAAATAAGATTACCAAAAACATGCATAGAAAAACAGTTTTCCAGTAGATTACGTTTTTCAATAAGAATTGCTTACTCAAAAAATTAATCGTAGATTAATTTTTTTTAATAAGAATTGCTTACTCAAAAAATTCATCGTCTATTTCGGATCCTGCAGTCATTAAACTAAACAGTTCGCTTTCTTGGGACTCCCGTAATAACCTCAAGACTTCTGTTGTTGGAGTTTGGACTTCTAAATTACTTTTTGGAGTAAGACCCAGCGTGGTATAGGCCCTACGTACTTGTCCAGCAGATAGCCAGCCTCGGTTGCCCGGATCAAAACTTTTCACAATTGCTTCAATGTGCCTTAACAATAAAATAGTTTTTCTATTATGGTTCCTTGAAAGGAAGGTTGGAATAAGGAACTAAAACATTTAAGGGAATTTAAACCTTCATTGATGGGAACCGAGAGGATTCTGCAGCATTAAACAGATTTACCGCTTAGCAAAAGTCAATATTATTATTTTTCAACTTTACTGTAGCGTTTCTGGGGGGCTCGTGGCTAAGTAATAACAGCCGCACGAATCGATCGATCAGATTATCCTGATCACACACACTACTACACTGTACTACAACTGCAGCTACACTTGCCGCGGTCAGTCCGTGAATCGGTGACCATCTTAACATACCGAGACTCCTCCGTCGCTCGAAAAGCACTTTAAGCCGGTCACGGCTGTCAAATATTGGATCTTTGACAGTCGTTACGGGTCGTCAGAAGCCTGAAAGTCTGAAAACCAGTTTTACAAGGGTATCGTGTTACCCAGTAAGTGGGTTGTGGAGGTCAAAGAGGTAGGCGCTCCCTGTAAAATACTGGTATTCAGCTGTATCCGGATAGACTGTAGAACAGTGGTGAGCCAGTGGTAACGGCCACGACTTACGAGTTGTAGGTCGTAGGTTCGAACCCTGAC
Source organism: Lithophane semibrunnea (assembly GCA_947363905.1). Classification (NCBI taxonomy): domain Eukaryota; kingdom Metazoa; phylum Arthropoda; class Insecta; order Lepidoptera; family Noctuidae; genus Lithophane; species Lithophane semibrunnea. The sequence continues at coordinate 7,829,071 of OX376201.1, read as the reverse complement.
AGCCGCTTTACTTTGTGTAAATTATTTCATCGCCACTGCTCTCATAACTACTAGAACTAAAAATTCGAAGACATGTGACATCTACCAACCCGCACTGGGCCCGCGTGGCGGATTACGGCCCGCTCCCTCTCACAGAGAGGAGGCCTTTGTCCCAGCAGTGGGAACATTATAGGCTGATTATGCGGATAGACTGAAAGCCGACCCCAACATATTTGGGAAAATTTTTAGTTGAGCGCTTCTGGGCAATGATGATTAATTGGAAGGGATTCCACCAACACGTCATAATTATGTCCCTATTTCTAGCCATTGTGTTTCCTATGGCCAGTTTTGGGTTTAAAATAAGACAAAACAAACATAATTACCTTTCTTCGAACAATACTGGGGCTTTACCAAGACCAGAACGGAATATCATACACTCATCCAGAAGTTCTACTAAGTACGTTTTTTCATTCATTCTATCTATTGGTCTGTTGCAAATTATTTTGGCTAAAATATACCTGAAAAAAGAAAGGAAAACGTTTAGAAGTGACGAAAGAAAAACGTTTAGAAGTGACGTATGACGTAAAAGTAAAATGGTAAATTGTAATAATTATTATAAGTAAGATTTTGTTTCAGTTTGGGAAAATCGTTGCCCAGCATATTCCGCTGGCATATAGCCATTTTTTTTTAGGGTGGAAAATCATCAAATTACTTCTCCCGCTCTGGGCCCTAGCAATGGCTTAACAGAGTTGAAACAATGAAGTAAAATAGCAGAAAATAATAAAAAAATAAGACAAATAAATGGATTTGTGAAAGATGTTGTCGCTGGAAAAGGGCAGAAAACTAAAAACATAAAACTAAAGACATTCCATGGCGACTTCAATTTTATTTGTGGTCCAGCACACTAATTATATAACACACGATGAATTTTATTATAATCTGAATCATAAGGATATTTATTGGTAAACCATTGCTCATTATGTTCGAAAAGTTTGTCTGCTCTACAACGTAAGCAACGCAATGAATATTGTTGAACTGTCAAAATTAACTAGATTGTGATTGATCGTGTGTTACGCGGAAACATGGCACACAGGAGGTGGCCTATACTCAGCAGTAGATGTAACAAGGCTGCCAATGATGATGATGAAGGGGCAAGAGGATGCCAGTGACCATTACTATTTTACAAACAAATATTACAATACTAGCTGCAATAATATCTGGATAAAAGTATCCTATGTGTTAATCCAGGTTATAAACTATTTGTTTGCCAAATTTCATCCAAATCCATTTAGCCGTTTTTACGTGAAAGAGTAACAAACATCCATCCAGCCATACTTACAAACTTTCGCGTTTATAATATTAGTTAGATTAGATTACCTTATGAGCTCAGGAATGCGACGCTCGCGCAAGTAAGTTTCTGTTCTGAGATCGTTTGAAAATATTCTTCGTTTTCGGTCAGATTCGGCGGGTTTTTCTAAAGAGTCAGTGCCGCCTTTTAGTAAGCATGTACATACTGATGTGAGTTCAGGGTCGGGACCTGCTGGGACTGTCTTGGAAAGAGAACCGTTTAGCTGTGGAGAGTTTAGAACGGTTTCTGGATCCTTGGGACAGGTTTGGTTTTCCAATGTTTTTGGGTTAATGGCTTCGTGTTCCATTATAGTAGGTATGAGTAATTCAAAAATTTAAAAATACTATTTAAAAGTCACATAAAAAGGTATAAAAAAGCTTTTCCCTGCCTTTTCCCGGTTATAATAGAAAATTATTACGTTTTTGACACTTCATTTTTTTTTATTGAGCCTATGCTTTTTGTAAAAAAGTTTTATTGGCTTTCCGTTCCTATTTTGATTTAGAGTGCGTTACATTAACCGTATAGTTCGGAACCGCCCCCGAAAGGACCCGAACACACGAACCTCCGCCGGCTCGGTAGCGGGTCCTTTGGGACCCCAGAATGACCACATACGACACCCTATCTCGATTATGGAAATATTTAATATGCTACCCATCAAATCTTATAAATGTGCGTTAATTATGAGAGTTGGATAAAAACTCATTATGTTTACGCCATTAAATCTTTCATATTCAGCGCGCAAGTTAATTAATTCACCTATATAAAATTCAAGACTGTAAATACCATAATCGCCATTTTGATGACAGTGGTGGTCGAGGCTAAAATACATTAAAAATTGTGATTTTGAACATCCAAACCCCACTACACGGGCAGTGAATAATACATCATTTAATAATTTGACGAATTCATCCATTGTTCAAGTTAAATAAATAGTGGTAATGAAGTTTTGTGTTATCCAAAGACGAAGTTTCGCGCCAATCGTGCGTGTTTTCATTTTTTCTTTTCACAAATATCACTCATACACATGTAGATGCGATTTAAAATGTGACAAATATTATTCAAAATATTATAAACAACTAGAAAATGTCCAAATCTTAACATAATATACGAACACGGGTCCAATAACACGTATTATTCATTACCACTACTGAATTTGTTTTCAAAATCGCCGTCCATTATACTTTTTTTTATTGTAATGATATCCGAAAACGATTATGCCAAACGATTATTTTTTAAATTTCGTTCTTCTCGATTAATTAATATGTCGAATATAAAAAATCGATACTTGGAAATTGAAATAAAATTGTTTTATACAATAAATACATTAAGCACTGGATAAATTAATAATTTATACTTTTCTAATGTTATTTTAATCGTTTTTCGGACATTATATCGAAACCTATAAGCCGGGCTAGGTACCTCATCTTTTGAATTTCGCGCCGAAATGTTTCTATAATTGAATTTAAAATGGAATGCGCTCGCTGTTCTAAATTATTTTAACATATTGGACAAAATTATTTTAATGTGGATTTTATTTTTTAAAGTTTTCTGATAGTTTGCTACAGAATGCCCAGTATACTTTTTAGGTAGGCGTAACAAAATTTTGTTTGATAATGGTGAGAAATTAATTTTACATAACGTCAATATTTTTTGTTAGTTGTATGAGCTTGCTAGTTTTTGTTTTTATTAGGTTACTTGAGTAGGTACTAGAAATTATTATTTTTTGTGGTAGTTTCCCAACGAAATTAAGAAACTGACCAAGTCTTTGTCGGACCGCGCACAACAGGGTTCCGTACTTGGGATGAACATATACGCATGCATATTGCACAGCATTAATTCTTCGACTGCAAAAATAAGTTTGTATTTCTAGAAAAAACTACGAAAAACAAAGTTAATTCTGCAGTTGTAACCGAAAATAATACCATACCCATAACTCATTGTTGAAATACGGGTTATTTTCGGTTACAAAGGGTTATTCACTTTAAAAAGCAGTCACTTAGAAGCATCTTATCATTTTAATTATAAGATCCAACAATGCTACATGCTTATGTGTATAGATCTTTTTTTCATCCCTCGATTGCATGTATGGGGAATGACACCCCTAATTATGTTTATGGTAATTTTATTATACGATTTTTGGCGGTGTAAAGAATACACCTTCTTCCAAATTTTCAACGGTATAGTATAAATGGGTGTCCGAGTAAAATGCCTGTATGACATCCGAACCTATGGACTAACGGACGTGACGAAATAATTAAGAGGTCCTTTTTTTACGGATTTTGGCTATCAAGTTTACAATCGACAGCGACTGATGTCTATGATAATTTATTTACAATATAATTATAATTTCATCTTATTGGGTATCGACACTATCACCCGAAAACCACACGACACACATGACAAAAACTTGTCGCAGCCGCCATCTTGGATTTAAATTTTGACCTCACTATTTTTCAGACTTTAGCATTATCGCAAACTATGAAAACGAAAGATAAGAGGAAAAATTTTAAAAAAATTGCACCCACCATCTTAGATTTTCATTTTGACTAAATTCCCACTTTCCCTCTCTTTCTCTCTTGCTATCAAATTAGAAGAAGACCGTCGCAGGTATGAACGCTTTTTCGAAAACTTTTTCTTTCAATTTTCTGGTTTGGCCCCCCAAAAGTGACTATTTGCAAAATCCATTTATTTACGTTACACTTCCATGTTTGGGTCACCAAAATGTATATGTGTACCAAATTTCAACCTAATCAGTCCAGTAGATCGAAGCAAATTGTAGCAATGCAGAACAGACACAAGACTCGTGTGACACGAGTGATCCTATATGGGTTCAGTTTTTTCATTCGGTCGTACGGAACCCTAAAACGTTACACCACTATCCACAGTGTATGTGTATGTACTTATTACTAAAATTAATTTTCAAAATAAAATAATTAATGAAAAATATACCAAAGAGTTTTTATTCAGTTTCTACAATTTTTAATCAAGTTTGATTATATCGAATATCGATTAGGCTGAGTGCAACATTGGAATCGAAATCGAAAAATTGGGTGAACGGTAAGCACTAAGAAGTGTTACGTCGCACCACAATTTTTGTTCATATTTGATCGTGTTTTTTTATCTAGTTTATGTATGAATAATGGTAAAAGTAAGAATGCAGAAAGAATGATAATATCTTTATTTGGTCCTTTTGCATATTTTCAACAAGAGAGAAGATTGTTTATGTACATATTTTCAGGGAATTTGAGTTGCCTACCTTTTGAATAGGTGTATTTATACCTATTTTAAACAACTTACGCAGTCGACTGACGCGGTTTGACCGACCTCGACATATAATTTATGATATTTGCCACAAACTTATTGTATAAAATAGATGCGGTAACATACTTTTTTTTAATAAATTCAAATGCTGAAAGTTCATGTAAATTCCTGATTTTCATGACGGAATTCGCAACACCCTGTCGAGTTAGCTGATGTGTCACGTGTCAGAGTCTTGTCGAGCAGAGAGGTTAAATAGTTCCTATGCCGTAATGTTGGCTCCCCTGTTGTAGGACCAATACGAATACGCTATGCCACTAAGGGGCTACCTTATAGGTTCGTTTTTGAAATTTAACATTGGAGCCAACATTATGGGAAAGGATTTAATTGATGAAACGCACCCTAACTTTAACATGGTACAGTTACGTACAAAAAGAAGTTAACACTTTTATATTACTTAAATTGTTTCTTTGGCTTATTGGTTGATTCGTACGAATTTACCCAGCCGATACCGGCGAATTGACACTTTAAATAATATTATTTTTTCTTGATGCGATTCGCACGAAGTTAATTTATTTGTTGGCGAACCCACAACTCAAGAAATAGGCAATTTTCAAATGATTTTTATAAAGTAAAATTAGTGTAGATCTATACTTTTTTAAACTTTATTTCATAAAAAATTGCCACTTATTTCTGGAGTTGTCGATTTGCCCACAAATTGTATTCGTGCGAATCGCAAAAAGAAAATATAATATAATTTAAAAGTGTCGATTCGCCCTTATTGGGCGAGTAAATCCGTTTCTTTTTTCTTATAAATTATAACCTATTGATTTAGAGGTGTTGTCACAACATCATAATGAATAAAATGGGTGAGTTAACGTTAGCCTTTACAAAAAGTGTTTTTCGTATTAGTGGTTCAACATCTTGAATATCATCAGCTATTTAATAGCGTAACTTATTTTCGTAACCGATTAAGACTAATTTGTTTCATTTTGACAGTTCAACAACATTCATTGCGTTGTTTACGTTTTCGAACTTATGAATCAATGGATAAGACATTTCTTTCAAACCGATTCCTATTCTGATTGATCCTGTATTACGCAATAGGGAATATGCATGTGATTCAAATATGGGTCAAATATTTTTTTTTTATAAACTATATTACTTCAGAATTATTATTATTATTATTTTATATTCTTTATTTTTCTTCTCTTTTGAGAGACCTACAATCTTACACACGGGCCGGAACCAAGTGTGTAAAGAAATTTAAATTGAAAAGGTGGATGATAATGTAGAAGAAGTCAGGAACTTTCGGGTGATGCGACAGGTGTTAAGAATGGTGGCTTTTTGGAGCATGTAAAGTGTATGAGAAGGCATTTGTAGAGTGTTAAGACTTTGTGTAAGAGCCTTTGGCACTACACCGGTAGATGAGAGTACTATAGGAACGATATGGACGGTTTGTGCTTTCCATTGCGTTTTTATTTCTATGGCGAGGTCTTGGTACTTACTTAGTTTTTCGGATATTGTAGTTTGAATGTTGTGTGAGTTAGGTATAGCTATATCTATCAAGTAAACTGTTTTATTTATTTTGTCGTGAACGGTGATATCAGGTCTATTGTAATGTATAGTTTTGTCTGTAATTATTGTTCGGTCCCAATAAATTTTCTGATTCCTGTTTTCTAAAATGGTTTCAGGTTTGTACTTATAATATGGAATCATCTCACCTATAAGTTTATATTTGTGTGCTAAGTGTTGGTGTATGATTGCAGCAACTTGGTCATGTCGGTGTTTATAATCTGTCTGTGCGAGTGTTTTACAGGCCCCTGTTATGTGTTGAATGGTCTCAGAGGCACTGTTGCAGTGCCTGCATGTGTCTGTCGGCTGATTGGGGTCTTTAATTATGTACTTTCTGTAGTTACGAGTGGCTATTATTTGATCCTGGATGGCAAGCATGAAACCTTCAGTTTCAGGAAACAATTCGCCTCGTTTGAGCCATTCGTTCGACTTAGTTTTATCGACGTGTGGCTGGCTCAGGTAGGCTCGGTGTCTTCCATGTAGCGCTTTCATAGACCATACTGCAATTTTTTGTTTTATGTGGTTTTCATTAATTTGAGTGTTTCTATTTTGTAAGTTGAGCGGTGTAAGTTTTTTGTCTGCTTCTGTTACATGTTTGTGTAGTGATGAATGTTCTGATTTTTTATGGAAGTAAGATCTGAGTGAAAGTATTTGTTTGTTGTGCAAATTGTGTATGTCAATTATTCCTCTTCCTCCTTCTTGGCGTGGTAGCGTAAGTCGCTGTATGCATGATTTAGGGTGGTGTTTCCTGTGCTTGGTTAAGAGTGTATTGATAGTGCGCTGTAGTTTTCTGATATCGGTTTTGGACCATCGAATAATTCCGAAAGAGTATGTAAGAATGGGTATTGCGAATGTATTGACAGCTTTACTTGTGTTTCTCGAGTTAAGGTTGGTTTTAAGGATTAGGTTAAGGCGGTGTGTAAACTTTTTGAGCAGTTCTTGTTTTGTCAGCTTTTGATCTATCTTTCTGGACTGTTTGAAACCTAGGTATTTGTAAGTACTATGTTCATCCATTGGCTCAATAGATTTACCTGATCCGAGTGTGTATCTGTTATTTTGTATTTTTCCTTTTACAATTGACAAAATGCTGCATTTGTCTACCCCGAATTGCATACTAATATCGTTTGAAAATTCTTGTGTGGTGTCTGCTAAATGAAAAAGTGATTTTTTATCTGCTGCGTACAACTTTATATCATCCATATACATAAGGTGTGATAAGGTGAATTGTGTGTTATCGTTTGTTAATAAGAATCCTGTGTTAGTTTTACCTAGTAGGTGTGAGAGTGGGTTGAGTGCCATGCAAAACCATAAAGGGCTTAGAGCATCGCCTTGAAAAATTCCACGTTTTATGTGGATTGGTTCAGTGGCCAAGGTCGAAGAGGCTTGATTTATTTTAAGTACAGTTTGCCAATTTTGCATGGTAGATTCTAAGAACAATCTGAGTGTGGGGTGGATATTGTAGATATTTAAAACGTGTAACAACCAGCTGTGCGGTACTGAATCATAGGCCTTTTGGTAATCGATGAACATGGTATGAATATCTTTCTTGCTTTTCACTGCGCTGTTCATAGCAATCGCGTCAATAGTGAGTTGTTCCTTACATCCCTGGCTATTCTTACGACAACCTTTTTGTTGCTCTGCAAGAATGTTGTTTAGATAGATGTTTGTATACTACTTCACTTATACAGGCTGTCAGGACTTTATAAAGAGTTTGTAAGCAAGTGATTGGTCGATATTTGGCTGGGTTTGTGGTATCATTCATGTCCTTAGGTATCACGTATGTTACTCCATGTGTTATATATGTTGGAAGCAAATGTGGTGATTGAATGAATGTGTTTAGGTGGTTATATATGAATGGGTGGATGCTAGTGAATTTCTTATACCAGTAGTTGTGAATATTGTCTGAGCCTGGAGATTTCCAATTATGTGTGCGTTTGATTACGTCTATAAATGTGTTTATTGGTATGAGTTGAAACTCCATTTCGGGGACTTCTGGTGTTGCCTCATTAATCCAGTCTGCGTGATTATTATGATATACTGGATTTTCCCAAATATTTGCCCAAAATTCTCGTAATGCTCCGGGAGGAGGTGTCTCTAGGGTTTGGTTAGTGGTGTCTCTGTTATTTGATGCAAGGTTCCTATAAAAGATTTTTTCGTTGTTGATAAATTTTGTGTTTTGCACTTTTCGGTTCGTGCATGTTACATATCTTTTAAGTCTACTAGATGCTGCGTTTAATTTTTGTTTTAAAGTGTCCAAAAAGTGTTCTATCTGTGTGTTTGAGTCTTCGTGTTGTGCGTGTATTTGATTTTTTTTCTTTATTTCTTCTATTGCTGCTATTAGTTTTTGACTTCTACACCCATTAATAAAATGTGTCAGCCTACCTATGTTTGCTCTTAGATTTCCGATTTTCTTTTCTAGCCTAATTTGCCATTTTGGTTTTCTGTGTATGTATGTGGGACGTTCATTTTGTGTAGAGTGTGATATTTTAGCTCCGTTGCATGTAGCTGCCGTCCATGCTCCACAGTAAATAATGGTCTGCAGTGTCATGAAGTCGGTGTCGACATTTGCGTACTTAGGAAGAATTACAGTATTTATATAACTAACTATGGCAGAGAACTTTTTAGAAGTTTGCTGCTTGGGAATATATGGTCTATTAGTGGGGTGTGTATCAGAGAAAAAAATTTGAGCTTGCTGAAACGTGTCTTCTATTTTTGGGTTTATTTCTGGGGCAGCATCAAAGTTAGTTTGCGTAGGTTCAACTTGCCCAATATCTATGTGGTTCAAGAAATTTTCTTCGTCTACATTTATAAGAGTTTGAGAAACTATATCGGTATCTGAACTATTATTTAGGAATATGTTATTTGTTGTGGGGATGTTTGTAGTTGTGTCAGAGATGTGAAAATTTGTATGTTGCGTATTTAGTGAGTCTATGTTTTCATTAGGTTGTTCAAATTCGTTCTGCGTTTGTGTATTTAAATAATCATTACTTAAGTGTTCTCTAATTTGTGTGTTTGTGTTGTTATTTCTTAATTCTATAGCTACCTGGTTTTTAATTTCTTCTAATCTATAGGGCTTTATGTATTGGTTATTTATAATAGCTCTCACTTGATCAGATAGTCTTTGCTCTGATATATGTGCTAATTCTGGATATATATTTATAAATCTCTCTTGCAACTGTTTTCTATAAGCCGTTTTATTTGTTTCTAGTTGTGTGGTAATATAGTATATTCTAATTATTGCTTCATTATATTCGTTCGTCCATTTCATACGTTGGCCGGATTGTGTGTTAATATGTGTTTTAGACTGTGTAGAGTGCTGCTGTATTTGTGTATGAACAATTTGTAGTTCAGCTCTAACTTCTTCATAAATCTGATCTATTGTGACCTGAGGTAATAGTTTCTTTTGAACTATGGCTCTTCGTTGGTCACCTATCCTTTGTCGACCTACTTGCATAGTTGGGTATTTTTCTAAGAACTTAGTGTGAAGCGATGGAAGATATGCATTTTTGTCTGTTTCCATTTGAGTAAGATGAAGATAAGTGCGTAGGATGAATTTATTCATTTCAATGCTCCATTTCCTACGAGTTGTTGCAGTTCTTGCGGTGGGTACAGTATCGTCGACAAAATTTGTCACCTGTACAACATCCGCTGACTGTATACTGATTGATGATAATGATGGCGTCGGAGTGACGCGGAAAGATTGTGATGATGATGGAATTGATGGAAAAAGGGATGAGGGAGATGACGAAGAGAGTTGTGAAGTTTCGTCATCAATCTGAGGCAGATTCGCCTGAAGTTGTTTTTTTGTTTTAGATCTTGTATTCATTTTATTCCCACGAGTAGCTAGGGACTTTAAGAGTCGACTACAGCAGAGCCCTGCGTTCACTGTAGTAAGGGTGAATAAAACTGGAGGTCCCCTATTATCCAGAGTTGGCACACTAGCGACTAGTGCTCTCCCCTAGCCATGAAGCCCTCGGCATGTGCGACCTTGGCTTGGATTGTATCTCTCTTGGTCTGGCTCCTCACCCTAAATCTGCCTCGGCAAAGTAAACTCTACCGACACAGATCCAGAACTTGGAGCACGCAAGCCCCACCACGACGTCAACGTAGAGATACGGCGGTGGGGTTATTATTATTCGTTTATTTATTTATTTTCTTATTTGTTTACATTTTTAAATATTTCATAAATTCAAATAAAAATATAAAAAAACATTTAAAAATATAAAAAATAGATGGCCGCCGGTGTCGGGAGCAGGGTCCAAGCTACCGGTGGTTAGGGCTGCAGAGACAGGAACCTCCTCACAATGCGAGCCGTATCAAGGAGTACTGCCTTCTGAATCAGGCCCTTGATCCAACCGTCTAACGAGAGCCTCGAGAGATGTTGGTCGAGGCTTTCGGCTATCAGGCCATTGGCCGTTACGACAATCGGCACAATGATAGCCGAGCTCACATTCCACATGTCGACAACCTCGTGTGCTAAGTCGAGATATTTTATTTGTTTCTCTTTCTCAGCTTTCACGAGGTTCACGTCATGTGGGATGGTAACATCGACTATCATTGCGCGGCGCGCTAATCGGTCTATCACTACGATATCAGGTTTATTGGCAACAATAGTCCTGTCAGTAATGATAGACCGATCCCAGTACAACGTGACATGGTCATTTTCGAGAACTGGGTCGGGCACATACTTGTAGTACGGTACCTCAGAGTCCACAAGTTTATATTTCAACGCAAGTTGCTGGTGAATAATCCTGGCCACTTGATTATGCCTGTGCAAGTACTCGCTGTTAGCTAGACGAGAACAACCAGAGATAATATGTCTGATGGACTCACCCGGACGGTGGCATGCCCGACACACGTCAACCGTCCCGTCCTTCATAATATGTCTCCGGTAGTTATTCGTCAGGATAACTTCGTCCATAATTGCACAGACGAAACCTTCAGTTTCCCCGAAAAGGTCACCAAAACGTAGCCAGGATACGGACGCTAAGAAATCTACACCGGGCTCATGAAGAGCCCGATAGAAGCGCCCGTGAAGCTCCTTGCTTTGCCATACCTCCTTGCGGTCTTCCGTAGTAAGCACCACAGGTTTGCGCCAGTTCTCTTTAGCCATGGAGAGCGGGGTGAGTCCTTTGTCCACTGCCACCACATCGCGGTGCATACCCACTTCGGCTTTAAAAAAATATTCTCTGAGATTGCACACCTCGCGATTGTGGAGGGTCTTCGCATTTAAAAAGCCTCGACCCCCGCACTTCCGCGGGATGTACAATCTCATCACCGATGATCGTGGGTGATGCATCCGGTTTGCGGTCAACAGTGTACGAACCCTCCTATCCAGGGCGTCGAGTTCGGTCTGAGTCCATTTGAGTATGCCGAAAGAGTAAATCAGAACCGGCATGACCCAACCGTTGAAGGCGCGCACCTTGTTTCCGCCTGAAAGAAGACTAATTAATACTTTTTTCAGGCGACCAAAGAAGCGCTCCTTCAACGATTGCTTCATGTCAGCAACGTTGATGCCTAACGCTTCCGACATACCCAAATACTTATAGCTTTCAGATGAGGAGAGGGACCTGAGGTATATGGAATCCGAGAGTTGAATTCCCTCTGATTCCATAATCTCCCCTCGCTTTACATGCATGACTGCACATTTGTCCACACCAAATTCCATCCTGATGGTGTTACTGAAGGTTTCAGTTACCTTCAGTAGCTCCATCAGTCGCAATTCGTTGGGGGCAAAGAGTTTCAGATCATCCATGTAGAGGAGGTGAGATATGACCTGACCACCTCTCCTCAACCGATAGCCTAGACCTGAATCCTCTAGTAGTGTGCTTAGAGGGTTCAGGGCCAAGCAGAACCAAAGCGGACTCAAACTGTCGCCCTGAAATATTCCCCGTTTAATCCGTACAGGTTCATCATTCCCTTGGATCTGTCGACACCCCGGGTAGCGAAGAACTGTCCTCCATTGCCCCATACACGACTCAAGGAAGGTGCGTAGAGTTGCATCAATCTTGTACAACTCCAGCACCCTCATGAGCCACGTATGTGGCACCGAGTCGTAGGCCTTCTTATAGTCTATCCAGCATGTCGAGAGGTCCTTACGGGATCGACGAACCTGTTGGCTTATGGCCATGTCGATGAGGAGTAGCTCCTTAGTACCGCGGGACCCGTTCCTACATCCATTTTGAGAGGCGGACATTATTGAATTGTTGGCAATGTGTGTGTTTATTTTCACTCTCAAAATGGATGTAAGAAGTTTATAGACCGTCGACAAACATGTGATCGGTCTATAATTCTTCGGTTCCGCGGGACTACCTGACTTATGGAGCAGGTGGGTAACGCCTGTTGTTAGAAACTGCGGTAGCGACCCAGACTCTAAGGATGACTGGAATTGAGATGCCAGGCGAGCGTGTGAACTAATCAGCCATTTTAACCAGAAGTTGTGCAGTCCGTCCGGTCCCGGTGATTTCCAATTCGGTAACGGACGGACTGCTGTGGCTACGTCTTGTGGAGAGATTAAAACAGCTTCCATTTCTGGTATAGTTTCACACACTCGCTCGACATCCTGTATCCAGTCAGCCTCAGCGTGACAGACGGGCACCGACCATATACTGCCCCAGAATGCGCTCGTGGTGGCATCATCCGGGCGGCACACGTCCGCCACATTTTGTTCAGGTCGCTCCCAAGCTCTATATATCCACCTCTCATCGCTCTGGAACATGCAATTCTGCGTGTATCGGTCCACCCGCCGCTTATACCGCCGAATTCGGCTCGCCCATGCACAGACTTTTTGCTTCAGGAAGTCGATACGCTCTGTGACACGGGACATGTATTCTGGAGGACTGATTCCTGTCCCCGAGAATGCCCGTCTCACAAAGCGCATCACTCGTGGTCGTGTATTGCCCTCCCTGAAGCTGTATAGTTTGCCGATGAGTACCCTGGCTCCATCGATACGGCGCTCGATCCTGCACTGCCAGGCTGGTACAGCTGGTTTTGGTCGAGTAGCTTTGTCATAGTTTGGGAACTTGACGTTAGCTAAACGACATGCCGCAACAGCCGCGCAATACAGGATCGAGTGTGTATCAACGAGATCCTCGCTGCTCTCGAAAAAGTTTTTAAGCTGCGAATCCAAGGCACACACCAGCGCCCTATTTTTCTTGTGCATAGGTAAGCGTGGTAGTCGGGGTCTAAGTTCGGTCGGGGTGTGCCTATAATCGCGAAACGCATCCTCCAGAGCGCTCCTCAATCGGGCGTTGCACTGGCTACTTACTGTGACAACCCTATCATTCTCTTCTTCAACATGATTGGACCGCGGCGGGATTGGGTCAGGAATTGACGGTTGTGCCGCGGTTTGTGCCGGAGTCGAGACGATACGGTTGCTCAGTGCCTCTGAGCGCAGCCTATCAAGTGCAGCATCGTCCAACCTGTGGTTGCGTTGGATGACCCGCACCTGATCTGACAGTCGTTGGGCCGAGACGTTGACGGTTGGTTCTAGTTCCTGGAACAGAGACAGCATCCTATCGCGGTATGCAGTGAGGTTAGTTCCCCCCTCTGTAGACCCGTAGTATGCGCGCATGACGTTCTCGTTCATAGACTGAGTCCATCTCATGCGCTGCACACAACCACCGGCAGCGGGGACCCGGCTCGGGGCCGGTTGGCCCCTAAGTCCCAAGCTCCTCGGTGGCCGGCCTCTCCCCATACAGCAGTGGTTCACGTACTGACAATCGAAACGTTCAGAAAAAAGGTTCAGGATACTGTTGCGGCTGACCCGCACCCTGCGCACCAGGGATGTACACCGCTTGCGCATGATTGTGTGGAAACAATTGACATGCGCCTCGGCAAACATCCCCGACGCGCTACAGAAGCGAGACAGCCTCAAGAGCACCCTGAACGCGTTGTTGTATTGGACGCGTAGAGCGCTGTACTGTTTCTGCGAATAATCCACCCACAGACTGCCAGTATAAAAGGACGTACAAAATGCCTTAAATATTGCTATTTTGACGCCCCTCGAACACCGAGCAAATCTGCGGGCAATCATATTCGCACGAACAGACAGCGCCCTACGTTCCCTTTCGATGTCTGCATCGTCTTCCAGGTCAGAGGTTAATAAATGTCCAAGATATTTAAACGTATCAACTCTATTAAGTGGGCACCCGTTGAGCTTAATGGCCGGTAAGTACTCAGGACATCTCCTCTTGGCCCGAAAGACCATGCACTCGCTCTTGTTTGTGTTATACAACAAACCATGTTCCTTAGCATACTTTTCACAGATGCGAATCAGCCTTGTCACACCACAGACAGAGGCCTCCATCAATATTTTTGAACAAAATTTCTTTTTGAGCGAGAAATTAATTTTTTTAAAGTCCCAAAAAACTGTGGGTAATTCAAATACTTGAAAAGCTAAGAGCGCATGTGACGTACTAATCCGGGATAACAATCAAAATGTTAATGTCAAGTCAATCAACATTTGTCAAGTCAATGTCAAACGCTCATAGAAAAAGGAGTTTTTGACGTTGACTTGACAGTTGCTTGTTTGTTTTCACGGACTGTGACGTCACAACAACAACGCGCCAAATGGAGGGCGTTTAAAGCCCGGTTGGATATTTTTAAACATTTTTTTAAGTACTTTAAATTGCTTTTTTGCTGCCGAATTTTTTTTACTATTATTTGACGATGTAAACTATCAAATAAAAATATTAAAAAAATAAATGCATATTCCCTATTATTCGCAGGATTCTCTTTATCTGAAATTTCAAAGAAAAATGTATATCAAGACCGAATACCAATAAGGAATAATAACTTTTAAACTACTTACCAATAAAAATATATCAAACAATTGTTGCCAACCTAGCTAGATAGCTTTAATTATTCCAATTATTGTCGGGTAGCGATACCAATTATTATCGGCTGATACCAATAATTGTCGGTGACAACTGGCAGGCATCCTTGGCTAGTCATTAGGCCTGCCAATAGATTATTGATTGGTGCTGATTGTTCGTTCGTATGTGCGTATGTAGTTGGGGTCGTTTGCATGAATCTCTGCCGGTTTTAATGGACAATCTCGACTAATTGTACAGAGTAGTGTCCGGGTTCTGGTTTGCTATTGTTTTTCTGTTCACTTTTTTTGCTTGCGGAATCCTAATTAATATTACAAATGCGACAGTGAGTTTGTTTGTTTGTTACGTTTGTCACATGGGTTAAGTTCTCACGGTGAGATGGTTACAGGACATAGGATTGGTACTTTTTATCCCGATATTCCCACGGGATCGAGACGAACGCGGGTGAAACCGCGGGGCGCAGCTAGTATAATAATATAAAGAGAGTCATCCATAGAAATATAACTTAATATCTATGGAATCATCGATAATAATAATTATTTATAATTGCCTAGAAAACAGGGTCTTTGACTGTACCTACGCAAGAGTAAGTAATCTCTTCTTCATAATTATTTATAAATGGTGACAACCAGCATTGCTATTCTGTAACCATCTCACCGTGAAAACTTAAGTGAAGTGAGCGTGGAGTGAGCTGTCATTGTCATCGATACCTACTATTGAGCTATTCTATAAAAATCTCACTGTGAAAAAAATAGGTGAAGTGAGCTTAAAGTGAACTGTCACTGCCTTAGCTTTAGTATCGATGTCAATGACAGCTCACTTCACCTAAGTTTTCACAATGAGATGATTACAGAATAGCAATGCTCATGTTAAGGCAGTGACAATTCACTTCAAGCTCACTTCACCTATTTTCACGGTGAGATTCTACAGAATAGCACAACTGGTTTATCACAATCTTCTTCTTTTTAGCGCATCGATGGCAAAAAGATATATAATACTAGCTTTTGATTGCGTCTTCGTCCGCGTGGAGGTCAGCAATTCACCCACGGGAACATACTACCAATTAAAAAGTATCATACGTGTTAATCCAGGTTATAATTTATTTGTGTGTCATATATCATCCAAACCCGTTTTACCGTTTTTGCGTGATTGAGTAATATATATTCTTATATATTATAATATATAATATATATTTAGTAGGATGTTTGGCCAAAGTTCTGTCATAAGGTCATCACGCAGATTTTTTTTTTTTTGATGAAAATCATCAAATCACTTCTCCCGCTCAGGGCGGAGCGGAAGGGCGTGTCAGACTTTTACTGACTAAAACCCACCCGTGTTGCCTGTTGCCAAGATCCCGGTTTCCCTTTCGGACTTTCCCGCAACATCACACAGTCATAAGGTGGTAACTGGGCAAAATTATGAGTTATCACAATAAGATGTCATTCATTATGACTTTGTAAAGGCCCGCCTGCAATCAGAGCTGACTATTTCCAATCATATTCTAGTCTACTGAAAATGGACAATAAACAAATATTGGTAAAGTTTATCCAAATCATTCGCTTTGTTCACATTGTTTAGTGCCAATTACCGTTACCAGACATGGCTGCCTGTTTTTAAATGCGACCTTATTCCATTCTGAGAATTATTATAATAAACTGTACTTGGGCGACACCTATCCAACATAACTAGTACTTATTACCAAATACGGCAACAGTTTCCCATTAATATTCTTAATTTACGCATCCATATTTAAAAATGCGACAGAACTCGGAAACAAACGCATCTTAATGGCGTCATGTGTTTAAAAATACACCTTTAAAGTCAACACAAAAACACTTCAATAAAATGTGGGACAATGTCTTCTAAAGTCAATAAATGGTACCGAATTAATTATCTTGTACGTGCTAAAATCCAAAATGGCGGCCTGTGAAAGTTTGACGTTTGACTACTCTGTGCAATTAGTGTTCGCTTACAAATTGTTCGTTCGGTCGTCATGGCAAGTGCTTCAAATTGCGGATAATTGATCGCCAATGAGTCCACTAACTCACATGACTGTGGCAAATAATGAGCAATGTCATCTGTGACAATTGACCACCTCTGTTTCATGTATGGTCTGTTCCAAAATTATCTGATTAAAATATAAACAAATCTGATTACTTAAATACATAAACATGAGATTCTCATTTTAAATCACCATAAAGATTGGATATAACCATAATTTTCGTCGATGATTTTTTAATTACAATTTAATATTGTTATATAAACAAACAATAATTGTTAGAAAAAACGGTGAAGTATAAAGTTGAAACCTTCTAAATACAAATTAATGTATTTATTACTAATTCCATTTAATGAGTGCTTACGCAAGAATTTAACCCGAAAAGGGTTTGTTTACACTTTCATCAGATACTTTTCGAACAGACAGTACTTATGTTGTGTTGTGATGTGTTAATGAACATGGATGAAAAAGGAAATTGATGTCAAAACTAGTTAATAGGAGGTTGGTCAATGGTAGTGTGAAACACAATAGACTAACATAAACACAATACGAAATAACTGTAATGATTGTTTTGACACTTGGAAACCAATGGTGACCGATTGATTCGTGCCTAATTTTCGTATGCTGAAACAAATCGAAACAAACTCAGTGGTTGCAGTCTCTTTTAAAATCCAGTCATAGGTAATCTTGGAGGAGCTCGTGGCTATGTAATAACAGCCGCTCGGGTCGATCCATCAGGTTAAGCTACGCTTACCGGGGTGGGTCCGTGGATGGGTGACCATTTTCACATATCGAGACTCCTC
This sequence comes from Lithophane semibrunnea, assembly GCA_947363905.1. Taxonomy (NCBI): domain Eukaryota; kingdom Metazoa; phylum Arthropoda; class Insecta; order Lepidoptera; family Noctuidae; genus Lithophane; species Lithophane semibrunnea. Next base: position 7,811,275 of record OX376201.1, on the reverse strand, counting down.
CGTGCCTCGGAAAGCACGTTAAGCCGTTGGTCCCGGCTGTCATTTGTGGATCTTTGACAGTCGTTACGAGTCGTCAGAAGCACGAAAGTCTGACAACCATTCTAACCAAGGGGTATCGCATTACCCAGTTACTAGGTTGTGGAGGTCAGATAGGCAGTCGCTCCATGTAAAATACTGGTATTCAGCTGCATCCAGTTAGTCTGGAAGCCGACCCCAACATAGTTGGGAAAAGGCTAGGCAGATGATGAGGTAATCTTAGTCAGGCCATATGAGGACCACTTCGGTCAGGACATAGACTATCGTCTGAAATGGTCTTTTGAGGAAAGAACCACACAGATTTGAGTGGACCTGTCCAGTCAGTGCAAGCATTTGTCAGTAATAGTGAAGCTCGACGACTCGACGAACAATACCAAAGAAAGGAAATTTGGGTAGGCCGCATAAAGTAGGTGCTCAAATGTCGATTAGAGTAGGTTAATAATTATAAGTCCAGCTACCTAATTGCGTAACTTATTTTCATAACCAATTAAGACTAATCTGTTTCATTTTTTTTTGAGGGTGTGAAATCATCCAATGACTTCTCCCGCTCTGGGCTAAGCGGAAGGGCGTGTCAGACTTTTACTGACTAAAACCCACCCGTGTTCCTTCAGTTGCCTGTTGCCAAGGTCCCGGTATCCCTTTCGGACTTTCATAGTCCTGGGATTGGGTGGGCGATATTTGGTTTATTTATTAGAAACCTTGAGGTGGCAAGCTACCTAAGTAAACGGGACTTAAAAGCATAACCAGCTAAATGTAAGGATACTATCCATCTTTGCATATTTCCTTCAAGGAATAAAGCCTTGATTTTAATGTTTACGTTTTTCTAGTTGCCCACTGTTTTGAGTTCGGAAATTATCCCAAGGCAATGTGCTACCGGGTTATAACGGTATCCTATGTCCTAATAACTCAGATCGTGTTCTACCTGCGTTCCAAATTTCATCAGACTTAAAGAGACAGAGCTACTTTCGCATTTATAATCTAATCTAACTAATATTATAAACGCGAAAGTTTGTAAGTATGGATGGATGGATGGATGTTTGTTACTCTTTCACGCAAAAACGGCTGAATGGATTTGGATGAAATTTGGCAAACAGATAGTTTATACCCTGGATTAATACATAGGATACTTTTTATCCCGATATTTCCACGGGATCGAGACTTACGCGGGTGATACCGCAGGGCGCAGCTAGTATTATTATAGAGTATGGATGGATGTATGTTGAATCTGTCCTAGACTCAGCCCTTATTTGTAAGTGGGACACTCTTACGTCAGCAATATGTTTGACGTCACGTTCTTAATTGGCTAATAACTGTACATCCTCATTGATGTTTGTCTGACTGAACTGGTTTAATATCACGAAATATGATAGGAAATCTTTTTATTACCAAGTTTCTAGGTCGAAAAATAATGACCTAGTATTTGTCTTTAACCAATTTTCCTAAATACATTATTTGTTCGAGATTTTTTGTGGTTAATCGTATCAAGGCTATCAAACAAATTATAAGGTAATTCGGTAAATGTCTAGACTGGGCATATTGATTGTAGTAGGAATTAGAATATTTAAGTACCTATTCGATGTCATTGACCTTGTGTTTAATAATTATTAAGTAAATGTTAAAGTTCATTTCCACATGATCACAAATATAGGTTTAATAGTATTTAATCAAGATAATGGTATTTTTTCTCAAAGTTCATTGACATACTAGAGTAATAGCTTCAGTAGCATTAATTAATCAAATTATTTTTTGGACAGTTGATATAGATTTACTTTTGATTATAATTACGTATTTTTGTGAAAAACACTGCGACCCAATCCCGCAGGTACACGTCCCTGAGGGCCACAATTTCTAATTATCTCGATATAGCCTCCTCGGGTTATTCCTTCAGGATTTTTCAGTAGTAGCAAGTTTGAATATGTGCCTGATTAATGGCAAAAGGCTCGCCCCCTATTATACTGCCGAATAGTTTTCATTCACACCCAGTACGACAAACTTAGATGTAGCATCGGCAAAATTCGTAAAACCGATCAACATCCGAACTGAGTGAGCCTTTAAAATCACCAATCTATTACTGCTTTAGGTGAAAATGATCTTTACGCAACCGCAATAACTTGTAAAGTCATATAACCAAATACATTCGTAAAATTGAAATTAATTATTGCAAATGTTCAAAATTCTACATCTATGTTGTGTGTGTAAGATGCAATTACAAATCTCGTAAAAATTCGTACAAAATATAAGTGTGTAAGAGAGAGGAGCAAGTATTTCACAGTTCAATATGAATTGACACTAAAGCTCCCTCATAATTTCAAGTATTTGTGTACCTGAGTATTTCGATAATTTCAATTGAAAGAATAATACCTACTTACTTGTACTAGTCAGTGCAGGATAAACGGATCTTCTGATTAGGAGATAACGAGAACTTGACGAGTTGGTGTTAATAGACTTTCAGTCTAGCCATATGCGAACTACGCATCAAAGACCTGACGTCACAAAAAAATCCTGCATCGCGCAATTAGAGTTTACCGCGCGATAAGATCCCGACATCAATCTTTGGACAGATGCCCGCCAGACACAACACTCGTCTGGTTGGAGGATCCTCCCTTTTCTATAGAGGATGAGTGAACTTTACACCCTGTTGCTCATACCTCTAAAACACTGAGGTTAGTGGGGGAAGATGTTAAGTAATTTTGGGGGTTGCCTTTTGTAACGTTTGACTTTCAATGTCCAGCATTCTAATTGCGTAAGATACGATTAATCACGATCTGTTTCATTTTGACAGTTTAACAACATTAATTGCGTTATTTACGCTGTTGAGCAGACAAAATTATGAAGCAATGGATAAGCAATATCTTTCAAAATGATTCAGATTGTGATTCATCGTGCGTTACGCAATTAAGGAGCTGAGTCTGGAACTATGAGTAATATTTGTTTTAAATTTTAATGGCCTCCTAACAAACCCAATAAAAAAATAATTATCCACAATACGCAAATCATAAACCTAGAAATCTAATTTCGTCGGAATGATGCTATAAAGGCGCATAATCGTTCCATAACGTCCGGCATTCAATACTAACGCCTTAAGTAATGAAACGGGGGCTTATGTTTATTATATTATTTTACGCCGAAAAAATTACTAATGTTATGAAAAAATACCCGGTTTCTGGACGCCCCATCAATTTAGATTAGTGAGGTAATAGCCCGGTGTAGTCACTTAGCCCGGTAGCCACCCCCGTACCAAGGAAATCTATGTAAAAGTTGGGCTATAAGAAATTTTCAAGCCTATTATGAGTTGCTGTGGTGTACGTCTTTGTGGGAGTGAGTGGTCTTGATACTTGATTATAAGTTTTGTGGTTGAATATAAGTTTCTAGCACCTAGTCGGCCGCCTTCCGCATTCAGTTTTTACCAGTCACCTTTTTAAGGTCGTCGGTCCATCTAACTGACGTCCCACCACGCTACTTTTGCCGTACGGGGTCATAATACTACAATAATAGGTAATTTAACTTATAGGATAAACGATTTTTTTAAATTTACAAGTATAATAATAAAATATATATTAAATAATTTACAGCAAACATGCCGCAGTTTCTAGATCCGACTATCTCATGATCGACACTATCCAATAATTAGTATCGAAAGAAAATTGTGAAACGTAGCAATCGCATATTATAATACCATCAATTCAGTTGTAGGATCCATCGGCTGCTGAATCGGTACTTATAATCTACTAGCTGCGCCCCACGGATTCACCGGCGTAAGTCTCGATCCCGTAGGAATATCGGGATAAAAAGTATACTGTGTTCTAATCCAGGTCAAGGTTTACCCATGTGGTAAATTTCATCCAAATCTGTTCAGCCGGTTTAGCGTGAAAGCGTAACGAACAAACAAACTCACTTTCGCATTTATTATATTAGTTATGATTATAAATAAAATATAAATTAGATATAATTATATTAGTTAGGATGTCTTTCATAGAATATAATTACCGATTCAGTACGCACAAATTGCCCAACATATTTTAACAGTATTGGTGCCAAGTATGATGAGGGGTGACCTCTATGACCACAACTCCTTTCTCAAAATATCAAAACTATAAATCCTCGTATACTAATATGCACAATGAAGCTAATACGGTAGAGGTTAATTTCTGTATGGTGGGCCTTCGATAGCCTTGGTTAATAAATTAGTGAACCCCCTCGCTCCCTCGTTACTTACCTTGCATTATAACTTGGACGTTCTCATTACTCCTAATGTACCACTTATGAATTAGAAACAATCACGTACTAGACAATATTAAAGCCTTACGTTCAGGAAACGGAAAGTAAAGTTACGTGAAAAAATTTACAAATTACATATATCCATTAAATCAGTACTATCCGAAGCTGAGATACCTTGACAAGTAACTTCTTCATTTACCGTATTTTTTACAAATTTCTCTTTTCAGTGACGGTTGTTGTCGCTTTTTAATTGGTCATTTATCTTCTTTCCAAAAGGAATAACAACTACACAACAAAACATCACGCCTACAGTCTCCGACACGGGTAGGCAAAGGTGTATTACTAACGTAGTACACCCCCATACGCCCGTACGCCTTATCTCTCTCCGGTTGTGTCGGATTGCCGTCCAATCGGACTATGAGAGTGAGGGAAGAGAGAGTGCACTTGTGTCTGCGCAAACACTTGTGCACTATAATATCTCCCGCGCCGATGGCTAGTCTCCGTTGAGATTGGCCGCCGTGGCCGAAATTACGGTCTGGAGGACTATTATTATTATTACACCCCCATTTCTAGGTGTAACACAGTGACTACCTCGTTGGTGTGGTGGTCGCAAGCGAGCTGGGCTGAGCATGAGCTACTGGGTTCGATTCCCGGGTCCAGTAAAGTTTTATTGGATTTTTCCATTTCTTAATAGCAGCCCAGAGTCTAGAGCCCAGATTATATGATACTAGCTTCCGCTCGCGGCTTCGCCCGCGCTGTATGTCAATAAAATGTAGCCTATGTCCTTCCCCAGGGTGCTATCTATCTCCTTACCATATTTTGTCGAAATCCGTTCAGTGGTTTTGGCGTGAAAAGGTAACATACAGACAGACAGACAGACAGACAGAGTTACTTTCGAATTTATAATATTAGTATGGATATTAAATGGGACTTAAACATCACTGGCAGAATATGGGTGTACTATAGGTAGGTACACCTGTGCCTAACCCTTCGGGGATAACAGGTTTGATGTTATGTTGAGGTATGTAGACCCTTCAGTTCGCCGACCAAATGGCTTAGGTTAGGTAAGAACTGTGACCGACCGCGTTGGTCCAGGACTATTTTTATTGTGTATTTATCAAAGTCTGACAACCAGTCTTACCAAGGGGTATCGTATTACCCAGTTACTGGGTTGTGGAGGTCAGATAGGCAGCGGCTCCATGTAAAATACTGGTATCCAGCTGTATCCGGTTAGACTGGAAGCCGACCCCAACGTAGTTGGGAAAAGGCTAGGCAGGTTGATTGATATAAAGGACCACAAAACAGGAATTATTTGAGGTTCTCAAAAACAGAGGTGCAATCATTATATTAGAGTGTTAAATAATATTTTTATGGGCGCAAAATGGGAATGATTTGAGGTTCGATTACATTTTTTTTTTTGAGTTTGGTATATCATCAAATTACTTCACCTGCTCAGGCGGAGCGGGAGGGGCGTGTCAGAGTTTTACTGACTAAAACTCACCCGTGTTCCTTCAGTTGCCTGTTGCCAATGTCCCGGTGTCCCTTTCGGACTTTCCCGCAACCTTGCCAGGTTCGATTACATACATGCCATTCTAAATCGTACACAGTAATACGTCTAGCGTTAAATTCAAATTCATATTTGAATTTAACGCCTATTTATAGGCGTTACTGTTTGACCGTTTATTGCCTAGTTGTCTTCTCATTCAGTCGTTAGTCCACTAAGATTTATTAGGCAATATGTAACGCGCCTACAGACGTCTGCACCCCTTCAATGGTAGCGTCAATTACAATAAATTCTATCACAGTTTAGTGTGCAGTTGTGACTTCATTAGGTGTTGAGTTACTGTGACTGTTCATAATTTTACATGTGGGTATTGGAATGAAGGGTTAAATTGTACTTTATGAGTAGAACAGCTAAATTCAATGAGTGAACAACTGCCCGTCAGTTTAGGAGTTGCTTTTAACGTCAATGTTACCTGACGAATCTTGTATGAATGCAAAAAACCATCATAATAGGAGATCATCCAGGATTCAAGAGACCGGAATCTGACCGATCTGGGTTGATTCTGATTCTGGGTCGTCTTCTCTAAAATATAATAATACTAGCTGCGCCCCGCGGTTGAACCCGCGTAAGCCTCGATTCCGTCTGAATATCGGGTTAAAAAGTATTCTATGTCCTATTCCAGGTCATGGTCTACTCATGTGCCAAATTTCATCTAAATCCTTTCAGCCGTTGTAGCGTGAAAGCGTAACAAACAAACAAAATAACTTTCGCATTTATAATAATATACTAGCTTATAACAATAGACAGATAGACAGACAGACAGACAGACAGACAGAGTTACTTTCGAATTTATAATATTACTATGGATAGTTAGGATTAGGACTAGTTAGGATGACGATTTGGCATTAGTTCTTTGATATCACGGTCAATGATACCTAGAGGCTAAATTGTGTTAAGCTGTAGTTCCACGTGATTGTACTACAGAAAGTATTCCCTAAACTATTTTTCCCCAAAATTAACAAAATTATAAAATAAAATGCAATAAACAACCAGGCATTTCCAACATTTATTATTATATAGTATTTCCATGACTAGTAACATCGCAGAGGTTGTCAATTATCCACGAACAAACAACCGTTTAACTGCAAACTGCGTTTAAGTAAAGAAAAAAATATTGCCATAAGTAGGTAGCAATTACAAATTGGTCATAACGACCCCTAGTTAGGTAGTCACAAACGACTTACAGAATAATAATTCTTAATACGACATTGATTAGCTTGTAGTCAAGAAAATCGAGCTGCACAGACATAATGACAATTTAAAGACTTAAAGGTCCATTTTATTATCATATTGTATGATTCTTGTGGAACTATTAGCCCTTATGACAATAGCATAATGATACGGTAACACGCAAACCATTTTTCTTATCGAAGTAAGCGGCAAATATTAGTTTTTACAACGCTAAAGAGGTATTTTTTTAAAGTTGGTAACATTAAGTTGTAGGAGTAGGTAGTGTTTAGTAAAAAACTTGCATAGTTTGATTATAACAAAGATCATATTCATGAGTTTTTGTCTATCTTTGCCGGCTTAAATAACAAGTGTGAAATGTGCATTTAATTTTACATCTTATCTCTTTGACTTTCAGTTACAAGTTTAATATATTCATCAAATTCACGTAGTTTTGGTGATTGCTAAACGATAAGAACACATAGCTATAAAACCATTTCGTAAGATGACATTACGATACGTCGCGTCGACACGTCTAAAATATCCCAATATTTGAATCGGCCAATACCAATCAATAATTAACTATTACGTAAGCAAGTCAATACGAGTAACATAATGTAAAACTTAAATACTTACCTACACTAAAAACGTTCAATTTCACGTCGAATTAACAGAAAGCGTCACAAAAACGGTGTCATAAAAACTATATATCGCCATGTCTGTCGCAAGAACTTTGTCAATCAAAACTATCGTTACACTTAGGGCCCATTCTCACGAATGACTTTTGTCGTATGATCACAATTCGTGATTCCTTACGACCATGAATGCGTTTCCTTAGTCTCTCGATCGGTCGTGGATATACCATAATGTCGACTAAGGGGTCCATACCTATCTGGTCAAGAGCAGCTTCTGCATCCTAAAAAAAATTAGGTACTGCAATATTTCTGCCCAGCGTGACGAGGATTATATCTCACTAGCTTGTTTTGTACTTATGAGGAATCGGCAGTAGCATTCACTTTTGCATGTTATTGCTACCAGCAATTTTCAAGGAGTGGACGCGAAAGAGTCGTAATGTTTCATTTCGCTTCATAACATCTTTGTCCATCAATGGCCAAGACTTATGCAAAGATGTTTATAACTGATAATGCAGTATCGTTGAGTCGTTCGTCTGCTCAAACCTTTAGAATTTAACACATCAAACACAATACGAACTTACCATCCCTAGCCAAAGTTCTCGTACGATAGTTGGATCATTACAAAAACTCGTATCAAATGAAGAAACAGCCTATTCGGCATTTTTTATTGTTTATTACAGGCAACTTTTAATTCAGCCAAGTTTTCGATGCGTGATTCGGCGTCGTTAGTTTTTTCAACTTTTTTTATAGGGATTGAGCTTCGTGTCTCTTAGTTAATGTGCCCTATTAAGTACACTGCGGACATGGGTCGTGTGACACGGTCTTTACAGTTAATCAGTTTATATTGTAGTGGAAAGGTAAATAAAGGGGTTGTGTGTTAATTTTATGATAGCTCGAAGTTTAAATGCTTCGAGAAATTATTTACTATTTTTAAATGCTTCGTTTTGGTTTGAGAATGAAAACAAACAAAATGTTTTTATAAAATTTTGTGTCTATGCAGGTGGGTGATTTCGATTGTACTTCGGCGCCGTCATCACGTTCTCGTTGTCGTCCCATTCACGGTGCGGTGGACAAACGGCATCTAAGAAATTGTGTGTCTATGCAGCTATAGATGATTTCGATTGTGGGAGATTTTTATTGGTTAGGAGTCTTAGAGATTATCTAAAGAAAACTTTCTCAACAGTAACAAACCAATACTGGCATTAATTTAAACGGTTGTTCCCTTGGAATGAGAGTTCTGAGGGTCTAGACAAGTGACAATCGCTTCGAAAGCGTTTCGTATTTCTACAACACTTTCAACAGGATTGACATAAGCTTTTCGATAGCTTATGTCAGTCCTAGTATATTTTTGCCTTTTCCATCATCATTATCGCTGATAGAATGTCGCTTTTTCTAGGGTCTTTGCTTAGCAGTCTGTAGACATGTCAATATTTAGTAAGGTTGAAGTTTCACTTAATAATTTATGGGTAATGCCAAAGTCGTTTTCGTCTTTCATTTAACATTCCCTCATCTATTTTAATTCGATTTTCAATCGTTTCAGTAATAAATTATTTTTACGACAAAAATCTAGGGCTGATTTAAAAACAATAAAACGCGAAGTAACATTAAACGGGACGACGGTAGGTAAATGAGTACTAAATGCTTAGCCTTGAATGAAAATTGACTTTTCCTTATATTTTCAAATAAATATGTACAGTTTGATCGTCATGACTTGAATAAACATCGTCATAAGGTCAATGATCGGTGACTATAAGTACGTTTTAGTTTAAACTAAATTAAATTGTTACTAAGCACTTTGTGAATCAGAATGTTTTATTTGTAAACATAGCTCCAATTACAACAGTGTGGGAGATGTTACAGATTGGTAGCTCCTCTATGTTTTGTCCAGAGGCGTACAAATACATTGTCGATTGACGATTCGACACTGGCTGTCATTCGTAGATCTTTGACAGTCGTTACGGGTCGTCAGAAGCCCGAAAGTCTGACAACCAGTATTACGAAGGTGTATCGTATTACCCAATTACTGGGTTGTGGAGGTCAGATAGGCAGTCACTACATGTAAAATACTGGTATTCAGCTGCATCCGGTTAGACTGGAAGCCGACCCCAACAGAGTTGGGAAAAGGCTAGGCAGATTGATTGTCGAATTTTTTACTTTTTAACACAACTTAAACTTTCACATTAGTATCTAATAAATCCATTAAAACACTTATAACTAAAAAGAAATCTCGAAAAAGAAATCTCGAAAAAGAAACTCAGACATAATTTCCCTCCTATCTATTCCACGTAAGTCTTGTTTAGCAGAACAAACGTACGGAAATTTGTACTAAGCAGTGAGTTGGCAATTTCATTGTGTGCCCAAGAATTATGATGTATGAGAAATCGGCATTTGCAAATCGTTTAACTGATACTAAGGAAATTGCGGACAATTTCGCGTAATAGGCTTTCATGCGGGTATAACGATTGACTAAGTGTATAGATTTTGTATAAATTATTACTTACATGAAGATACGTATTAGGGTAGAAATTGGAATTAAATTATGGTGAGTTTTGATTTCACTTTTTGTTAAGGGTTCGGTTTTCATATTTCATTTTTGATTTTAATTTTTGAATACCCGCTAATTAATCATGGTATAGGTTTTATATTATGTATAAGCCTAAAGGTATCTGTAGACAATATAATGTAGTAAAGAGGAATATCAAAAACAATTACTTTCAAAAAGAATAATTATAGATTTCAGTATATCGTAGATGAAGAAATAGAACTGATTAAATAATTAATATTGAACTAATCATATGAACAATTTTATCTTACTGAATGAATGTATATAAAAATAAATAGCTACGGAATAACAATGAAAGCATAATAATTTACACACATTCGTTAGATACCACGAGTTAGACGCAAAAAAATAATTAAAGAAAGAAAGAAAAATATTTTACACGCACAGGAAATACAACAATAAAAAACGAACATTTAAAATAATAAAAACGTAAAAACACAAAAAAATAGACCTGTGCGAGGTCAAAAAGGCTCCTATCTCAGCATGTTATTAAGATATTTGAAAATTCTCTCTTTTCACAAAATAACTCGTACCTAATATCCACGATACCGTAGCCTAACTATCCATCTAAATAACAATTTTCATAACGGCCCATTTAATACTATTTCATAGTTAACTAACTCAGTCGCTTGTAATAAAACCGTAAGCTAACGTCAAGTAGTCGTCGACAAAACGACTGTGTAAAAGCAAATTGATCTGACATTCCGATGATAATTCGACACAACTGGCGAATTTCTAAGCTCAGTGAAACGCTCTCTTATCTAGGAAATGTTCGATTGTCTGTTTATTTGCACTTTACTGTAATTGATTCGATTAGATTAGGTTTTATTATGTTTTAGTATTTGTTTGTAGTATGAACTACAAACCAATACTAAAACATAATAAAAAATATTTTGATTTTTGATTTCAAACTTGAACTGAGCCAGTAGCTAGTTAGCAAGGACGTTGGTTCGGTGGGGCTGATGCGAACCGAATCTTGTCGTTGAGGTACTTTTAATGCTCTACAGAAGAAATCAAAAATCAGAATATTTTGACGTCAGACGTCGACGCAAATCAAAATATTTTGCACATATGATGTCAGACATCGACGTCACATCAGAAGCTGCACGGTTCCAATTGGTCGTTTGGATAAGAGCCGGCAAGAAAGTCCACGGTTACTCTTTATGAGCTGCTGCCATCTTAAATAGCCTATTGCAGCCATGCTGAAAAATCTAAATCAATTTCGTAAATGCATGTAAACAAAAGGAATGATTTATAAACCAGTGATAGTATTATTCTATTATTTGGTCTAATGATGATTAGGTTTGTTGAGGACGGCTGCAGATGCTAAATAAGAAATAAGCAGGCAAAATAGATTGATTTCTGATGGAGTTTTAGGGGCCCGTAAACTATAACTTAGACAAGAGTTAGGTATGAGTAAGTAATATGAGTTAAGTATGAATCAATGTCCAATAGATAAAATAATAATCTATACTTAATATAGAATATAATAATATAATATATATTATTAATATATTATATTATATTATTATTATATTAATTAATATTAATTATTATTAATATTATAAAGCTGAAGTTGAGTTTGTTTGTTTGTTTGTTTGAACGCGCTAGTCTCAGGAACTACTGGTTGGAATTGAAAAAATATTTTTGCGTTGGATAGTCCATTTATCGAGGAAGGTTATAAGCTATATAACATTACGCTACGACCAAAAGAAGCAGATCATAAATGAAAAATGTTGCAAAAACGGGAAACATTATTCCTTTTTGAGAGCTTCCGTTGCGTGCGCTGCGTAAACGGTTTAAGTTACGCAAATATCATGTATCACGGAATTGTTCCTCTTTAAAAGTTCTAAAAAAAAGTCCGCAACAGCATATGTCTATCTTTTAAGATTGACTCACTATAACCTTTTTTATGGTAATCTGTTCGATATAAATGCATTATTTGCGAAGGAGTTTTATCAACATAATATTAATACTTAATTAAATAGTTTTGACATCAAGGGTATTTATGTAGCAGTAAAATACTTTATAATTCATTTGAATCGGATATTTAATTTCGAAGCTATCACCAGTATAAAAATGCAATACGCGAACCGTTCGACGCCGGCGCCGCGCCGCCACGACGTTCCCTACTCTAGAGAGAAGAGGATGGGCACACGGGTAGACCATGACCTGGAATAGGACATAGGATACGTTTTATCTCTATATTCCAAACCAAATGAAACCGCGGGGCACAGCTAGTAATAAATACTTATAAAAAAAGAACAAACGGACTATATAAAAAAAAAAAAAAAAAACGGAAGTTGTGAGAATTTTCGTTATTTTTCGTTTTTCGCGACGATCGCTTACCTAGGATGTGGCCTGAAGGTGTTCTACAATCATAATTTATCGAATAAACCATGCAAATCCTGGTAAAACAGTTAGTGTTAAAGTACATTTAAATCTTTATTATTGTAATCAGCTCGCGGGAAGGAAAGACCTACTTGTTAATAGCGGTAAGAAAATTATGACCGTTTATAACATTGCTAAGGATATAATTTCTCGTCTAGTTTGCTGTTGCCAATGATCATTGCCAAGCAATAGCTTAGATTTAGGTTGTCATTGCTTTTTACTCAAATTCGTGAACGTAGTAGCACTGCAGAGCCTGTTTTGGCTCTACTAAACTAACTAACTGAATACAAACTAAAAAAACAAAATAAAAATATTTTATTTCACATAATAAGTTTATGTGAAATAAAATATTTTTTCAGTGGCACTTATGAAACATCAGAAGCTAGTTGAACGGATCCAATTGGTCGTAATCTATGGAGAAGAGTCGGCAAGAAACTTCAATTAAATATTGTAACTAAAACTAAATCTAAAAGCACAATAAAATATGGCGTTGAAAAATTTATTTATTTAATAAAACGGTGAAGGAAAACATCGTGAGGAAACCGGCATGTCTTAGAACCAAAAATTCGAAGACATGTGCCAACCCGCAGTGGGCCCGCGTGGTGGATATATGGGAATACATCTCTGTCGCCTGGCAAATATGCCAAAAGCAAGGCTTGCTTTTGAGCCTTGTTTTTTAATGGATCTATAATTGTCTGAATTTGATAAAACAGTTTATTTTCTGGCGGTTTTTTGTAAAGAATGGACCCCGTTGTGGATGTAAAAAAGGGGGAAGTTTTAGAGGGTGTGCAATAGTAGCCTGCTCTCTGAGTATGCGAACTCAATTTGTCTGTCAATTCAGTGTCGGTTTGAAATTCAATTTGACCGTTCATTAAAAGTTCGTGTAATTAAATAATTATCTTTATACTATTTGGTTCTTGGTCAAAGAGGAAACCTCTCCGTTTGATCGCTGGCTGGGGAAATATATAACTGATCTCTTATAGAATCTATCTCTAACTTCTAATGATGCCCACTTTTTAAAATAATTGAGCCTCTTTTTATCTTTCTGGTCTTTTCGCACAGCGACCGGCTAGCGCTACTTTCAAGTTGGTCGTATTTACTTGGCTACTTAATATTTATAGGTCCCAAAAATAGGAATTATTTGAGGTTCACAAAAAGAGGCGCAATCATTTTAAAATATTAGAGAATTCAATAATATTTTTAGAAGCGCAAAATGGGATTTATTTAGTATATTATGCAGTTTCTGTCAATAGCTTTTTCAAAGACCCATCCAAATTGAAAACAATAATAAAAAGGCTTAATTTTATTTCAGCCCGTTATAATGTTATGACGAATGTTTCCTCGCTAACGCGTTAAGCGCCATCTTATGCAAATGCAAATACAGAACTGGCCACCATTGCTAAATCTAGTCCAACTAGGATTTATAGGAGCACGGCTAAGCTAGATTAAATTCTAGCTTAGAACCAGTATAAAGGTGATACCTTACCGTGAACTGAACTTTAATGAGTTTTCGACACAATTTCTATAACGAGGGATTTATTTTTTCTTTTTTCTTTTTGCAAACCCAACCTTTTAAGCTAACAGCGATACATTATAGTATGTTACAGAGTATGTGTATTACAATATTGTATGGCTAACAATAGATTATTTTTTCTTGATTATTTAAATATTTAAATTCAAACGATGCAATTTAGTTATGGGTTGGTCAAAGTCAAATAATTTATTTCAATTAGGCACATAAAAAGCACTTTTGAACGTCAAAAACAAAGAAATAGAACTGATTCTAGTTGCCCCTTCCTAAAGGTAGTTTTCGTATGGAGAAGAATGGGCAAGAAATTCCACCGCTACTCTATTAAAATGTTTTACAATATTTAGTATACATCAATTATATAATTATATATTATGGGAAGACGATGCACCTAGAATAAGATTACTGTACCACAATAGGTAAAAAGAATTAAAAATGGAACAATGACAAATAAATTAATTATGTGATAGATAATGTAGTTATCTATCACATAATTAATTTATTTGTGTGGTGCTCACATATTTATCAACATTGTAAAAGTGTACGTTAACACAATATTCCTAATATTTTTACAAGTAATACTTATAAGTCAGTGCGTGAGTTTAAGTAATCACAGAGTTTAAAAATTTATGACATACAAATAATAAATTATACAGCTATTATCTGCTATAGCCGACCCTTATGTAATAGTTACTTAAGTTTAAATAAATAAAACAAAAAATGATTATTAAGAATCTATTTTTCGTTTCGCTCCGTTTCGCTCAGTCCCTGCTCATCCTCTCGCAGTGCCTTCAATGCTTATTAAAAGTAATATTACATTTTGAGTGACTGTGAGGTAATGGCAAGATAAGGCCCGCAGAATAACGCCTACAAATGCGTTGCTTATTAAAATCGATTGATATTAAACAGGCTATTACGATTGCCCGGGCAATTTGCATGATTCTAATAGCCTAAAGGTTTTAGACAGAAGTGCAAACATTTCTAATTGCGGTGTCTAATAACAGTTTGTGTGATTTTAAGCCAGAATGGTTAATGTTATCTGATATTGTAGTATCTACTTTGATGTAATAGGCTTAATGGTTCGAGAATGGTGGAGGCTAGTCCGGTTTTATCACTTTGATAGAATGTATTCTAGGCATTTGTTTTGTGTTTTTTATCTAAAGAAAACATACAGGATTAACTTTATGTTGACACTAGCAACTCGCTCCTGCTTCGCACGATTTTACGACTTGACTAAACATAGAAATATTATTATTTATGTAACTTTAATATCAACGTATTATAAACATAAAGCCTCTAAGCGATGGTGAAAACCTCAACCAAATCAGTTGCGTTGTTTAGAAGAACAACGCGGACATAATGACAAACACGAAAAGCGACTTTCATTTATAATATTTATATAGATAACGAAGTAAGAGCATTCGTTGTGAGTTATACAATAATGATTCTAGCAGATACGATAGGATACTTTTGAAATACAAACGTGATACTTAAAAGAAAATGGACACTGCGTCTACTTAGCCTACCTAAACCATTTTCAAAATGTGAGTTAATTACCCTAATTGGAAAAATACATACAAAATCTTACATCCTCAATTGTAGGTCTACAGCTAGCTTTAAAAAACAGTTTTTAATATCCCAGTTAGAAACTGTAAATTTTCTCGTTTTATTTCGTTCCACTGGTCAACCTTTTTTATTATATTGTGACAACTAAGTACGTACTTATTTAAGACATAATTTATCTCCCTAATTGTTTCCTTAAATCAAAGCGCACAAAAAAAAACTAGAAGGCGACGTAAAAATGTATCTATTTTTGCATACGGAACCGCTTGCTACATCTATAAAATTGGAATCACATATCGTGATTGCTACTTAAAAATGGAATGTCGACGGTTGCAGGAAATCAAATTGAAATTGTATATATGTTGGTGAAAATGTGGATCCAAGGAGCCACACGATTCTCAACACATTTTTATTACAAATACGATTCTAGATTAAATTCGATGCATTATAATATAAATCGAAGATCTATCTTTGGTTGTGTTAATGGAAATGTGGGGGTAGAATAATTCGGAGTATGTTTCTTTGATTGAGAATTATTTGAGTTTAATAACCGTAAAATCAAATAAAAACAATTCTTCTTAATTGCCTCCTCAAGTGAAATCTTTTGAAAATATGGGTACTTAAAATAGAACTGAATTCTACAGAGGATAAAATACTAAAGACACATAGGAAGATAACAGACAATTTACAAATCATCTAGCGACCCCTTGTTTAAGCAAAAGCAGTTGGATCTAAACACCTGGCTCTCCGAAAATTAATAAAACTATAGGACAAAACAAAACACTTCTCCCATTACAAAATTCACCAAAACCTGCGTCACCCGAAGTCAAAATACCTAATCCCATACTCTCAGGTAGGTCATACACTAACATAAGTGCATACGTCGTCGGCACATCGGCGTAGACCTCTGAAATTACCTCCCCGATTGGCTTCGAAATATGAATGGTAAATTGGATGGCACCGTGGCCCCCACATGCCAGCTTTATGCCTATATGTACTGAACAATGCTTAAGAATATTCCATGAATGCAAAATAAGCAGCTAACAACGAAAACGTATTGTCTTTGTTCGTGTCTTCTATGATTATGTCATACTTTTTATTATTGAGTTGGAAATTTTTCATGCCGACTGTATTTTAGTGGGAATTGTTTTTGTTGAATCTGGGTCACATGCTTTTTTTATTATTTTGCAAACACCTATGTATATTGTTACTTTTACTGTATAATTTATTTTAAAACCAGCTGACCCGGCAGACATTGTTCTGTCCAAACAATAGTTCATACTAAAAAAAAGCACGTTAAATATTTCCAGAATAACAAAAAAAAATCGGAAAACTAGTACAATAAAAAAATTCCTTCCTTAAAAACCAAATTTGGATTAAAAAAATCCCTTTAAAAAAAAATAGCCAAATAGGTCCAGCCGTTCTGAAACGATGTGCTTACCAACATTTTCATAATATTCAAATATTTTATTTTTATATTTAATTATGGCATTCCTACCCAGAGACTTAGTAATATCATTCTAAACAATATGAGTAGTAAATAACTACACTTATATTAATAATCAATCTTCTATAAAACAGCTACCTAATAATGCCCTTCTTTTTGATATAATAACGCTATAATCATAAAACCATAAACAAACTGCGTAACGTTTTATAACTATCCTCAAAGATACACATCACACCTATTTTTTGTTTACCCTTCGAAAACTTACATAATAATCCAAAACAGTTCTTCAAAAAGTTATAAAGTCCCAATAAAAACATTATAAAGGCAGTTATCAAACTACAATAATAATTACGAACAAAAAGTGACAAGAACACTACTGAATATACCTACTATAGGGGAAACGCCGCGTGGCAAAACTGGCTAACTTTTAAAACGTTATATGGCCGGTAATAAAACGTTCGTTCCGTACGAGCACAATACTTGCAGAAATATTTTTGAATACGGAATTAGGTTTGCCAAAAGCGCGGGGAGCAGATAAGGCAGAAAAAAAAAAACAAATTTGTAACGGGTAAAGTTTTTGGAGGCGGAATGTCTCCCTTGGGTGCTGAATCTTCGTCGGCGTGGCTCGTAAAACGCGGGACGTGGGCAAGCGGGCAAATTTGTCCTGAGAGCGACCTATGACGTTTTGATGGAACGCTCCCCGACTGATTTCCCACACCCTAGATTCATATTCATAACGATACCTCCGCCAACAGTGACATATTTGACCCCAAATCCATCTAGGTCACCCTATCGATACGTGACGAATCACATGAAATTGATTCGTTAATAAGTAATCTAACTTGCAACTCTCAAACAAAGCAGCTTGTTAAAAATATCATTAAAACTAAAACTCTATTTCGAACTCGTATTCGCTACGAATGTCCTTTGCATGATGATCGCCTCTTCAAAAGAATGGCACCCGTGTCTAAGCTATCTTGTAGGAATTTTAAATTGGACGAATCGCTCAAATGTAAATGGTTTTCCTTTATACCCCATCCTCTCGGGCTGCCCACCCCCGTCTATTGCGCGCCTAGAGGCGACTGGCATACCAACACACACGCACACACCTATGTGAAAGCCTACGTCGTATATCACCATTGGGTTTGGACCTCCTTGTTTGCATACGTCATCCGCGCAGCCGTCTCATTTGCATAGTGGAGGGGGCGGCTTACTGGGTCATCTTATACTGGTATCGTTAAGCTGACACTAACACACACAAATCTCACACACGCTCACATCTCATCTCGACATACAACTAGGAGTAATGCGAGTGTGAATACGTAAATACGCGTCGGAATCGTGAGTTCAAAAACGCGAAACGCAATATGTCTTCATAGTAAGGAGGTGTAGGGAATCTTTTTAAGGAACTCTAACAAAAGGGCGGGAGACGTTATCAGGGAAGGAGATCTCATGTTTTTGATATGTCCTCTAAATATATATACGATATTATGTAGTCATATAAATGTTATTTCAAGTAGGTACTTACCGGTTATTCCCGGAAATAGCATATTTTGAAATCAATTTTATCGCTCGAGCAACATTGGCTGTGTACAGTTTTCCAGTAAAGTAAACATTTTGCTCTGTCAAAATTATATTATTAACTAATGACTCGCTCTTGCTTCGCAAGGTTTGTATGACTTGACAAAACATCGAAATTTCTTAGATAAATGTAACTTTAATAGTAACGTTTTATACACAATCCTTCCGGTGTGGGTATGGTGAAAACCTCATCAAAATTGGTTGCGTGGTTTAGAAGACCAAAGCGGTCATACAGACAAACACGAAAAGCAACTTTAATTTAATTTCATTTTAGAAAGGACAAAGAGCTAAGTATCTACAATTAAATACTGTGAATCAAAAGATAGTTAAAACCAATTTAAACCTAATCATCGTGTGAGCCACCAATAAAACATGGTCTAAGCTTCATTCACCTTTCTATTTTCCAATCACCGACTATCGAGTTGAATGGTCAGGGATCGTAAACAGTTTAATGTGTGGGAGAGGTTGGCTAGTTGGCTAATTAATTAAAGAAGCCATCGTATTATCGTTACCCACCCCTGGGTTGATAAGCGAGCGATATATCGGGGATAGGCTTGTCTGTGAAGGTAACTAGCATGAAGTTTATAATGGTTACAGTAAAAGCTGTAGTATTTTTTAATTTTTTATTCGTTAAGTTTACGGATAATAGTATTTAAGCAGCTTCATTTGTTTAACAGTTTAAACATTAGGGTAACAGAAGAAAATTGTACTAAACTACATAATAAATTAATTTTTAGGCACATTTTTGAGACTTTTTTCATATTTTTCCGGAACCTGACCTATATCCTAGTTAAGAATGTCATTTACAATTTAATACACAAATTGTATCACGTAATTTCTTGTTTATTTACTTTCCAAACATGAATTAGAATCTCCCACCCTCGAATCGGCTATTCACCGCTAGATGGCGCTACGAGTCCTCGTCCTAAACTGCCATTTTATGAAATTATTTAATTTTGTAACACCGTTCACAGTTTTCTCATTACACTTATAAATATAGAAAATGCTATTTTCTTTTCCTCTCCCGAAACGAGGAACTCTTCAGTTTAATGAACAAAGTTGTAGCTCCGCACTTTTCCATTTAAAACTTTTCATATTGATTTCAAAGTTTATTTTTTATAACAATGAACTTGATTCTAGAATAATGAGTTCGATCGAACTGTTTAATTGAATCCGTTACCAATAAGACTTGTTTGTTTGTGTTGTTAGTTGTTTTAAAAGTCGTTTGTGTATTTTTTTATACTTACGCTAGGGAAAAAGAAACGTAGTACTTAGGAGAATTGCTATCTAATTATTGTTTAAATTTAAATTAGGTGCCGAATATTTTAAATGACTATTCCAGCAAAAGAAACTTAGAGATTTTTGTTGCTGGTTCAACAGGCTGTGTTTTTAAATGGGCTCTTTCAGTCTCTGAATTTCGTCCGCTCAATGGGAAACAATGGTTTGACAAATCCATAGCCTTACAGGTTCCATTAAAGGTCAAATAATTATTATCTTGGCCTACATTTAAGTAGTTCATCACGGTTATGTCTTTTTGATTATTGTAAACAACGGAGCTTTCAAAGCAATAATATTGGATACCTATTATATGCCTGCCCACTACGAGGAAGCTATCGATCAAATAATGGAATACGAAAACTATTATTTGAAAGAGAAGTAAGTGTGAAGTACTTGTAAGGGAAATGTTAATTTTCAACTTAATAAAATTATACCAAAAATGGATCAAGTTAAGTATTCTAATTACTTACCTATTTTCACAAGTCATATCGCATAGAAGCGTTAACTAACTTAGCACAGACTACCAGGCACCCATAACATACCAGGAGAAAACAAAAGCAACCCGATTCAGGAAAATCTTCAAGTTCCCTTAACGGCCAACAGTTCCCCAAGAGGAAGTGGTAGGAACGCATTAATTTAATTTTATGGTTTTTGTGTCTGTCACATAACTAGCTGGTTGTGATTTGTGACCTCTCTAACGAGGAGGGCTTAATAAGTGGTAGGTATGGAGGTTTAATTCTAGTTACGGTTAGGTATTTTGTACGAGATTATTTCGTCATGTTTTGTAGTAGCTAATGATTTTATTTTTGAGAGCTTGAAATAGTTCGTAATTGAAAGAGATACCCTCTTTCAATTAATTTACTAGTTCAAATAAATCAACTTATGTAGCTAAGATACCATTTTTTTTATTACCATGTTTTGCAAAATCAAATAAATAATTGGAGAAAACAACTGACGTTCTATAATTTCTGTTTACTCTGTAGAATGGCACGGTACTATTTTTTATATGTATCCTAACCCTAACTAATATTATAAATTCGGAAGTGAGTCTGTTTGTTACACTTTTACGCTAAAACGGCTGAACGGATTTTAATTAAATTTGGCTCATGGGTAGACCATGACCTGGAGAAGGATATAAGGCTACTTTTCATCCTGGATCACAGACGAAATCGCAGGCAAAATTATATAATATTTAAGTTCTTATACACAGCAGTTTCATGCCAAGTAAACAAAAACAAAGTTACAGCAAGAAGAAATGGTCATAGTGGTTATTAATTCATAACAGGTAAAAGTGTTCGGGAACTTTGTCAATAGATGGCGTTATAAGTCAATCCATACGTATTTATTTGTGGAAAAGTTTGTTTCAACTGTGCGCTGTGTTTTCTCTCGTTGTATTAATGTGTTACCTATTTTAACAAATTTAAAATTTCCGACATTAAAGAAGAATTAAGAAGAATTTATAGGTAGGTTCTCGAGATGTCTATATAAGTTCCGTTAAAATATTTTATATTACATTATTTTAATGGTTTATCAGTACCATATTTAGTTTAAAACTGCCGAAAATACCACCTTCGATGTAAACCTTACCAACAGTAAAATAACAGTAAAAGATAGTACCTACGGTACAGACATAAAGGGATAGTCCATTAAAGGGCGCTGAGAGCAAATCAGACAGCACCTCATGTGGGTGCTTTATTGTCAAAGAAAATGCCCATTCGCGACACCAATGAAGTTGTGAAGATGGACAGAGTTCGAAAATAAATGATGGGTCGTTTCAACATCGCCCACTGATCTTTAACTGAGCGTACCCATAATAAAACAGGCAAAGCTTATCTACTAATAAGTTGAATTTTAGGATTCCGTAGCCAAAGGGTGTCAAACGTAACCCTACCTACCTACCCTACTAAGCCTCCGCTGTCCGTCTGTCTGTCAACAAGCTGTATCTCATGAACCGTAATAGACAGTTGAAATTTTCACATAATGCCGCTGTAACAACAAGTATTAAAAAATAAAAATATAACGTTAAAACGCCAAAAAAAACATGTTTCTTGTTTGGTCTCCAAACATTGTACGGTGGTACGGAACCCTTCGTGTGCGCGTCTGACTCGCACTTGGTGGGTATGAGCTAATAAAAAAAAACACATTTTTAAAATTTTCTGGGTATTGCAGATTGCTACACTGCTTCCTAAGCGTACTTTGCCGCTTATAACAAACATTGATAGTGCCATTCTCCCGTTTTCAGAGCGTAAGCGTATTCATTATCAGCCTTTAGTGTTCCCACTGCTGGGATACAAACCTCCTCTCGGTAAGAGGGAGTGGGCCGTAATCCATCACGCGGGCCCAGCGGTGGTTGGTAGATGGAACATGTGTTCGAATTTTTGTTTCTAGGACATACCGGTTTCTTGACTATGTTTTCCTTCAGCGTTTGAGAGCAGTGGTGATGAAAAAAATTACACAAAGTAAAGCGCCTGTCAGGGTTCGAACCTACGACCTACTACAAGTCGCGGCCGTTACCACTGGGCCACGCTGCTACCCGCGGTAATAAAATTCAAATAACATACATATTCGTCATGATAATAATTTAATATTCATTAAAACGTCAAAACAAAAATTAATCGGAACTCGATCACCCAATCTTCCCATCACAGATATCGTGAACATTGACACTGAATCATTCCTTTAAACATTCCAACAGAACATTAAACAACAAGACCGAGACGAAAGTATAACCATCTCTTTCACACCTCTTGTTTCTTACTACACCCATTTATCACTATTTGAATAAATTCAATATGTACATTGAATTGCGTGTAATTAATGGTTTTATTCGTTTAGCACTTAAAACGCTTTAAGGGCGAGGTGTCCAAACATTTGGCGTCCCTTTCTTCCTGGGACGGAAGACAGGGATAGGCGATCGCGCAAGAACACCCGCTGGTTTAGATCATTAATATTGATTTGTGGTCAATCAGAGCTCTGGAGGATTTCACTTTTAATGTTATTATTTTTTGTCCTTCGCCTTCGATGGCTTGGATTTAAGTATCCTTCGTTAGCTGGAGGTAGTTTTTGTTAGTCTCAAGTTTTGTCGCTAAAATTATATAAGTATTTCACATGTCAATTGGTTCAATCTCATGCTTCTTGATTAGACCGATATTATACAATCGAATAATGTATTTTTATTTTTTTCCTAACCAGTTGCGGTCCTTTAATAAAATATAACGGTACAATTGGCTGTCCTTGGTAAGAATGAAGGTTCGACACTCGACAAATATATTATTTAAAATGAAAACACTATTTTGCTTGCTAACACTTTTATTCCGCACAACTGTACTATTTCACAATCAAATGACGACTGGGTATGCACAACATTTTACCATTTAAAATGACTTTGATGACCCAGATACAACGATAATTATGATAACTGTTATTTGTAAGTGTTGCCAAAGTAAAATAATGCAATCAGTTGCCCTAATGAAAATAAATTTAAAAGTTTATTACAAAGTCTGTTTAATTTTTTAATAGTTTATACTTGCCAGTGTTGCCACAGTGTATAATTTAGTATTTCAAAAAAACATTTTTTTTTTAAATAAAATCAAAGAAATTACGACATAATTATGTTATCTTAGTTTCAAAACCTGTAAATTCTAGATAATTTAGCCAAATAATAGCCACAGATCTACAGTTATGGCCAACGACACTGTTGATACAAAATTAATTACAAATGCATACACCTATATAAGATTCTGATGTAATAAAATTAGCATACCTATTCATCAAATGCAAATGAGCTCGACAATATTAATCATTGCACAAAACCTGTTTAATAATATTCAAGTTCAATATCAACTTTAAAATTAGAAACAATTGTACAATCGAAAACAAAAGTGCAACGAGTACTAGTCAATACAATAATATTAAGTGTGGAGTTCTTATACCCACTTATACAACAAAGCGTAATGATTCCACTCGACAAATAAAGGAGAGTACAGTCACTAGTGATGTCTGCTTCTCTGTCAGAATTCCGGGATTGAGATTTTGAGAAGTCATTGGTTTTACAATCTGTCCTTAAAAGTCCCCAAGTATCTATAGTGTTTATGTTAACGTACAAGAAGATAGGTATTAGATCGTATTTACTGCATTATAAGACAAAATTACAATGCTGTATTTGCAGGCAAATTGACTCACATGTCAAAGTAATTTGTTTTACAAAACGACGTTTTTTTAATTATAAACTTTTCTTGTGTCCCATACCCGGGACACAACTGTCCCAATCCCGGAATGTCCCACAAAACAGAACTATAACAACACTAGTACAGTCATACTCAGCGGTGAGCAATGACCGCGGCCGACAATCATTAACAATGCAGTGTCTTATCTAACTGAATATAATTAATGAAACCACCACTCGCTGTGAAGTACTATACACTTATTGGCACGTGAAGCTTTTTGTGATGGTGATAATAATTTTGGTGATTGGGATTAATGGTTAATTGGTGATTATTTCCTATTGGGATTTTTTCCCTTCTTTATTAATGCAATCTTGGGGTTTATGAGCGATGGGACGCCGTGAACGTTGACGAATGAGCGGCCTGCACTGCTCCTCCCGTCTCGCCGCGCACGTACCTAAGGTGCGGTTTCAGTCAAACTATAACAGAGATGTTTTAGACGCTTCAGAAATAAGTAAGATGCTCAGAGTTTGCTTAAATGAATGTATTTTATGAAAAAGACAACGGAAAAACCTTCAGCGAACCAATCAAAAGCTAAACAGTCAAAAACACGTTTGAAAAATAATAAGAATTCAATGTATTTACCAAAATCCTCATCACACTACCATTGCTTAGCAAAAGAGACATACAAAATAACAGCAATAACTCCCGACTACCTTAGCTCGTGGCCAAGTAATAACAGCTGCACGGGTCAATCCATCAGGTTAAGCTACGCTTGCCGGGGTTGGTCCGTGGATGGGTGACCATCTTTACATACCTCCGTGTCTCGTTAAACCGTGGTCCCGGCCGTCATTCGTAGATCTTTGACAGTCGTCACGGGTCGTCAGAAGCCTGAAAGTCTGACAGCCAGTCTTACCGAGAGGTATCGTATAACCCAGTTACGGGGTTGTAGAGGTCAGATAGGCACTCCATGTAAAATACTAGCTGCATCCGGTTAGACTGGAAGCTGACCCCAACATAGTTGGGAAAAGACTAGGCAGATTGATTGATTGAAATCCCGACTACCTTTACCTCAAACAGATACGCAGCCATTAAAACAATTCATTACTAAAATTAATAACTATCTAGACATCGAAGAACGCACGACTGCCTTCATTTAATACATTCCCTTTTATAGGCTTAAAACCTTGAGCTATGGGGTGCTAACTATTATTTGAAGATGAATAATGAACGAGAATCATTGGAATTATGAGGTTGCACATTCCTTTGACCTTACTGATGGCGATTCGTTGTGTTTACTTATACTTCTTGATGGATGATCCTAGTTTTACAGATTTGCGTTCTGAGGAATGGACTCATGTAGATCTTAATAGTGTTTTGTGTGGGAATGAAAAGAGATAAAAATAGCTACTGGCAATGTTATTTATTGATGACGGTGAGTTTTTTTTTTAATGTAATTTTAGTTGCGTTTAGACGAAAGAAAAATTTAATGAAATCATGTGTAAAAAAATGTGCAAAAAAGCCGACTGCAAAAACACATATCAACCGAAAAGAGAAAAATAAGCAATATAATCTATATTGTTGTAAATTATTATACTGAGTACATCTCCTAAACTGACCAGTAACTACCATTTACAAAGTTGCTATCATAATCAGCCTATAATGTTCCCACTGCTGGGTCACAGGCCTCCTCTGTGAGAGGGAGTGGGCCGTAATTCACCACGCGGGCCCACTGCGGGTTGGTAGATGTCACATAACTTCGAATTTTTGGTTCTAGGTAGGAATTTTTTTGTTTCCTCACAATGTTTTCCTTCACCGTTTTGAGAGCAGTGCTGATGAAATTATTTACACAAAGTAAAGCGCCTGTCAGAGTTCGAACCTACGATCTACAACTCGTAACTCGCGGCCGTTACCACTGGGCCACCACTGCTCACAAAGGTGCTAATTCACACAATATTACGTCAACGCAATAAATAATTCCTGTCGCAACGATTTTCAACAAGCAAACGTATTAATTTATGTTAAATAATGCAACAATACATCAAAGTTTATAGTTTCTAATTGTGTAATGTTCTAAGCTCCATTAATTATATCTGAACGTGATAAGAACCCGATTCATGTCCATTGTTCGAGCAAACTTCTAAAATGTCGCTTTAATTGATTTAAGCCGTGAAATATTCGTGCTAACTAAATCTTGACGGTGTTTATAGTTAGCTTGCGGGTGCGCATGATCATTTTGCTGTTTAGATTTTGGGTTTGAAGAGTTTATCTTTCAATGTTTTAGGATTTTGAAGAGTTTATTTCGAATTATCAATATATTTTTAGCACTCTTAAATCGGGTTTTAAGTACAAGTATAGTCTTTCATATTTCTTGTAACGTAATTTTACTTACTAATTGTTGGTATTTTCAATGATAATTATACATAATGGTTAGCATTTACCTATAGTATGTTTACCTACTCAGTTACCATCTATCGATTCTTGTTCATTATGCCTGACTTCTTGAACCCTTCACTGGTCGATCTCTTTATGCTATTCATTTGAGTAGCAGCCAGGATCAACTTGGGTTTTGGCGCAAGAGTCATTATGTTATTCCACTTTTCACTGGTCAGCTTATTCTCTTTAAACTATGTCATTCATTTGACTAGCAGGTAGGGTCAACTTTAATTCTGTACAAAATCAAAGGATCTTTTTGTGTTTTTTTGCGAGTCCATCAGCTTTCCAATAATATTTCATGATTACTGCAAAATCTGTCTTACAAAATTTAGTCTTTAAATATCAGTTCTTCTTGTGAATTCTTAATTTGATATTCTGTCATTGATATCACACTGCTTCATATTCATGTCATTGACATTTATAATTACACAAGTGAAATATTTCATGCTTGCCTTTGATATTCAGAGCACTTTAATTGGTATCGCTGTTCGAGATAAATCTTGTAATTTGTTTCAATAACTTTAAGTTATTCGGTACATTACGAGCCACTTGATTGCGAAGAATCGAAATTATTCTTCATTCGATGGCTGATGTTCTCATTAATTTTATTGAACATCGATTCTGAATGGGCTTTGCTAAAAAGTTGATGATAAAATTTCTTTTTTTGCAATTAAAAATGTGTGAAAAAATAATGTACGTTTTTAATTTACTGAAGCTTCATCATTAAAGGTCTGATTTAAAAGGGTGATCAATTTTATACCTTCTATTTTCAAAGGATATAAATAGGGCGTTTAATAATATAATATTATGCAAGTATACTATAATGTACGTAGGTGTCAATTTCATTCCAACTCAAGCACACAATTGAAAATAAAATCATTAACCTGCAATTTTAATAGCTTATCTTTCAATTCGAGTCCATTCACACAAAAGTCATACCCAACTGCCAGCAATTCAAAGAACTGAGTACAATAGTTTAGATATTTTTGATCTTTATCTATATAAAACTCACTTTTTGCCATAACAATAACACGTTAATAAATTCTCCCAACTTCATGTGCAGTTGCCCAGTGCCAGGTACCCAGTTTTAAAAACATAATTAATCATTATATTTTGTTTGACTACGGTTGACAGCAAAAATTAATTAACATTCCATGTAAAAAATCCAAAAAGAAAAATCAGGTGTCTCCATGAAGGTACGCCTACATTCATTCAATTTATTTTGTGCACAGACAAAGATTATTACGCAGAGAAACCTACTGTTATTTTCATGTCTATAATATGGAAAATCTCTAGTCCAGAACAGTAACGGTAAAGTAAATGGTACTAACTTAAAGTCTGTTTTTTTAATCTCGTAGACTAATTTGACATTTGAAGTGATTGTTGTTTATTTTTTCAATTTTCAGTTTGACATTTGCACCTGTCAAATTAGTCTACAAGATTAAAAAACCGACGTTAGCCCAAGCGAACTTCCTATTTTTAGTGTTTAGGCAAAAATCCTGTTCTTTTGCAACACTACACAGTAAATGAAGTCAAGGGTGTCTTGCACTTAATGCACTTAAAACAACTATGAAAAATCTAAAAATCAAAACACTGGTAACCTACAAGACACAATATTCGTATTAACACCTACCTGCCTTGAATCATCACTCCTCAAAAAGCAATAGGCAAAAAAGCCCACCAACCATCAAACAGTGTCATATCTGCCACCAAAATCTCTGTCCACTTGCATCTGTTATCTACCAACAAGTTCAGTAGCCGATCGGTCGTTCGGCCGTTAGTAATTTGACAGTTCAGATGACAGATTACAACGAGCTTCGGAGACCACCAGGGTTTTGTCGCTTCACTCCATCAAGTATCGTTTTTGTTTATGAGACAACACTGGCCCCTAATTGGGGCTCCGGTGCTACCAAGTTGATTATGCTGGATTACTGGATTGTTTAATGAATGAGGTGAATTTTAATTAGTGCTTTTAAGAGTTTTAAGGTTCGATCTTCGATCATTTATGACGTTTAGATGTTGGTTGATAAGATTTAAATGTATTTGTGGCTCAAACTCCGTCAATTTGAGCTCTGTATTACAATACAGTTTTGAATTTATTTGTTAACTAGCTGCGCCCCGCGGGTTCACCCGCATAAGTCTCGATCCCATGAAAATATCGGGTTATAAAGTATCTTACGTCTTTCTCCAGGTCCCCTGTGCCTTTCATTCAAATCCCTTCAGCCATTTTAGCGTGAAAGCGCTACAAACAAACAATCTCACTTTCGTATATATACAGAGTGACAAGAAAATCAGCTGTTCCCTACATTTCTGTTCGCATAACTCGTCAAAATCTAGGGAACAGCTGTCTTTTATTTCGCGTTTTCGGGGTTGGTCCCACTGTGAAAGTTGTTCGTAATGATGAGTACAATGACCCTAGAGAGGATTTAAGCGACAAAAATTTCACCCTGTATTATTAGTTAGGATTAAAATCCTTTTGTTTACTTCAGTTTTAAACAAGCTTTAGTGCTTGTAATAACGCTCTGGTTCAAGACTTTAGTCTCGACTTTTTTCATTTCTGGCTGGTCTCCAGGCGATCTAATCTGCGCTAAACAATTATCATGGGAACTGATATCAGGTCAAACCAGTTGTCAAACCAAAGCTGCTTCAAGTAATTCAATAATAATAATCTCTATGTACCAATAAAACACAACAATATTACTGAAATCTTGATCTTATCTATTACACGAGTAGTTAATTGATGAATGACTAACCCGACACACCCACACTCACATTCTACGCCTGACTGTTGATTCAATACGGGTAATTTCGTAATCGTTGTCACTCGCTGATTTGTATGATTAATCTGATTATTCTGAACTGAGAGCATAATTTTTTCCTTTTCCAAATATCTACTAACCCGTTAGTGTCAAGAATAAAGTAAAAGAGTTTGTTTTATGGTTAACACGTTAAAGATGGCGAGATAACCAAGATAGATTTCCACATTAGCTCTGGCCCGAAACAATAGAGAGCTAGGGGTGCCTTTGGCCAACAGTGATATGATGCAGGATGGAGTAACAGTTACTAAAATATCCAACTAGGCGACACAGTACATCACTCAATTGGCTAATTTGACGTCACGAAGAAGGTCGAAGTTGTTGATGTCGATGAGTGAGTCTCTGATTGGATGTTGTCTGCAAAGGTGACATAACATCTAAACCATCGCTTACGATGTCTTCGTGAGAAACGAAGGTGCGATCTTAAGTATCAGGAACTATATAACACTTCTTCGGTACCCAATCAACAAAACATTGAAATCATCCGACACAGGTACATACTCGTACTCAAAAACTTTCAAATATTTAATAACGAGAGTACTCACGGGCGGTCTTTCGTCAAATACAACAAAGTACTTGTCTTTCACAATACATTTCTAGTAAACGTCTGGTATTTAAATATAAATCGAAAGAGCGGAACACAATGGTGTAATCGATAATTGAATTCAGCATTGATGAACTTTACACCGCTCGACCTTAAACGTGACAGATTAGAATGGAATCCATGCTGAGATGTATAAAGAGTTGATATAACGCTGCATTTAATTTGACACGGTCACGCATTTTTCTTCAGTCGGGGAAATCTGATTTGTGGAAATTAGGATTGTCACTCTTTGAATTAATTTCATCAGTAATGTCACTATCTACTTTTTCAACTACAAATATTGGCCAATGAACTGGCTTGCTAGAAGCCAGAAGCTGAAAGCTTTTGTTGAGCTTTTAAAATATAGGTATAATTTTCTCTTAGTCTAAATGGTATTCAATGTGATTAGTGTCGGCTCATCTTCTACAGTCTTGACTATTCCAGAGAGAAGATAAACGGTGTTCGCTTCACCACTGATTTTCACTAGTCAATCAAATACTGTCTTAACTACCCTGGCTACGCTTCCCACAGTTTTGGTGTACCAAACTGTAGATAAGTTAAAAAGCCTAATACAGCTCCATCGCTTTGAAATTCCAGAATTATCTTTACAGACTAAAAAAAACATCATACTTACTGTATCATCAGCTCTATATCTATATAATTACATGTCAGATTAGGCAAGTCACCGTCTGTCGTCATACATAATGCCAATTAAAAGATTTAGAATTCTGGATCTTTGTTTGAGTCGTACTAATTTCGAATGGTTTGTGACAAGCCATGCTAACGACTTTTATTTCCTCTTAGGCCGTGACTCATAATGATTATAGGAACAATATGTGCATTGCATTTATTAGTGTAGTTAATTCTTGATTGTCGCATTTTTACAAAGGATAAGTACCGTTTCTTCGTCACCAGTAGTAGAAAGGTGACTAATAAATAAAATATGATGTCAGCCGGAAGGGCAGCAAATTACTGGATGCTTATAAGAACTGCGGTCCCAAATCCGTCTATGAAGCTTAGATGTATTGGCAATGTCCTATTTTGCCTTTGATTTAATTTTCCTGGTCATTGTAACAAAAGTTTAGAAGAGAGGATACTTAATTTTCCTCGCATTGCTTGTCATTCAGATGTCAGATTACTTAGGCACTATCTAGTAAACAAAGACTTTGATTGACTACAAGACGACACAAAAGAAAGTATCAACATACCTACTCACTTAATCGGTACTTGAGCTTGTCTCAGTTGGCCGTCATTCAAAAAGGTAAATCAACTCACTGTTGTGTACGATCGCTTTATAAAAACGTTGACCACTTTTGCACATTGTCACATTTATCTCGAACAATACTCGTCAATTTATGAAATAGGTAGACACAGACAGTAGACACAGTTGGGAAAAGGCTAAGCAGATTGATTGATCTTTATCTAGAATCTACAGGGTTGTACGTACAATAAAGCTGTGACTATATGGTTGGCTATAAAGGCTAGGCAAATTGATTGTTCTTAGTATGGTTAAGGTTTTTTTGGAGTGATCGTACTAAGCATATGTGATCGCTGCCTTAATTTCTTGTCATCCATCATATTCTTATACATTGTTTGATAATTATTCCTTTTTTGTCCGTGTATGACAGATTGGTTTTACCTTGATCATTAAGTGCTATGCAAACTGTAGGTACCTATTAGTTAGATGTGATTAAACATGTTTAAGTATTGTAAATGAGACGGATACGCTTTTTGTTATAGCTGATTGTTTGTTTACCTATGTTTTGTAATACATGCATTATAGTCTCCGAAAAGAAACTGGTTTTATGCATAATGTAATGCCTAATAAAAATGTATAAACCATCCAGTCGCGATGTGTTTCGTACATCGAATCGGCAGTAGAAATTAGTATTGAGTTTCGCTTGAATATTCACCATTTTATCATCATTGCACTAATAATAACATAGGTATTTCCTGCTATCACCATCTCTATACCCGCGATTTTGCGGACGGACACGCACCGCACGGCAGACGATCACAGACCACCACGCACCGCACACCGAGGAACTTCCGATGTCTGTGATACCCCGAACGTACACCTTCCCACTGTGTCCGTCCGCAATATGGCGCACCGTCGGATCACGGCATCAGGCTCCCGCAGACAAGCGCGATGAACGGCGACGCCACACCGGTAGAACAATCTCCGTGCAGTTTGTTTTCAAGTTGTCGCGTTTTAGCATGGTAATAGCGGTCATTGACTCACCTACATTATCTAGCATTTTAATATAAAGCGAAAATAAAGTCCGTTTACGTCCTGAATCAATATCTATAGTGATATCTTAAACATAGGCGCCATGTTTTTTGTTTGGGTTCCCAAGAAGAAATATAGGGAAGACAGCTATGGTCATCCTAAAAGTGACAACTATAGTAACTATTCTTATCCTAACTTTATTAATTATTATTATTTTATTTATTTGTTTGTTACGTTTTCACACTAAAGCGGCTGAACGGATTTAGATTTTGGCACATGGGTAGACCATGACCTGGAATATGAGATAGGATACTTTCTATCCCGATATTCCCACGGGATCGAGACTTACGCAGGTGAAACCGCGGGGCGAAGCTAGTTACCCATATTTACAGCGAAATCGGGCCCAATTTCAGCATTACACTTCACAGACTAGAAGTGCACAGGTCAAAGTTTTTCATCCCAAGTTGTTAAATTATATTTCACCAAAGATATATTTGGCAGACATAATAGAAACAGATAAATCGAACTTACCAACTCTTGAAAATGATAATAATAAGGTCGTTAACCCATTGACTGCAAATGGTGTAGTAACGCATGCTTCAAACGAGTCTAGCTACGATTTGCAACAGCCAAATGAGTATTTGATACATTCCATTTTTATTAGTATGGGGGATCTATGTACCTACATACGTTTTGTGTGATACAAAGATTTACAGAAACATATTTTTTCGTTTTTTTATCCTTAAAACTACCTTTATCGTCTTCTTGTTAAAGTTCAAAAGTTTTCCTCTCCTAACAAGCTGTTTGGGATTGAAACACCTACGGTCATAGGGTCCGAGTGCCCACTTAGTTTTTCAAGACATCGCCAAGCGGTTGGTCGACTCCTCACGGGACCAGAGGGTGGCCTATTTTTTGGCCAGAGTATCAGCACGGCCATACAACGTTGCAATGCTGCCAGCCTTTTGGGCACTTTTCCTGTTGACAGTGATGCGGACGGATTTTTTGAAGCCGTCCTTTTTTATATAGTTTTACATATTATTTTAAATCTGTAAGTTTTAAATTATGTAAATAAAACTAGAATAATGATGTGAACTAAAACGAGTAGTTTAATATTACATTCAGCCTTAGTAGTCATTAATCCGTACCTGGAAATACGCAATTAATATAATAACACACAATGGAAACGAAACATAATATCTTTGGCACGAACTTAAAGGATTAATTGATGCTAAGCTGCATCAGGAATACGAAAGATGTGTCCTGAGTTATGTACTTATACATTAATTTAATAGCTTCAAAAGTTCACAGAAGCAGAAACAAGGAAGAACTTGGTATACTAGAAATATATAAATCCATACTAAAATTCGAAAGCAACTCTGTCTGTCTGTCTTTCTGTCTGTCAGTCTGTCTGTCTGTCTGTCTGTATGTTACCTTTTCACACCTAAACCACGAAACGGATTTCGATAAAATTTTGCAGGGAGATAGATGGTATCCCGGGGAGGGACATAGGCTACTTCTTATCGATATACCACGCGGGCGAAGCCTCGGGCGGAAGCTAGTTATTTTATAAAAACAAAGAAAACAATATTTAAGGATGGATGATTAGAGATGTCTATCCTATGAAGCCACCAGGGTTTGTCGAAATTGACTTGGACGTGGAGGATACAATGTGGAATTAAAAATATGACAAAATAAACCGAACTCAGAAGACGTAATTAGTTAAAATTACGTTCGTGTTCGTTATCATTATGATCAAACTCAAACTCAAAGCATTTATTTCAAATAATCAATATAGGCACTTTTGAATTGTAAAGAAGTCGGTCAGTTAGTCAGAAAGTTGAAGCTAGTTCTCCATTCCTTATCGTAGATGTCTATGGAGAAGAACAGGAAAAAAACTGCAAGAAGTCTTTAAAATCAAGATATTGCAAATTATTGTTGGGTAGGCAGGTAGTACCTACATTTAAGTGAGAAAAATATTTAAAAAAACAATTCTAAATATAAGATTTAAGATAACCTGGCTGTTAACAGATATCCAGTTTCAACTGATCAAAGTAAACAAACTATAAAGAGTTTGTTAATTTTTGTATATTTAAATGAACACAAAAAAAAGACAACAGAGTTAATTATATCAAAAACGTTTCGATGAGCACGTAAACATCCACATTTATGTAATTACGGCTGACGTACGTTGGAAGATTTATAAGAAGTAGATTTTTAATTATATTTAAACGTATTATGACGTAAAACGCATTTTTGTTGACGCAAGTGTCAGTATTACGGTTGGTACAGACATGCGACTATTAGCAGCGGAGATCCACCACTGTAAATGTAGTGTACTGTAAGTGTAGGATAGTGTTAATAGTCGCCGAGCTTAAAAACGTAAACGATACTGTAGGTGTATTTCCGCATCGCATTTACAATGTTAGCCCGAAATTTAAATTGAAACACTCCAGTCTGAACATCTTAGAGCACAGAATCTAACTGAAAACATAATTAAGATGCAGCTGTAATAAACCCTATTAGATACGCGATAGGGGACACCAAACTGTGATTAAATGCTTCAAAAGCTTAAGTTTGCATGGTGTATATAATAAACGGTATCTTTTTCTATTCGATGAAGTCCTACAAACGCTAGTTCTTGATACTTAAAGTATCGCATGTGCGCTGAACATTACCATCAGATCATCCGGGTTTACTCATTAATTTATTAAAAGAGATATTTCTGGCTTCCTGCCTATATTATGTAAGACGCATACGCATGTGATTAGCAGTTTTACGTATTTTTGTACATACATTAATATAAGTACGGCACGGCTGTTATTTCTCATCCTGTATTTTTTTTCTCTAAATAATCTTGTAATGAGTTCGGTGATATGTTGAGTTATTTATACTTGGCGTTAATAAAATTTATTGTCAAGCCTAGAATTGAATCCAATGAGCTCATTTGCAGACGGTTACAAATTAATCATGTGCTAAAGTGATTCATTGTTCACGCCACTAACACAGTTTCATCGAAAATAAAATTAGATTAGGATGTTACTAATTATGTAGGAAATGATTAAAAAACAAGCTGAAACACATGTCACTTTTGAGTTTTTCAGTAGATAAACAAATAAAATCAGACACAGATACAGTATGAAACCAGCAAGAAATAAACAAATGACTGATGATGACTCTATGTCCAAAGAATACCTATCCTTCCACTTCTCTCTTGATGGCAAAGGTTAGCAACTTACTTGGGTTTGTTCAGACGTAAGTACCCACAATCACGACCACACTACAGCAGCAAAAATAAAGCCTGGCATGACGGCCCAGGGTAAGCCAAACTTATCTTAGTATCGTCAAAAGTGAAGGCCACAAAAAAAAAAAAAAAACTTCCATACATAACAAAGAAACCTCACTACATTGTTCACATCTCGTATAACCCTAAAGAATTGTCCAAGCGATCGATTGCGCCGCCAATTAATAAGTCGTGATCATAAATTGATATTAAGATTCTTTGAATTAGTCACTGCCATCTTGATTGTATGTCTTGTATTGTGTCTGTGTGTATTATAGTATATTCTTTAGAGTTCTCGGTTCATTAGCTTATCGTGTAGATATGGAGCAAGAATTTTAGAATTAAATAGTGGGTTATTAATTTATTGTTTGGTATTGGTATTATTTTTTTGTAGGTCAATGACTTGAATATAATTTATGATGTAAAAATTTACTACCGCTTTAGAGTGCAAACGATTTTAGTAACTGCAAACCCAATTTATATTCTAAACTCAAAATACATGCCTTTAAATAAAAGCTTGTAATAAAAAGAAGAAGAGAGAGAACTCAATGTCTTTAAGTGAAATTGAAAGAATAATTGAAGAAAGTGAACTCCATAAAGAGATGGATAACTCCTAATGAGATGGATAACTAAGGAACGAAGCAGTTCAATAGAAAAACGTAGAATTTTACTTACATAGTACCTACATACCAAAAATCATAACTTTTTCTTTTATTTATTTATTTATTTAACAACAATTGCTTGCTGCACTAATAATAAATACCAACGCGTGCAGCAAGCCAACAAACAAGCTTTGCTTTTTACGCTAAAAGAAAGAAAAAGAATTATTTGGGACACGTCCAGGAAAAACAAACAGTAACAGAAAAGGCGTGAGAAAATCTCACCTAGAAAATATTAAAAATAATCATTTAAACCTGACTAGTACGTAAAATTTGAAGTCCAATCGCACTTGCCCATTAACACTAGATGCTCAATTACCAACACTACACAAATGACTCTATTCATTAATATTTTGAAGCGCAAACTTAAATATTTCCCACGGTCAACGACGAAAGGCGAACATTAGCCGAATGCTGAGATACAGTATAGATGCAGAAGCTCCAATCTTTTCGACGAATGTGACAATGTTGAACACAAATTTTCAAAATTGTGAGTCACTTTTTGTAGGTAAAACACTACTGTAAAGTTAAGAGAAATTGATTTGAAATGAGGAAAACTAAGAACTGACATTGTTAATGGTTATACTCCAGTTATTATTAGCACACTAGATCAACTCCATTCATTCAGTCCGTCTAAGGCTGGAGCTGGTGATTTTTTCGACTAACGTTACAATGTTCTCAGAGAAGCCTATAGTGCACTTTTGTCCATGAGTATCATCATCGTGAACAATGCTCAAAAAACCGACCTTCTGTACCCATCTTTTGGTCTGTAGTTTCACTCTATTTAGATATTTAGCTACCGTTTTGAGATAATAAATCATTTTGTCGGTACAGGGGTAATTATCGCAATTAAGGTTAAGCAACGATTAGCTTTGTTCTTTAAGAGGAAACGTGGGACCGAGGTGTTTCGGTGAATCATTGCTCTTGGAATTTGAGATGAATGAAGAATTTCTGAAGACCATTGTTACTTTGTGTTTGAGCATCACTTCTGAGATTTGGGACTTGAGTCGGGTTAAAAAGACGTTAATGTCAGGTATCGCTAACAAGCAATTGATAAATCATTCATACTTTGCCAGTTACAAGATTTTTTCTTTGTGCGAGTTTACTCAAGTCGGGGGGCATATGTCTGGTAGCAACAGTGTAACTTGGTTTCATGTGAGAATCCAACCGGTGAGCTTAAAGTTGATGACAGAGCGCCATTTGGAACGTTAATGACAAAAAACTGTTCTAAGTACTACAAGCTTTTCAAAAAATAAAAAACAAACATGTTGAACAAAACATTTATGTCCTACGTGGACACTTTGAAGACAGCACACACACACACTTGTGTATACTTTGGACAGAAATGTTTTGTTCAACATGAGAAAAAACCCTTTTTCTTTTCATTATAGCATCTTAACTTCTGGATTCCAAGTCAAAAGTTAATTAGACAAGCTAATTCTAAAAAAAACAAGGGTATGGTTATAAGTACTATATAAATATAATAACAAACACTTTACACACATTTAAAATATACCAAAATGGCCTTTACACATTTGAATACTACATAGTCCTTACTTAAATCAAAAGATAATGCTTGGTTTATTTTTAAAGTATCTAAAAACCAATGCACGAAAGCATGATAGGTGTTAGCGTAATCAATTAGAAGAGGTCTACGCTGTATCATATGACTTTATAATTTGTAAACACGAAGATACTTAGTGATTTCTAATGAAAAAACTAAATATTTGGTATTTTGTAGATTGATTTATCTTGAAAGATCAATACTGTTTGTAAATATTAGTCATCTTGACGCCACATATAAAATGGATCTTGTGTTAATGTTAAGATCCATCTTATTAGGTACTTAAAAGCAGAACTTATAAAATCTACAACCTTCCATTTCATATTTATGAATTTGATGATTATACATGCCATAAGGAGATTTTATTTTACCCATTCAAATCATAGTTATAGAACATCAGTACAATGCAAACATAAAACATTAAAAAAACAAACATTAGGCTCTTCCATTTGTCAATCGATAAACTAATAAAAAACTAATTTATTTCACGATAATATTGTTGAAAATTCCCAAGTCATATTTCAAATTGTTAATAATGAGCCCGGTACCTGACGGTTTGAGATCGCGCTAAGACTTCGATCTAAAGAGGCTGCATTTGCATAAAATCATTAGTAAGCACAATGGTGTGCGGGCAGGGACACGGCCCGAGAGACACCTTACAGTTGCTCTTAAATATCCCACTAGTATCAACAAACACAGATCACACACTACCCATTACGTGTTTGCAAAGACTCGTAAAAATTTCAACAGTACTAATACAGTAATGGATAGCGTACAACAGAAAGTTGACGTGTATTGATGCGTCGTAAGAATAGCATGGCACGGGCTACGAGCCGCCTCTCGAATATGATTTATCATCGTTCATTAGGCGAGTTTGTCCGCAGCGACAACAGATGGAGCTGATAGCACTTGGCAGGGTGGCCGGCTTGTTATTATTTTTATTACCAGTTTTCAAAGAATAATACTTGAGGAATGCATCTCTTAATGAACTTCCACCCTTTTTGGGATCGACATGATGGATAGAATTAATGTCGCCTCCTATTGTTGATTGGAGACACTTTCAATGGTTTGGGACGCGTCTACTTTGATTATGTCGCATTGATTTCGGGTTTGATACCTACCTAAAATGGTTTTCTGAGAAGAGCCTAATGGTTGTTTTGCTACCGTGATGTATGGATCGTTAAAAAATAAAATCTCACGAAGGTGTGTGTGACTAATGATGTCTATAACGGTATTCATTATTATCTAATGTTTCAATAAAGAAAGCACCTTTTCTAAAAATAAACCATCTCCCTTGTCAAAATTATTATAAAAAATGAAAATGAATCATTATTCAATTCAAACAGCGACAGCCCTAAACAGCAGTAAACATTTTCATAGTCACTCACAATGCTCTCACTAAATCCTCTTACCATTTAAATCTCCCTGCGCACGCGCAGTGCAAACACTGACAATTCTTAAAACTGCATCTTTAACACCGTCGTCAGTCGTGTTCGGAGCGTAATTAAAGGTCCGAAGGGAATTTGCATTCGTTTCTGAGAGCTCGTAGGGTAGAAAAAAAAAGTTGTTAATTAGCATATTGTATTTTGAAATGTGACGGTTTGCATGCAGAGTTTCATGCCCCTCAGCGGTGGGCTTGAGTCTCTGATTTTTATGAGTCTCACCATGTGTGGACGTGTCTTGATTCAGCTTGTCATGAATAAAATCATGGTTATTGGTTATAATTAGTTTGTTAATACCTGTGTTCACAGGTTCTTTAATCGCAGTCGGAATTTATGCTGTTTTAATATGTTCGATGATATTTATAATTATGTATAAGCAAGTAGGAAGTTATTTCTTGTTTAATAAGGGACTTTTATTCCTTGACTTAACAATAATTATATTTGATTAATTACAAGCTTTTATATTTTCATTGCTACTCTTATCAAGCTGAACACAATCACTATCATTCCTCTAATCAAAGTCAACAAGGAACTAAACATTGACCTGCCAGTATACCACCATTACAGAAACAGTCTTATCCACACTAACCTGTCGTCTAAGTCAATCGTGATAGCTTTAGTTTTGTGTCTCTGTTTTAATTAATTTGGTTCACGAAGTCGCCACTTCGGGTGTCACGACAAGATGCTTCGAGAGTACTGACTGACATACTTCAAAATGTCACCAAATCATTGGGATTATCTGCGATCGCTACCGGTAGCCTACCCTTTTGACCGTCATTGTTTCGAGGATTGTGTGTCTAATTCCACATGAAGAATTAGGTCCTGATGCGAAAGATAAAATTAACGAGAAACGTGTTGAAGGTATTAAGTAATGTTTTTAGATGGTTCTTAGTACTGTGTGTAGAAGAGTTGAGATTAAAATAAATGATTCCACGGAGTGCTGCAAGGACGTATTTTGGGGCCATTGTAACTTTTGTTACTTTGTTTGAATAAATTAAAGCAATAATCTTACGTATTTCATAAATTAGACCAATATTGTTTAGCAGCATCCACTTAGAATCCACATGATACTGCAATTACAATTCTACTTGCCATTCATGTTGATTATGATACCCTCACCCTTCGGTGGGACCAATGCATAACTAAGCGGGGTTCGATTGCAAATTACTAGACGTTGATTAGGCGGTATCGAAGCTGTTAGTGGCAAATCACACTTATGTCGTTCTTTACCTTTACTCATCTGTTATATGGTTTATTTTGTTCCTGAGCAGTAACAGTTTTGTTTCTCTTATTGCTTTTTCTTTGATTAATTCATGACCATACAAAAACATGCCATTACAATAACCGTATTTTGAATCCTGTCTACTTATTATAGCAGTGGATTGTGATAGGTTATTGTGTCGTAATGTCATCATCTGCATTGTTCTTTTGCTAACTACACCCATTGGCATGACTTTTGTTGTTACCATAATCAAAATCATCGTGAATACGTAATAACGATTGCAGCACAAATTAAATCGTACCGGAGTGTGAGAACCCCGACTATCACGATTGCACGGATTTGGGTGATGTCGCAATGTTCCAATTAGGTGCTCATTTGTGTCAGTCGTGTATTGTTGCCATTCATTGGTGGCGAACAATCGACTCATTGTGAATGTGTTTACCTATTAGTTTTCAAAATCACTAGGTTTTGTACTGTTTTATGCTTGCTCATTTTATTTCGTGGAATTAGTTTCGATGCGAGTCTCTAAAGTCTGGTGCTTTTGCTTTTTGTTAGCCAACAATGGCAGATTTTGCCATATGTAATCTATAATAATATTATGCTGAATAATTTACTTGCCAAAACCTGTCATAAGTATGGACTTCGTATTTAAATAATCGAACTGAAAGTTTTCGAATCTTACGTCAAAGTTTAACCATCGGAATGTTACTTCTTCATTTGTTTATACCCCTATAGATTTCGTGGCTGTTCTTCGGGTTTTCGATAGCCTGCGATATTAGCTTTACATAAAGCTAATATCGCAATTTACAAAATAGGGTTAGATTATTCACACTTTTAGTTAAGGCACAAATATCTAATAGATTCTTATAAAACCTACTGTTCCTATAGAATAGATTTTCATGATATTTCATCAAATTATCGTTCCAACAATACATATAAATTGCAAGTGTTGTCAGTCAGAAGTTCAAATTATTTTCTCAGTGAAACTATGAGAAAGGTGAGTTGAATTTGATAACCTAAAAGAGGATTGACACCCGATACACGGACCATTCTCACTGTCCCAAATATGTATAGGACCATTTAACGAGAGTGCTTCATAATGCACGAGTATTATTTAACTACAGATTCAATAGATTCAATCAGTGATACAACGATTAACATAGTACACACCCATCGTACTAAGCCAGGCGGGGTAGTGACACAATAGACCGTACGCCACAACATCATCAAACAATTTCAAAATCTGATCCTATGCATAACGAATGGAGTTGATAAATAGTTTGAATTAACCGATCTAATACGGGTCACCCACAACACAGTGACTCGACGGAATATCGACTAGTAATGATAATTGAACTGGCAAACACCCAGGCTGGACTATCAGAACCATCTATTGAGAAACGACGCTGGAAACTATATGACTTGCGCTATTGTATTTATGATTGTTTTTTTATTTTATTTCTTGTCTTCCGACACAATCTTTAGCGTTCTGATTAACTCGGAGCTTTACCGCTGTGAATTGTTTCAAACAGCCCGTTAGAATATTGAATTATGTGCATCTATGAGTAACGTTCGGGGAAATCAATGACCATGTTTTACGTCTAATTGTTGCTCAATCTTTTACATTTGGGTATTACCGTTATTGTTTGTACTGTGAAAACGATGGAAATTTTCCTTAATATAAACTTGATAAGAATTTCAATGAAACAGGAAGACACACTAGTCCATTAAAAGACACACACTTACAATGAGGCAGCAATGAGGACAATTTAAAAATTAAATTACGATGAATTTCCTCTCACCCTATTTCTGAACTGACAGCATGTTTCTTATAGTTAAAATGTATGACGTGTTTGAGTCACGCGTAACACAATATTAGGAATAATATTCTCCAAATTATGGTTGCTGGAGCAGAAAGCTCTAATGTAAGTCCGCATCTTCTATGGTGAATAGTGAATTTGATTTAACAAGAGAGAAGAGACCTAGTGAATTGGCAATCGCTTTCAATGCGTTTCGTATTTCTGTAACGACTTTCAGAATTCACATAGTTGATTTTTCGGTAGCTTGTATAATTATGTCAATCCAATTCATTTTTGCCTTTACCGTCATCGTTACCGTTGATTGTCCAGGTCCTCAGGTCCACCTCTAGTTATAGCGCTCCCATGTCAAACGTGTGAACGTGTGTATGTGTCCATAACGTAAGTGTACTTACTGTCTGATTATTACATCGGATTCACCAACTAAATAATATTTTCTTCAGGTTCCCGGTCTCTATGGCTCCTATGTTTGCCAATTTGGTTTCCACTCTCGTCAGGTCCAATCAATAATTCAATCCCATTAATCCAGTACCTGGCATAAATATTAATCGATGAGCTCATAATAACAATTTGGAATGTCTGTCTAACTGTCAATACCAGCTACACTACTACCAAGTAGGAATGTTTGATATTTTATATAAAAATAATTTT
This sequence comes from Lithophane semibrunnea, assembly GCA_947363905.1. Lineage (NCBI taxonomy): Eukaryota > Metazoa > Arthropoda > Insecta > Lepidoptera > Noctuidae > Lithophane > Lithophane semibrunnea. The sequence continues at coordinate 7,768,438 of OX376201.1, read as the reverse complement.
AAATTTTAAATGACTGGATTATAAATTGTTTGTTTGTACTTTAAGATTCATTCAAGACAACATAAGCTTACGTATAATATGCTTATCTCTGTTTCAATCATAACTATTCTAAACTGGTTAGACTTGACCATGATCTTTCTTGCATTGTCATAAGGGATCCTCTAATTGAATTTTGGTAATAAAGAGAAACAATGCGGTTTATTTTAATATAGATTAACGACCGATGACTTGACACCTCGCACTCAAATTCAAAGCCGGTTGCTCATCTACAAAGTTACTATTACCGTTCCAGAAATCAGAATCAAGAGAATAATGAACCTTATTCCTTAAAGTTTTAGTTTCATCAACGGCAAAAATATATTTGTCAAAATCATAGATGTGTTTCTCTGAATTAAAATTAGTTCGAAATATTATATTAATATGTATTAGTGTCAACCTTTTTACGTTATTGGTTATTGGTTCATTGTTGGGTTATGGTAATTTTCCGTGTGATATATTTGTTTTGTTTGATAAAGATCTGGTACATAATGTAACCAACGTTATCTTCTATTTTCAATGTATTCTATTAAAGCATGTTGTGTCGAGCAAGACTAACAACTAAACATCCAGGTATGCTATTTTATGTACCTATGTATAATATACCTACTGCCTATCTGACCTTCACAACCCAGTTACTGGATAATTAAATTCACAATTCATCTTAGTTTTCAAACCTATAAATATTTTTTCAACGAACCTAGGACCTCGTGCTCAGTAGTAGCGCTGGCGACCACTACACCAACGATGATCTCATGTGAAAAGAAAAACAAACTTATGGCTTTGGTCATAAGTTTGTTTTTTTTGTCCATGTAAACATTTTCCCTTAAATATATTAATCTACCTAGCCTGTTCCCAACTATGTTGGGGTCGTCTTCCAGTCTAACCGGATGCAGCTGAACACCAGTATTTTACATGGAGCGACTGCCTATCTGACCTCCACAACCCAGTTACTGTGTAAAACGTAGTATTATGGCGTAGTATTATTAATCTGTGCCATTGGTAACCCAGGATGGTCACCCATCTACGAACCGACCGCGGCAAGCGTAGCTTACTACGCTTGCGCGGTCATATATTGTAACACACAATTAAAAATAAATTACTGTATAAGATTCTTCCATCACTCATGTTGATATACGATCGCATTTAATACTTTCAAGTGACCAATAAAATCGTCCAATAAATACATCTGGTCTCATTGTTGGAGTTGTTTCGGCACTTTTACGATAGTCAGACTTACCGAAATACGTCAGACATCACTACATGTCTGTCTTTTAATGATATTAAAAGGGGAACTAAGGAAATTGTGGATTATAAATATTGATTGAATTGGTGTTTAATTTAAGGTTGTCCTTGTTTACATAAATTAACATTTTATTATACATAGGTATAATCAATGTTATGAGCTTTGAGAAGTAATAGTACATTTGAGTCAATATGAAGAATACGAACAAAATGTATCACTACTACTCTATCAATAACATCGACAAAATAATCGTCTTTTGACAGTTTATCGCTTCCATCCTGTTCTAAAATTAAACAACATCCTGAAAATACACTTTTGACAGACTGACCCTTGGTTCTTATTTATAACCCTTCACAACATTTAAAATCTTAATTTCAAATTGAACTTCACCGCCTCTACAAAGGTCATTTTACCAATCTGCCTGTCACTCACGAACACAAGTCGCTTTAATAAAAACAATGCTTTAATATTAGTTTATTTTAATCCCATCAGTTCTTAAAGGGTTATTATGTTATGACTTATTGCACCTCGGTTTTATACTTTTATGAAGTGAAATAATACTTTTCTCATTTCGCGGGTTTGTTGGAATATTTCTCGAATCCATTATTTTAATTGACTTAATTTTTGTGCTCTCTGGAAGTCCCACTATCAGGAGTAACGTATACCTAACCCATTGTATTATTTGACAAAAAGCTGTTCATCGTTCTATGTTCTGATGGTTGTTCTATGTAGTTCATTTGAATATATTCGCCCCACGATTGGCTGAATGCAGATGCATATTTTCTAAAAAAAGTTTTTTTAAGGCTTGCATAACAACAAGGAAATCTCAGAACCATAAATAAAATTGAAAACAAGATTCCAATTTACTTACTCAGCCAATTGCCATCAATTTTATTGTATGTACAGAAAAGCCAATCGATTCACAAGTGCGTACACTTAACCTCACTTACATTGTAAGTTGCTTTCTTATTAAAATAATCATAAAACACTAAGAAAGACTTTCTCAAAACCTACGCAGTGTGAGGTCGATGCCTCAGTGAGGGGAATGCGGATCTCATCGCTCCATCGATGTCGATTGTTTTAATTGTTTCGAGATGAGACCGAGGAGCGGCCGTGTCAATGAGAGGTCAACTAACGACGTGATTAGTATTTCAAATCGAGAACTCGATTCTGCTTAATTTGAATCGATGTTTTATCGATACGTCGTTCAGTCACGAGTTTTGTTTGTGCTAATTATGTAAATGTTCGTTTTAATTGCCATAAATTATGAAGAGAAAATGTTTTATCTGTTTTGTGAAATAGGTTTATTATGGTGCTGACATAATGACGGTTAGTCAATTCTAACTGTTTCGAGATAACCTTTGCTTCTTTCACATTAGTAAAACAATGTATTACTCAATAAAAAGGTTATTTTGCTCACCTTAGACGAGCGGTAATGAACTTATCTGAGTTGAAACCATTCCGAATTTTATGTTGTTATTAAAACAAAGTAAAAAGCTTTAAACTTCATAATATTCCAGTCTTTTCTTTCACAAAACGAAATTGAATTAAGAATTAAATTACTTACGGCGCAGGGACATTAGCAGAAATCCAATACTTTTTGTGTAAATACAAAATAATTGCCTGCAGTATAAAAGCGCTTAAGCTCTGTGTGTTTATATTAAACATAAGCATTTTTTTGTTTGTTTAAAATTAAAAGTCAGTCCAAAAAATAACACTTGTTCAATCGATATCACACAATAAAGGATAGGGTTGCCACTATTCAAACAAAATGGAGGCAAACATTTTATAATTGCCAATATGAAAAAGAAATTGTATAGTGTAGAATTTGATACTTATGTAAAGTGGTCAATTCTATAAAAAATTATAAACTAGGTACTAAAATATAGTGCCTATACATAAATGACTTAAGTAGGTAGGTACTCTATTAATTAATCGTTTTGTTGTATTTTAGTTTCTTAATATACCTACCTAATTATTATTTTTAACAGACCTACTTAAATTAGTGTCAACCTTAATAAATCCTAACTAAAATTCCCGCCTACATTTTAATAAGTGGCGTTTGAGTGTTTAATAAAAACGGATTGTCCTCAGGAGAGGGCAGGGTATAAATAAAAACATGTTCACATGCTCGCTACGACTTGCTTAGGCGACATTACGTTTTGGAAAATCGTTAGCGACGCCTACGGAAACATTTTGTTTATGCTTCAGAAGTTTTAGAGTTGCTCCTTTGAGGATTTTATGAATGAAACTTTGGTAGACAAAAAACGTACGGTCTCAAATCAGATACCCGTATTTGTTAATGTCCTTGTTTATTTAAATTCATCCTGTAAATTCTTGTAGACTTGGAATTAACACATTTTGAAATTCAGAATTTATTATGATTGCCAAAGATAAATATCTATGTAAAATTGGGCAAGTCTTGAGTAGTCTTGAATTAAATATAATTTTTTTACTGCCATTACAGAAACAAATGTATTTTGAGTATAAAAAAATCATACCTCTACGGAATAATGACGGCTAAATTTAAAGTTACACTTGTACCTACAACAGCTTTTCATCGCAAATGTATGCCTACGCGCCGTAACTAACATAATTATTATACAATCCCAAGAACCAAAACACAGTAACAATATTTTAGCGCAAGCGCACAAGCTATTAAAGAAAGATGTAGCCTCTATAACTTCCTAACACTACAACCCCGTATCTCGAGGTATAAGCCGTCTTCTTACTTATCCGAAACACCACACCCCGAATGCACTTAATGTACAAAATATTGTAATGTTATTATTATTTCATATGATAACCCGAAGCCTTGCCTTTTCAATACCGGATAAAATAATTTCAATAGCAATGTGTGCCTGGACGGAGATAATCTCTGAAGGTAGATAGGACGGGTATGCACCTCGATTATTATCATAAATTTATCTAATAGCTGGTATGAGGTCATATGGAGCGCTTTAATTGGGTAAGGAGAGCTGGTGATGTGAAAATAGGTTGTAATGGCGAGTGCATAATTATGGATTTGGAATAGCCTATGGGTTTTAGTCAAGAACACATGAAAGAAGATAGATAAAAAGATTATGAAGAGTTTATTGATTTGTAGAAAATGGCGAAATATTTAATACTATTTAACGTTTCTGTTATTCTAAAGCTAAAACAATGTTATCCAATTCTAACAAACCAATAAGTAAATGAAGTAAAACATACAAAGATACAAGTGACAACGTCCAACACAGGATTCATATCTAAAGTAGGTATTACACCAAGAATGCTGCAGCCGTTGAATGGAAAACAGTTCGCACTAGAAATTAAAATCTAAAACCGATGTAACCAGATCTTAATATATTATTACTTTAAGTTTTACGAAGGGAAGATTCAATTACAAAACAAATTAATGCAGAATTTAAACTCAGCATTAAAAATCCAATAAGTGTCAACACAAAAAGATAGCAAACATTTATCACGAACATGAACATAACATTATAGAGGCGACTCAGGTGGGACACATAAAACTGGCCGAGATCACAACCCACCTAAGCTAAACGTAGGCAGACCCAATAAAAGACCCTAAGCCATTTAAATCTCTCTAAACGACAGGGTTATAGTTTAATTTTACTGCAGAAAGCATTTCCATCACAATTGGAAGTGACTCCTTGTCATTTATTTTAAAGTGTTTGCGGGCCTCGTCCTGACCGTGCGTTATCATAAATCTTTTTTAAGATCGTACCATAAAGGCAGATAAGGTCGCACCCAATTGCCTAAAGATTGCCCTTTACCGAATTTACAATGCTGACGAATTGTCAGGCGAACGTGGATGGATTAGTTGACAGCACGATGCGACGCTTGGTAATGATATTTTTGATTTTAATGAAATTTTTGATACATGGGCTGAAAGTACAAGCTATGGTGATTTAGGACCGGAGAAATAAGACCAAATTCATTAGAGCACTTACAGTGAAAACGAATTTATGGTCCTTTAGACCAGACCGAAGTAAAAATAAATTAAAGAATAGGTAGTTACTGGTTTCTTTATCAATGTTAACAGTTCAAGTAAGGTCACGTTATTTATTAATTATGGTTATAAGCTAATAGCTTTGTTAAACGTTTTATAAATTAATTATATGTTTCCTAATGGAAGTATTATAAATTGACAGCCCTTATCTTAATTTATGAATTTGAATAAAATTACCTGCGACAACCGACCACACGAAAGAGACATAAATACCTCTGTAAAAATACCATAATTTTTATTACTATCATTCGATGAATTTGCCAGGAAAACTTCAGATTAAAATTATTATGTTTAGTGAAACTATATATTTTTGAATTTAGATTTGAAAGAGACGAATACATATAGGCATTAAAATGCCAAAAAGCCAGTTTTGTCATTTCTGTAACATCTTTAATCTTAGGTAAAAAACCAAATGATTGAGTGGTGGCTGCGATCTCAGTAAATTGATTAAGTGTCCGATTTTTAAATATTTCCCGTTTAGCGCGGTCCATGTTGAATGATCAATTAAGTTGATCGACGTTTGACTGCGGCGATTTGGGAATCATATGCATCGGAGGCTTAATCTGAATGATTCTCATTTTTTGGCAGCAGGCTCGTAAGATTACCGGTTACAATGTTAATTTATTTATACATAATGTTGTTTTATACCAACTGTATGTAGGATTTAAGCCAGTGATCGTGTGCGTTCTAGATGGGTTGACCTTTATACTTATCTTAACATTCTATACATTCATTCATTCTTTCATTTATACCTTTCCTTCATCTTCTTCATCATGTTTTTCGTTATTCAGTTGAAAGGCATAGGCGTCCACCAAGCATCATTATACAATTCAAACACACCCACACCCTCACAACCTCACAAAAAAGCTTTATAACTTTTTTTTTTTTTTTTTTTTTTTTTTTTTCCCCTTCTGAACATAAATTGACACAGTCCACTCATACATAATATCAATTGGAACCTCATTGCGAATCACTGTCTCTTAAGATTAAGAGACAGAGTTTAATCAATTGTGTACAGATTTCTCAGCATCCAAATGTTTTATGTAAACGTTCTATCTGTATTTTTGGGAAATAAAGATACATTATTATTATTATTATAATCTTTCCAGTACTTATCGTATTCACTTTATCATCTTTAAGTTACCAAAAAAAAATACCTATCTAAAAATAATGGAATTTAAATGACCTGACTAATTTTCATTTCGAAAACGTTGCAAAAAAATCGCCATCAATATTCAAACCACTAAAAACGAATCCAAATTTAAAAAATCGAACATTAGAAACCTCAAACTATCATATAACAATACGACAATAGTCACAACAATGGATACCTAACTTTAAAAGTCCAACGACGCATTTAATTTCATATCTAAACGTGTGTTCGTTTTTGTGCCTGAGCCACAAAAGATCTAATTGAAGTGAAAAAAAAGGAATGATTCTCAAATGATATGTGTTTGTTTGTGTGATTGATGTATCGACGGGCCAAGTCGGCTATTTAACAGTCGGTTAGACAAAATAGTCGAGGTATGCGAGACGTCGGGGTGCCATACCAGTACAACTTGTACGTACTTTGGCGTATAATGTACGAATGGCGCTCAAAGTTTTTGGCTAATTACTTTGAAGATATTTTTTGGATTTTTATTTTACAGGGCTATGTTGTCAAAGAAATTCAAGAGTGTTAGCGTTTTGTAATATAAATTCAATTTTTTGAAAGATTGAATTACCAATTCGATCGAATAATATGAGGCAACCATTTTAGCCTTTATACATTCAGTAATTGAACTGTTTGCTTAAGTTATAATACATTATGGACTCATCGAAACCACCCAAAATGCTCACCTACCTTTCAAATTAATGTTTTGGTAATCCTTCCCTTGTTGTCAAAATGTCCAATCTTTGTTATGATCACCTGATCAAAACTTTGAGCACCACTGTCTTAACAAACACAAAAGCGTGCGTGTGTGCGTGTCGTGATCACAATCAGGTTATTTCACTGGTAATTATGATACGTCGGGCGAGAGCCCGACCCCGGGTCACACCGTCCGAATGTGGCACATATGACGAATAGTGCTGACCCACCTTAGGCTTACAGCACTTTCGGCAACAATTTCGGGTTCTGCATTTGCCAGTTATGAAGAAGAAATATAAGCAAATTAAATCTTTATTTACTCCTGTCTGTGTCTGTATAGTTAGTGGCCGTGTTATCATGCTGGCACAGATCTACAATCTGTGGGTTGATCGGTTTAATTGATATGATTGAATGCTCATTTGTTTGAAAGCCATTCCAGCCAGTGACTCAACTAATGTTTGCCTTAAATCGAGAAACAACATAAGGCTCGAATATTTTGTCAAACAAAGCAACTCTGATCATGTATGTATCACCTTATGCTAACTGAATAACATCCATTCTCACAGAGCCGAAATATTTCGCTTCGGCAATCGGCGTCGGCTTTTAAACCATCTGACAATGGTAAAACACTAGCATGAACACTAGTCACTAAACATACATACATTCCCATTATGATTATATCTCATTACATCTCGATATGTTTGTTTATAATTTTGAGAAACTGTTTCTAATGTGAAAATCGAATGTCTAAATGTTAATCGAATGATTATTTTATTGTTCTGGAATTGGTGATGATTATACGTTTTCTAAAGTGTAATGTATGTTAGGTTAGCTTTACCTCGTGCTGATTACTCTATAATGTCTGTAGGTCAGTTTCTTTATTGGTATCCGTAAGGCATATCAAGGTTGTTTTAGATCTCTCTCTATTTGTAAATTGTGGAGTAATTGGTCTTCTTTGATTTTCACTAACGGATCTTAATCTAGTCTCACCTTTTGTTGTCTTTTAGTTCTAGCTATATTTTCATTATCCACATTTTTTATATTATAGCATAAATAACAATAGCTTAGTTGTGTGACAGTCGGACTGCCAAGTCATAGGTCTCGATATCGAACCCAAAGCGCCTCTGACATTTCAGATTTATGTGCATATTGTATAATTATCACTTGTTTCAAAAAACAGTGAAAGAAACATCTTAAGGAAACCGGCATACCCATAGATATAAGAAAGAAGATTTCTATGGGCATGCCTGAGAGATATTTCTCGATGGCATGTAAAGCCAAGTCGGTCCCATGGGCGGCTTTAAACCTCTAACACCAGGTTAGTTATTAACCACACGACAAGGAAAGAAAGAAAGATCATCCACATTCAGGTTTACTACTATGATAACAATATCTCCAAGCACAACTTAATTTTGGAAGCATCTTTTATTATTTATTTACACGATGCATCTATCACATTAATTCATTTATCTGTCTGTAGTTGCTTCATTTTTGTGCATCGTGTTCACATAATTATGATTATTATAATTAATGTACCGATACAAAAAATTGTTAAAAAAATTAAAAGAGTAACGGTGGAATTTCTTGCCCATTCTTCTCCTTACGAAAACTACCTTTTGGAAGAGGCGAATAGAATCAATTCAATTTTTTGTAAACTTTGACGTATATAAGTGGCTTATCAAGGCTTATTTTAAATAAATGATTTGACTTTGACTAATTTGCTTATCCACGCCAATCACCAATTACAATCAAACAAACACCTGATGGAATACTTTTTACACCCATAACTTAATTTCCAACTATACCAACAAGGATATATTGGAACCTATACACCGTGTAATCATATTAAACACTATAAGCGAGCGTCGTGGGCGGGAGACCCCGGGTCAAACGAATTCATAGATAAAAACCTGTACATATGACGTCACGAGATCGAAAACCTTCGGTCCGAAGACTCAAAGTCTCATCACAGAATAAATATGTACAGAAGTTCAGCTCTATACAATGAGTGTAAACGCACGCACAAATAGACACGTTTCACTTACAGTGACTGCGAGCGCATTCGCGATTGTCATTTGTTTGAAATAATTTGAAATCTCCGTACGTCCGCGTCTATGTGTACGTGCGCCTGTTTTTATGCTCGTTGTATTGAGTCCGCCTTCTGTAACTATATATTCTGTGTTCAAAGTCTCGAAGCATCCCGCGATCAACATCGTAATGATTCGACGTTGATTTAACACGCCTGTTAATTTATACATCAGGCTAACGTACGACACTGGCAAATGATTTATGATGTACGTAGATTAGATAATTGTTGCTTTTTAGGCTTCTTTATTTTATTAGGTTTTGTTTTGAGTGCAGTGGTTTATGTTTGTAATTACTATTTTATGTGTACTTATCAGTTGAGGGGCCAAACAATTTAGGAATCGATGTCTTTGTTTGTTTGTTTGTTATGCTTTCACGCTGAACGGATTAAGATGCATGGGTAGACCATGACCTGGGTTAGGACATAAGATACTTTTTATCTCTGTAGTACCTACGTTCCCGTGGGCAAAACCGCAGGCAAAAGCTAGTCAGATGTGTTTCTGAAAATTTGTATATACGTAAGTATATACGTACAACAAGGAAAGCTTTGAGAGAAAGCTTTGCTTTTCTGGAAGTTCAACCTCGAATTTGACAGATTGTGAAAACTAGAAATCACCTGAACTTTCGGTAATTTAGTCAAAAATTTCTACAAAAACTTGTATGAAAAACAAAAAATCCGTTCTCTTGGTCAATTCCAATCCTATGATAAACCAGTCGCCCCACAAATATCATCCTCATACTACCATCCCTTCATACACCATTTCTATTTCTATGAACAACTTATCACCCAACACTTCCGATAAGTGCGTAAGACAATTTTCTTCAAGTATAAACCTATCAGATAAATATTTGTGGTTGCACAATAGTTGGATGCATCGGCCCACAAGGCGGGTGCCCCCGCGCAGTATTTCACGCTGCCCCTGCGTCGACAGTGTTTTGCACTTGGCTGAATGAGGGACGGACTTGGGAGGGTAATAGATTGATATTATTATTATTTATTAATACAGATATGAAACTGTATTGTTTTGATGGGACACAAATAACGAGCCTTACCTAACTTTTCAACACTTATCCGGAATTAAACGCCCCTTTGTCGTTTCCTATTGTCACAAGAAGTTCTTTGCAAAGAATAGCGTAGTAATTTTCCCATTGACTTTGCTCCTTTAGCTTGTTAAAGGCATGATTTTGGAAAAAATGCTGAAACAAAAATGACAAAAAATCACATAATGCAGATGATAAAAATTTATAAGACATTTGAAAATTCCCTAAGATGTTGGTTTGAAAATTTCCAAAAATCATCAATGATCAATCTGAGGACAGGATGTTAAAAGGAATATTTGCATTTTGATGAGAAGTGCTCCAAATGTGTCCCTGTAGAGATGTAGCAGAGCAAAGAGTTAGGCGGTGCGGCCGCAGCGTGTTCAGCGGCGGCCCACACTCCGATACCGCGTCATCTGTTTATTGTACCTCACGAGGAACTAAAGCAATACCACTGAAAGAGATAGAAGAAGTACCTGAGCTGATTGCCTTCCCAATCCAGAAAGACATAGGATTCTCTGTGGCCGTACTAAATATTATACCATTTGTTCACTTTAAGCATGCTATCCAGTTCGTTAGTTATCTCGTTCATCCATAATCGCCGTTTAAACTCGCGACGATCTAAGAAGTCCGTTTTGACGTTTCGTTCTCGTACATTTAATAAAACGTTATGCCTTGAGAATCAGTTATATGCAATGTAGATAAGTCGTCGATTACAAACTCTCTAAGTATGTTCAATCGATATGTATCGAGAATCAGTTTATAAGAAACCAATTTTTTTTTCATCGCTACACAAACCATTGTTATAGCTGTCAAAACAGACTTCTTAGATTGTCGCGAGTCTAGGTATAATAATTTTTAGGAGATAAAGCTGCGGAACAAGTCAAAGACGCGATTAAGTATGGGTTTCAAGATACTACTGATCTTAAAGTTTTGATCAATCAATTTACAATGAAACCGTGTTAATTTGGCTATAAGCCCCAATGTCTATATTTCTCATTGTGACCAACGAGAGTCCTCTGTACTCTACGGGCCAATGATTCGTTGCCACCTTACTAATGCTCAGCTCATTCCGTAGCTATCATAATTGAGCGAAACACGAAGTGCGCTCAAAATTAAACTACAAGACAAATTGCAAGCCTCATCTAGAGAATCAACGAACTATCTTCGCATTGTTTCATTTTACGACGTGTCCACACTATTGTTCCCTTTACAATAGATTTGGTCTACATCGGTCTTATTTCAGAACCTGTTTGTTGTTATGTAGAAAAATTACCATTTTGTTATCTTTACTAACGACATGGACCATTCCGGTCTTCAGGTTCCATTTGGGCGATTGCGATCTTAATACGTGGAAAGTTTTAATATTGCATTATATTTTACTTTTTGTATAAAAATGGGAATTAGGAATCTAGTTTCCATCTTAATAGACGTCATAAAGTAAATGGGTTTGTTTTTAGAATGAAGTCTTCGAGTTTGTCATTCTAACGTTCAAGTGAATATCAAAGTAATTATAAACATTGTATGTACTCATAAATGATCATGCGTATTTCATAAGTACATTACATACTTTTCTCCAGCATTAAGAACTATATCATTAGGTAACTTTCTAGGCGGAAAAATAAGCATTTTATGAAAATGAAATGAAAAGGATTGTTGAAAATAATTTTTGACATGACTTCATAACAAGGAAAGCTTCTGCTCAAAGAACTAACAAAGAAAGAAAGAAAACAAATATTTGGACGCAGTTTGTGAAACACAAAATACAGATATCAAAATAATGGAGTGAAAATAATAAGTGACGACTTTGACTACACCGATTTTAAGAACTAGTTTAGCGTATCAAACCCATCTACATCAACATTCCACACAGTAAAACCGATAAATACCAACACCAAATTATCAAATACCCGATACAAAATTCTGCAAACAGCTACTAAAATAAATCTTCAAAGAAAACCTATTTATAATGTGGAAAACGATCCATTGAAAGCTACTGATGTTTTGTAGTCAACATACGGATAGAAGCTAAATAGAGCTATTAATTTTAACGGGTATTTAGGAATCCATAGACATTATAGAACGAGCTTGAGGAATGCAATGAGGAGTTAATGCGCATGCCATAGGCTCCACGACATTTATTTTGCAGTAAACAATGCGGTTGTGAATAATTTGAATAAAGATATTTGAATTTGCAAGTTTTGTGTGTGTTTGTGTGACGATGTAAAGTTTAACGGCAAAAAATATTCTTAAAACAACAATATCATTAAAAAAAAAAATTAATAATGTAAAAAATAATAAAATTTTATTTTAAATGAATTTTTTTTTTCTTGTTTTCTAATCTGCAAAAATATCACCGTGAAAATGTAGATGTGCTGTCATTCCACCTGATGCCGGGGATTGACACTATTGGCAGCTCACTTCAAGCTAGCACCTAGGTTTTCCCGGTAAAATTTTTACAGATCGGCTGATGAATTTAAATCGAAAATTGACAAAAACCTTGGTAGAGAGACTTGAGATTAGTATAGGATGCTACTGCTCTTAAGGTATTCCTCAGTACCCGTGGATGAGATCTTTGACAGGTTTGAACGAAAAAAACTGCTTTGGGTTCGTAGGAATCTACGTAGGTATACACAGAATTCTCAACACTGAAAAATACGAAAATCATGATATTTAAATGGCCTGTTCGGGTCACCGAGGTAAAAGGGTTATAACGGTTGAACGGGAAGTCTCATTTAAAAAGTCGTTCTGGTCAACAAAGACGGAAACATAACCGCAGTTTGCATGCTCCTAAATACATATTAATCTGCACCCAAAATGCTTACAAAAATATTATTTTAATCCGCCAAATTAGGTTTATTTGAAAAAGGGCTCATTTTGCAGCTGCTGAGAATAAAAGTGTTGCAATAAATTCATAACTATATTTCATCTTGATGAACGTTTTAATTTCCAAAACCATTCAAAAGTTTACCAAATATGTAAATTTTCAATGTGAAAATTTCGTTTTATTGCCGCACAAGACAGGAACCGTGACACAGTTATTAAAAAACGACAATATAAACAATTGGGTATCAATGTCGTCCCTTTTATATTATTTTAAAAACCCCAAAAGTAATCGCATCGTATCGTACCAATACAATTTTTATTTGATACAGCACATGCTCTTAAAAAAACCGTATTATTTAATCCTAAGTGAAGTGTCGTCTTCATTTTATCAAGTTCCAAGTGTCGATATATTGTTATAACGGCGATGCCTGGGTACTAAAGAGTGCAGTCCAGATAACCATGTGGATGTACTCCCCTTGTTAACGATCCCACAACCAAATAAATTTGTAACCAAATTAGTCCCGAGCGATAAAATTTATTCGAAATCCACTGAGGAGAGTAAAAATAACACATTCTCTGTCGGATTAAAGAAGAGATACGAGCAAGATACGGGCCTCGAACGCCTCTTCCGCCCGTTTTTAACACTTCCAATTAATAAAATTGATTTTGTTTTTTAATTAAGCCCGTAACGAAGGCTCGAGGCTTGTTTAGGGACCCAGATCGGGTATACCTCTTAAAACGTGATTTATTTTATTGCTCAAAGCACAGCATTTGGATCTTTGACTCGGATCGTACCAACATGACGAAGAAAAACCAATCGCCTACATTTATAGCGCCATCCATGCATAAAATTTGTTTTTTATAAAATGTAATCGAACTTGTAACAATTATGCCGGTGTAAAATTACGAAGCGGAAATTAGGCTCGTATAAATATTTCCATAGTGGTAAAAAGTGCGTTTTTTGTCTTTGTTTTTTAACGGTCCGTACATTAAGCTTTTATGTATAAAATTCAACGGTCAATAGGACTTCATTCATATTTTTGTCTTGAACAACGAACAGGAAACTTGTAGAACAAATAAAGTGGTACCAAAAATCAGCAATACCGAATCGTGATTTTATATTTCCATACATTTGGTCCCTCGCCATAAAAAGTTGTATAGAATGGACGCTAATTACAGTGCCAACATGTTCAGAAGCACGCATGAATGAGTACCAGTGAATGTGTACAGATTATGTATGGACGAATCTTTACGGCATTCCCGGCTCATTTGCATATGAATGTGTAATTAAACTACGGTATGAATGCTAAATACTTAGATCCCTTTTAAATCTGCAGGTACATTTTGATCCTTATGTCTATTGGATAGCATTTTGTTGGTCTACTGCTTGCACATATCCACGTAGGCTACATTATTCGTCATAATTTATGACAGTTCAGACTTTTGAATGCAGAAATTAATGAGCTGAACGCCTATAAGTTATTAATTTTACTTTTGAATAGCTTTAGTGACAAGAATACTTAGCGGTTGTTTTACGATGAAATAATTCGAAGAACCGAAATAAACATCCACCCTTTTTGACAAAGCCTTTTTTCAAGACACAATGTTAAAAACACATCAAGTTATTTAAAAATATGCCTACATATTTAATTACGATCGCAGATATTTTTAACATTCAACAAATGTAGGTGTACGTGATTGTGAAGTTAATACGTACGGTTTGTTTTGAAGACTTTATGTTAATGATTAGACATAAAGTGTCGATGACTAATCTAAGGGACTTTTAATAACAACAAATATGCTATTAGCACGTACGAATCTATAAAATGAAGGTCTTTATGACATGGAGGAATTCTTATTGATTGTGATCAAGTTAACAAGGAGGCAAACTAGTCAAGTTTGCAATTCTATGAATTGTAGACAAAAATAACATAACATCACGCCTGTATTCCCCGAAGGGTTAGGCAGAGGAGTATCTATAGGACACCCACATTTCGCCAGTTATGTTTAAGTCCCATGTAAAAGTGTAAAAGGGGGCGAGCCTATTATCATCAGCCACAAATGCAGACTCCGGGCTGCTTGGAATTTCCAGATGGAAAAACCAAACAAAACTTTGCCCGACCCAGGAACCGAACCCAGGACATTATGCTCAGCAATACCACTTGCGACCACTGGACCAACAAGGCAGACAGAAATATTTTTCTTTCGCCATTTGACGCTTGATATTTTCTCCATCCACTTGTATTTTTAGGCCTTATATAGAAGTACTTTAAATTTATCTTCCTCCTTTTTGGAGTTGGTTAAAATAACCTATTTCATGTCAATGAACCGCAAAACAATGATTTGATTGATTTTAAATGTCAAGTTTACCCTGACAAAATATGGATGAACACTGATTCACAAACCACGTAAAGAATTCACAATAATCAAATATTCAGTCTCCATCGGTCGTAAAGAAGATTGGGTCCTTTCTGATAAATATTACGTACACATGCTTACAGCAGAAGTGGCGATAAACCTAAAACAGAGGTTAAGAGCGTGCATTCTAAAAGTGGGCAATGTTGCAAATAACTGTCAAATATTTTGCTGTTTTGATTAACTAAAAATATCGATCTATAGTGAACTAAAATATTGATTATAGAATGCAATAATTAATATCGTGATACTGTAACAAAAAGTATTTGGAAACTTCCAAAAAATTCCAATTTTACACATAAACCGGTTAAAACATAAAATTCAGTGTTATGATTGCAATTTATCCTTACTATATAATATTATAAATTCGAAAGTTACTCTGTCTGCCTGTCGGTCTGTCTGTCTGTCTGCCTGTCTGTCTGTCTGTCTGTCTGTATGTTACCTTTTCACGCCTAAACCACTGAACGGATTTCGATAAAATTTGGCAAGGAGATAGATTTTTCATCGACATACCACGTGGGCGAAGCCGCAGGCGGAAGCTAGTTATTAATATATTAGTGCACTATAGAGCAAAAATTTCATATTTCCATACAGTAGGTAAAATAATGACTAAAAACAGGTAAATATATATGACGCGTATTTGCGAAGTTGCCAACTTTTAGAATGCACGCTCTTAATGACGTTGGAGCTCCGAATATACTTATAAAGGTATAGAGTACTTCAACAGTTCATGTTAAGAAGTTGTCTACAGAAGGTTCTAGCACACATTAGGCAAACAAAGCTGCAAAAGTACGGAGAATAGATTACATTTCCGTACGTATACCTGCAAACCCACATTTTTTACATCACACAGACTGATAGTCAAGTTTTTTGAAAGCATTCATCAACAAGATGAAAATCATGGTCTGTTAGTTCGCATAGAATTCCAAATTCACGCTAAAAATATATTCCTGCCAAATAAAAAGCATAAAAAATTGCTTCCAAAATTCATTTTTAAACCTAAGTTTGGGAGCATAAAGTCGGAAATTGAACAGCAAGTTATATTATCAGATGCAATAAAAATGTCTGTATACGGCTAAAGTTACAAAGAACACTTCAATTTCAATATGGCATGCGAAAACACGGTCAAAGCGAGATTGCACTCAGAAACAAAAGCACTCGCAACAATTAACCGAATCATAGTAATTACATCGCATTGGAAACGATACCATCATTTTAGTATTAATTCTTTTATTTCAGTAAAAAGAAACAAAGGGCGGCAAGCAACCCTTTCGGCACGTGGCATGCCATATGCCACTAAGGTTAGGGTGCTCAAATCTGGCAACAATAAAACGGTTTACGCGAATTTAAAGGCAGCGGAGATCGCCAACTGTAAGGTCTTACGTAGTTTACTAACCTTTATTCAAATTGAATGATTTTACTTTTATGTATTGTCAGTGAACATCGATGGTTGTAAACTTTAGTGGCAAAACTGTGTTGAAGTGAATTTTGGAGGTAATTTTGAGGATTGTTGGAGTTATGTGAACTTGAAAGCGAGTAGGAATGAGGTTAAGAGCCTAGTTACATCATATAGACTCTAAAGTTTAGAGTCTAAACTATACGAGCAGGACCATACCAAAGAAACGAGAAATGTTTTGTGGAAAAGATGATAATAATTAGGTTATCATATTGAGATGGCGGCTACTAAACATGGGAGAAGCAGACATGCGATCCCTAATTCTATGACTGAACACCATCAGATATACAGGGTGAAATTGAATTCATGGGCATCCCCTTAAGGGGTCATTGTACTCATCATTATGACCAACTTTCACTATGGGACCAACACTGAAATCGCGAAAAAAAAAAACAATACATTTATGTTCGCATATTATTTTTTTTCGCGATTTTTGAAACTCGTGCCTAACATAAACAGCCCATAATGTCCCACTGCTGGGACACAGGCCTCCTCTCATTGAGGAGTGGGCCGTAATCCACCAAGAGGGCCCAGCGCGGTGTTGGTAGATGTCACAGTCTTCGAATTTTTGGTTCTAGGACATCTCAGTTTCTTCACTATGTTTTCCTTCACCGTTTTGAGAGCAATGGTGATGAAATAATTTACTCAAAGTCAAGCGCCTGTTGGAGTTCGAACCTACGATCTACAACTCGTAAGTCGGCCGTTACCATTGGACCACCACTGTTCTGAGAGAAAGTTCCGTTTGCACTAATGCGTTGATCAAATAAATCACAACTTCTTTTCTTCAAAATACGTCACACCTTTCATTCACACAACTTCATCGGATCTCCTAAATCCCCAAATCGACATCTGCCATCAAAAAAGCGTTATAACAAAACAAAATCCAATAATTATGACTGCAGAATAATTATCACTGTAATCCGCGGGGTGAACAGATGCGACATGGAACACCGGGCCACTCGCGCGGCCACTGTATCGTTCATAATTGTTTTTTTTTATCCTTTTCACTAGATCCCCATTCTACTCTTTGTAATTAGCCATCGACGTTGATTCTCTGAGTAATTATGGAGCCGTTGGACTTTGGAGCACACTTGGTCTGTACTTTGTTTGTTTGATGTTTTAATTTTAATAATTATTCATTTTAATTGTGTATGTTTTATTAAGTATAAGTATATGGTGTCGGTGTATGTTGGCCTGAGTTGTGCGGGATGAAAACAAAGGCTGGAAAAAAAACGAGAGAGGCTTACAGTATTCGCTTATGATGTTTAAAATCCGACATCTTGGCTGACAGTACCAACCTCTCGCAAAATGGGTTGTACCATCTGACGAGTAACCCTAGCACCGCGCGAGCTCATTGGTCAAATCAAATAGCGCGCGCTTCTCCGGCTTCCTGTTCACACTTCCATCCCTTTTCACGAAATCAATCCTACAGATTGCAAGAAAGCGAGAGAAAAGATGATAAAATATGAACACATAAAACAATGAAAATTATAGTGATAGAGGTTGAAAATAAAACTCGGTTATCTAAATTGTGTATTTAGTGCATTAATAATAAGAACGTTGATTTGGATGAAATTTGACACATAGGTTGACCTGGCATGACCTGGCATAACCTGGCATGACCTGGCATAACCTGGCATAACCTAGGTTAGGACATAGGTTACTTTTTATCCCGATTGTCGCGCCTCGAGATTTACGCGGCTGAAACCGGGGCGCAGCTAGTACATCAAAAAACAACACTAAAAATCGTACACAATACGTTCTACTATTTTCACGTTACTATTTATAACGTGACGTGTATTTTGATTTCTCATTAATAGGACACGACTTTTAACCGGTAATGGATAGAAAAAAACTGTATAGCTTTTATCAAAATGGTACTTACACAGTAGCAGTAACACCGAATGAACTACATCAAAAAACACAGCAACACGACTTCATTAACAGTCACCCGTAAACTTCACAAAGGCAACTCACAACTGTCAATTAACCCTTTGCAAATTGTACCGACGCATATTCAAATATTTTGACCCTCGCCAAAGGAGCATAATCCACGATGTTCAACATTCATATTTATTACATCGCGCGTGTAAGCGACTCGTAATAGAATAAAGCTATTGTGCCAGGAGGGCCGATTTAACCCTTTCATACTGCGCTAAGAGAAACGGCTGCTAATGGTCTTATTTTGCCTAATGATGCCCCTGAGTTAGGGTTGTTACTGTTCCAGATGGAATGATAAGTTTATGTATGAATTTCTATTTGTTCTTGGGGTATTGTGGGAACTGTGCGCAATTAATAATTATTGTACTAACTTTTGAAAAGGGCCTGATTCGGAGTAGAAATAATGGTGATACTAATGACTCTATTATACAATAAAATTAATTCTTATGAAATATCATAAATAATTTATAAAACATGTTAATGAATAAACGGAACGTTATTACCTAAAAAATCATAAGCTCTAATCAGTATTCCTCATTTGTTCAGCTGTAGGATTTGAATAATGAATTTCCAATTTTTTTGGCGGAAAAAAAGTAATTGCTTTACATTATCGCCCCTAACCTAATAACAAACAAGCACCCCATTGTTTGCAGTCTGAAAAAATAGCTTAAGGGCTGAAGTATGATAATGATCATTCTTTTTCGCCCGCCTGATTGCACCTAAATGATGAAGACAAAAAATATTATAGGAATTAATCTTGCTTCCCAATCAGCGACTATGCAAATATGGCGGCAGATGCGCCCGCGCAGCCCGTGCCGTACCGTAATCACGCGCATACTAACATAATGATGTTTATAATAATAACCTGTTATTTTTAACAGTTAATTTATAATATAAGTAGGTATTTTATTATGATTCCGATGTGGCCATTATTTTGTTTCGCATCTTGAATAATTATCGCCCTAGGGCGTTGTGTTATTGAGAGGTTAGGTATTTTTGTGTCGTTTATTTGAGAAGCTTATTTTAATTATTACTAATTTGTTTGGCTTATGAGGTCACTAGTGATTTTCGATTTCTGTAAAATCATGATTGCTTGGCTAAAAGAGAAATCATTAAAACTAAAAAATATTAGTAGGTACTTACTTAATTTTTGTTTCATAACCTTAAGTAGTACTTATGTACCTACGGACTTAATACGCTGCTTGGCTGTTGGGCAAGTGAGATACTATAAAAAAAGTATGTAACTAGTTAATTTTGTTACTCTTCAATCAAAAAAATCTGCCTAGCCTTTTCCCAACTATGTTAGGGTCGGCTTCCAGTCTAACCGGATGCAGCTGAATACTAGTATTTTACATGGAGTGACTGTAACTGGGTAACCCCTTGGTAAGACTGGTTGTCAGACTTTCGGCCTCTGACGAGTGGTAAGAACTGTCAAAGATCCACGAATGACAGCCGGGACCATCGGCTTAACGTGCTTTCCGAGGCACGGACGAGTCTCAGTATGTAAAGATGGTCACCCATCCACGGACCAACCCCGGCAAGCGTAGCTTAACCTGAGGGATCGACCCTGCGGCTATTATTACTTAGCCACGAGCTCATTCCCAACTAATGCCACTGTTCTTCCGCGCTGTTGGATTTACAACCGTCGTCTCAGCGCCGAGGATTGAAAATAGAACAGTGCAAAAGAACAATTGACTGTTACTTTGGCTGTCACTTGATGACGAAACTGGCTGTTAGTAAACAAAATAATTAACAATCCAATCCGTACCTACAACACCTTTTGTTACTTTTAATCCCAATTAATTTGAGGTCTGCGCAAACTTGCAATTGATGTCATTTTAAACTAATTTACAAAAACACTTTATTATTATTATTATTTATTATTTAAACTTTTCGCACTAAAAAAGGTACAAAGGCGGACTTAATGCCTGAGGCATTCTCTACCAGTCAACCAAGTGTGGTGAAGAGATTAGATGGCAGGTGCTCTAATTGAGAGGAACAAAGAGAAAAATAATAATATATCGTATTGCATTATAGATAAAGCAGGTTTACAGTACATAAATAAGGTATAAACTTATGATACATATACTTACACATATATTTACTATAATAATTTAAGTATATAAATATATGTATACTTACAGTTCTTATTTTCGGCCACCATGTAAGAAATTATTCTTAAGAGGCCTCAATTACTGTATTGACAATTACAAGTGCCTGTATAAAAATAAGTTCTGTCGCCTCAGTACGAAATAATGATAAGCAAACATTTAATATTTTTGTACACAGACTACCAAATACAGGTAAAAGTCCGTGGGCCTACCGATTGTTTTGAATTTTGTTGAACTGTATTCTTTTAGGTTGTGTCTTGAAAGAATAATGTAAATGAACGTAGGCCGACAGGCGCCGAATTGATGTCTCAAGTAGAGACAATAAAAAAATATGAAAACTTACAGAAACTTCAGTTAGTACTACTGTTTTTGGAAACAACTAGTGTATAAGATACTTGTTTTCTTCGTTTTACTGTCTTTTTATTATTTGTTTGGTTCAGAAATGAGCAGAATAGAACTTTGCAATACAAAAAATAGAGTGAAACGGAATAGCATTTGTTAATTTTTTTTATCAAACTACAATTTAATGTGTCAAATACAGGTATGTTTTATTTACCGCCTCTGGATGGGTTCCCGTTAAATAATATCAAGTAAATTCATTCCATTTTTATTTATGCAATAATTAAAGTGCTATCTGCGGACATTTTGAAACAAGTCCTTATATTTTCAATTGACTATCTATAAAAGTAGTATATTGTGAATTAACGGTCTCAGACACTTTAAGGTGAAAGCGTCAGTCTAGCCCGCGGAATGAAATGTTTGATGTATGTTGGCCAAAAGATGATTGGCGAAAGTATATACCAAATATGTATTTACAGAATCATAATCATTTAAATCATCAGTAGGTACCATAAACGATTTTCTTTCCTACATTTTTACCCATAGCCTACTGCGTGGTATTACTGCGTATATTTTTATTCATGTACCGTCACCTACGTCAATCATACATACATTAATTATTTATGTAGAGGTTGGTAGTCGAAAGTCGAGAGGCTGGTAATAATGTGTGCGCTATCGAAAACAATCGTCCGATAAGTGGACGCCAAGGGCGACTCATTCATATTGGTAGGTTCTGTTTGGGACTTTAGGAATTGAACCTCTATACAGGCTGTAAGGGTAAAGACTCTCGTCATTCAAACCATGGGTAGTTGACTTAAATATAAAAATAAATAACCGAACACAACAACAAAAAAAACGTTATTTTCATTAAAAGATTTTAAAAAGTTTCTATCCGACACCGTGCTCGCTAGCGAAACAGCTGACTGACTGAGGGAGGTGTCGCGCTCGCGGCCGATCAGGTCACATCCAGCACCCCCAGCCCGTGTTGAGACAAGAGCTACGGCTACCCTATGCGCTAGGGCAACGAACTTGCGTCTCTTGTGGTAAAATGTAGATTAAAAAAAATAAAAAAAGTTGTAATTTTCCATTGATTTTACTTTCTATAAATGAAACCAAACCACTGGTTGCAAGGATAACGGTGTTTACCCTAACACCCTGTATAGAGTGCGTTTCATCAAATAGTTCCTTTGCCGTAATGTTGGCTCCACTGTTAAATTTTTAAAACGGACCTATTAGGTAGCCCCGTAGCTTACTCGTATTGGTTCTACAACAGTGGAGCCAACATTACGGCATAGGAACTATTTGATGAAACGCACTCTATTAATGCGTTTGACAGCGCTGCAAGTGTTGCCAACGCCCCGTCTAGTTTCATTACGAAGTTACTGGAATCACCGAACCGACAGTCACTCTAGCAAAGCGTCGCAGCGATGGTTGCGTGGTAGCTGTCTTCTGATGATAGAAGATGATGTGAGGGGAGCCACTGTCGTACCACATACACGACAAACTGCTATATTCCAGCACAATCTTGATGGTACTGAAGCTGCTAAACCACTAAAACGATGACCACTTCTGGTAAAGGCTATCCTGCGCCGTAACATTAATTAATTGTTTGGTTGACAGGAAAAGGTTGTACATAGGTTCCACGTCCACAGCGCAGTTGAATTCAGTAAACCCCTGATGATAAATTAATAATTATTTTTAATTATACCACTTTACCAGGTCGTATTATAATCTTTTTTCCTCAATCAAAATTAAATGATGACATCAATCGATTTAGCACATTTTCAAGGGATTTAAAAATCTATTCACTGTTGTAGGTGCCTTACTATAGAAAATAAGGATTCTTAGATTTAAAATCTTTTTCTACTATGAATAAAACATTAAAAACATAAATGTGCACATTTTTATCAACGTTTCTCATCACTTATTATGTGGTCTGCATTTCAACGATAGGTAATTTTAAAAGGTTGAAAACGAGTCCCCAATGGGTGGACTATTATTGTCAAATGTATCTATATGTTCATCTAATTGTTAATTTTATGCTTAAATACTTCAACTGATTAATATCACCTTGCCATAAACTTGAAATGTCCGGCATAATACGTCTTCAAATAAAAAAAGACACTCAATTTAAGTTATTTACGATCTTTTTATAATTGATCGTTAAAATCATTCGTTAATTAACAAAGTTTAGACGAAAAAAACTATAGAATGAATCCTTTAATTGTGGTTTTTAAATAGAATATCTATTAATTTAAATTGAGTTAGTTCTGGGTAGTCACTATTATCTAGTCTGTAGTTCAGCACGTGTAGCATGACCGCCGAAGAAACGGAAGAAACAAAATGTGTAAGAAAATAAATGCGATACACGTTGAATATAAAGATACAATGCTACAGGGATCTTTTGGCGCTCGAATGACATTACAGGGAGGCGCTGTTGGTAAACATTTTGTGAAATTGTCCTGTGAAATGTATTGAAAAAACTAGATGGCGGCGTTAGTTCTGATTTTAACCACGCGCCGCAAGATTCTTGTGCGCGCTACAGTCCGGCCGTCGAGAGAATGCGTTCTTGAAACCTGTGAGTTGCATACTAACGAATATGTGTTTTGCGAATTTGATCCTTACTACTTTTAGAAATTGTACAACTGACAGGTGTCAGGAACACAATCTCTCGACGCCGACGGCCGGACTGTAGTACAACTTTTCTTAATGTCCCTCGGCAAACTTCGTGTTTCGTTAGTCGTCGGATTTCTATCAGTTGCCCTTTGCACTTGGTGCATACCGGACGCTCTCAATCGACTTGGAAGTATATAGATTTGTATGTATTTTATTTAAAAAATGGGAGGAAATAGTTTAAGGAAAATAGTTTTGCAGCTCTATAGAGTTCACCCGGAAATCAAAACAAAACATCAATAAAGTAAGTACTTAGTTTTGAATTCATATTATTATAAACGACAAATCTAATAATTGATGGGCATGGAAATTAGCGTTCGTTTGTATTTGGAAATGCGATGATAACCGAGGGGCATTAATAAAATAGTTGTACTTGTCATGTCTATTCTTCGTAGGATACAGATAGAAGTGTGCATGCTACGCGTGCTGGTCTTAAGTGGAACATACTCTTCTATACTCAGTCGGTGGTCCGTAATACTTATGAAAGAAAGGCTTGGTACAATAAATAAGGCTTGAAACAGAGGTGTCGGTCCACTGTCCCTTATAATGCATCACTTGTGTATTAATTCCTAATGCTTGTTTTAAAATAACGAATGAATTATGCCGTCTGTGGCAAGGGCAACTATTCAAAGATTTTGAATTGATTAAGGGCTTGCATTGTTATTTTTCTGCGGGCAATCAATCTTGCTTTGTTCTGCATATAATTTTGATTGCTTATGAAATAGGGATTTTATTTGTGGGTTAAGGTGGAGGAATTATAGTTTCTACAGCGATGACTTGGTGAAGACCGCGGGAATTTGCTGGATGCGAGAAGCACAGAACCGGTCGAAGTGGCGGTGCTTGGGGGAGGCCTATGTCAAGAAATGGACGTCTTTCGGCTGAAATGATGATAATGACGATTGTAATTTTAGTATTTTTACAAGACTTATCTTTGACTGTGCATTACTTTTTTCTCAGTCTGTGAATATAAATAATTGGTTTTATAAAGTAATCCTACTATTACTTACCTAAATATTATAAATGTTTGTTACTCAATCACGCAAAAAAAGCTGAACGGAGATAGTTTATAGCCCGAATTAAAACATAGGATTCATTTTCCATTCCTCTCTAGAAACAATTCTGAAATCCACGCAGACGAAGTCGCGGGCTGAAACTAGTCAATAATAAAACATTTTTTTTTTTATTTACACATTGCATCTGCATCAATCCTAAATTATACCTACTGAAATAGTTTGAATTTTAACATAAACCAGAAGAAATTCAATCAACATATTAATTAAAATGTTCTTATTTTTAGTAATAGCTTTACATGTTTGGTATCATTTATTATTTAAATGGCAATTTTTAATTAACCTGGGATTAATCGATTTCAAAATTAGCGAAAACCTAT
The DNA here is from genome assembly GCA_947363905.1 of Lithophane semibrunnea. Lineage (NCBI taxonomy): Eukaryota > Metazoa > Arthropoda > Insecta > Lepidoptera > Noctuidae > Lithophane > Lithophane semibrunnea. The sequence continues at coordinate 7,743,018 of OX376201.1, read as the reverse complement.
TAATCAAAGTCAAAAGGTTCAGCATTTGAGCGTTTAGGTACTATCACATATCAATGTATAAATCATAAAAGTAATTATAAATATTCCTTTGCAAAAATAAATGACACGTTTTTAGGAATCTATAACTATACCTAAATAAAGTTGGTTTTCGTGTCTGTCTGTGTGACAACGTTGTTCTTCTAAAAGACGCAACATAATTTTGATGCGGCTTTCACCATCATTTAGAAGATTTATTCCGTAAAGTTCATGTATAAATATTAGAATCTTGATGTTTAGTCAAGTTGTAACACCGTGCGAAGCAAGGGCGCGTCGCTAGTCTTCTACATCTTCACTAATATTATAGCTAAAAATGTTGTTTTTTGTTTATAATGAATATATCATAATGAATCAAAAAACAAATAGCCCGATTTAAAAAAATCCTACTAATATGGATTGATGGATGGATGTTTATTACTTTTTCACGCAAAAACTACTGAATGGATTTAGATGAAAGGCACAAAGATAGTGTTTATAGTGTTCGACCTACACATTTTATCCCGATATTCCCACGAGGTCGAGACTTATGCGGGTGAAGCCGTGAGGCGCTGCTAGTAATTTATAAAGATAATCACGCGGGCAAAGCCGCTGGCGGAAGCTAGTTTATTATAAAATTGAGTCATCACAAAAACTTAGTTCGGTTAGATAAATAATTGATTGCTATTACATAAGTATGTAGGTGTGTACCTACATATTATACATAATGTATTCTTGCCAAATATATTCTTATAAGCTTGTCATCGAATATTTCAAAATCTTAATTATATTTTTTATGATTTCTCAGAATTATAATTATTACACCCAATTAATAATTCAAATCTTGTTTATTTTAAATGGTGATTCAGAATGACATTAAAATGTCAATTTGTTATGATAAAAACGTAAATTTAAGAGGCGTTGGTATATTTTTCGTTCGTTTATAATTTAAGGATTTATGTTACGACTGTAATTAATGAGAGGAGCTCGTGGCTAGGTAATAACAGCCGCTCGGGTCGATCCATCAGGTTAAGCTACGCTTGCCGGGGTTGGTCCGTGGATGGGTGACCATTTTCACATATCGAGACTCCTCCGTGCCTCGGAAAGCACGTTAAGCCGTTGGTCCCGGCTGTCATTTGTGGATCTTTGACAGTCGTTACGAGTCGTCAGAAGCACGAAAGTCTGACAACCAGTCTAACCAAGGGGTATCGTATTACCCAGTTACTGGGTTGTGGAGGTCAGATAGGCAGTCGCTCCATGTAAAATACTGGTATTCAGCTGCATCCGGTTAGACTGGAAGCCGACCCCAACGTAGTTGGGAAAAGGCTAGGCAGATGATGATGTTACGACTGTAATTAATCACATTTTTGTTTTTCTTTTCTTTGTTTTGGCGATATTTCTTTTATATTTACTTATTAATCACTAATTACAAGGTTATATTTTAATTAATAAATTATATTTGACATTCCAGACTTTCAACTTTCAGGAAACATACATTTTAAAGTGTTTACAATTAAGACATTGAAACAAACCTTTAAAGTTCGCTATAAAAATATTTGATAATGTTAGGTAGTTTATCGATTAAATTACATACGTTTTTAAGGGTGCTAATATAGAACGTTGTTGACGATTTATCAAAACTGTACAGAAATTAATTTACACACATTCACTAAAACATAGAAACGGTAATGAATGTAGGAATAGTGTCAACATTATTATTTATAATCGAAAGCCATTTCGAGTCCAACATTTGGCAATAAATTAAAATAGTTTATTGGACAGTAAATCTGTTCAGTTGTTGATACAACAGTGTTGGATTACAAGTTGATTTGTGACGAGTTACAATTATGACCTATACGGTTTCTGTGATAATTCTACGTCGATACGGGATTTCAGGTTTGGTTCCACATTGAACACAAAAGTTGTTCATTGATGAGTACAATGACCTCTTAAAAGGTTTCCAGTTATTACATAATACACCTAATATAATGAAAATCGTTAAATAAGGGATGAAAGTGTATGGAAGTTCGTCATTTTTTCCGAGGGAAAATCCAATCGGGTGCAAGTCTTGTTAAACATAAAGAAGTTATTTAGTCACAAGTCAAGCTTCATAATAAAACCGTTTTAATATACCCAGTAGCGTTCGCCACGACAAATCTGTCTAATCGGCAAAGTATCGTTCGCCTGTACAAGGCCTAAGGCTGCGCCCGCGGCTGTCCGCGTGTCAATTGTAAGTTTGACAAAGTCATTTAATTAATCGATTTTCTGCAGCTTATATGTACAAATAACAAACACACAGCTGTTCTCGTTTATTATATTTAAATAACAATTTTATTAGTTAAGAGAAGATGCTAAAATAATTTATAGGCTTAGTACATCTGCTGAAAGTTATTATTATTTGTCTGTAATAAAATTATTTAATAGGCATGTATTAGAATAACTGAAGATGGATTTGGGCTCAATTCACACTGAAAAGGCAGCGGACAGCAGCGACGCGGCGAGCAGTTTTAATGACAAGGCATTATCAATTTTATGTGAAATGTCAAAAAATACTTATAGATACGCTTGAGCGATTTGACTCACGCCAGCGCGAGAATACAAGAGACGCCGTGAGGCCACGCGACGTGATTTTTTTTTTGTTGATATTGCACATAAAGTTATCGCAGCTGCTCGCCGCGTCACTGCCCGCCGCTGCCATTTCAGTGTGAATTAAGCCTTTAACAGTTTTTTTTGTCGTAATTCTAGAAGTCTAGGATACCATAATTCTTCGCTTTTAGGGATTACAAATATGAGACGAATATAGGCTACATCACCATCATCATTGGCTGCCTTGTTCCACCCACTGCTGAGTAAATAGGCCTCCTCCTTTTATACCATGCTACCCTGGTCTGTCCGAGTCTCACCCAGGTCTTCCCCGCGATCTTCTGTACTTAGGTTGTCCTAAAAAAGATGTGTGAATCTTTAATAGTAAGTAGGTAAATAAGTAAGAGTATTGCCTCATAATAATAATGTCTCGTGACGGAAACGAATAAGTGATGTGCTAAATAAATATATCAGATCTTGTATTGCTTTCAGATGAAAAAGCTTACAAAGTAATATAAAAAAATGGGATAACTATTTGGATCGTGGTACAAGATTCTATCACCCTTGTTGACCGTGTAGGTAATATGTTTGTACGTAGGTACAGCTAGACCTGATTCGAAATATATGAAGAATTATAACCTAAGTATCTGTTTCAGTAATCCGCAAGTCCACCAATACCTAATTGATTTACTAAGTATAAGTAAATAATCGCTAAAACCTGGCTACCGCCCTAAAATAAACTGTAATCACAAATAAATATCTCAGGCCCAGCACAGGACCTACAAATTTCATTTACATAAGGATTTTATTAAAGTTTTTATCTCATTTTGTGGCGTATGCGCGGAACGCACGGCGGGGTGTCGATGCCGGCGATCCACCGCCATTGTTGTTCGAATTTCGAATACGATCTCCTTACTCTTTGACATTCGCTTTTCAAAATTATACATTTAACTTTAAGTAAGTTTAGTAATTTTTAAAATGTCCTTTTTGGGATAGAGTTAATTTATGTTGGTGTTGTTTACTGTTATTGAATTTTATTGTGTTATCGGTAGGCACGTTTTAAGAACGTCATAAGTGGAGCTGAAGTTTAATCCGGTATTCAAATGAAACGATACTTAGGTACTTATGTACTACTGTAATATTGATAGTTACCAAATGAACCCGTTCCTGAATTGATAAAGTAGCCAATTGGTTAATATTATTTAGAAAACATTGTTCATAAATGATGCCGATTTTTAAATCTTCACTTATTTTACAAAGAAAATGCATGCCCTGTTTATCATTCCGACAAATCAATATTTTATTATCATTCTTCGACACCCCAAATCAACCACAAACACATTTTCTTTCATACAACTTTCATAATCTCCAATCCTATCTCCATCTCTTGGTTAAAAAATACACATGACCGAACAATAGCATTCCTCCGTTCGATTAATGACATTCGAGTACCTACCTATACGACACTCCTACACCTACTTAGTTGACATTATGTAAATACAGTTCCACTTTACATTGTCGTACTCATTATGCCGTGGAAGATTCGTTAGGTGAAGAAACACATGTTGTTTTATCGTATCTTTTTCGTGTATGGGTGCTGGTAAGTGTTGGATATGTTCTTTTGGTCGTGAATCAGTTTCTGTTGTTCAATGATTTTGGATTTTGCTTTTGATGGTGTATCGCAGGAATATTGACAAAATGTGATTATAATTAGTGTGATAGTGATTGAAAATAAATCTGCAATTCAAAAGCAGTTTCTCTAAACCGGCCTAGCCGTTTTTATCCAATAACTTTTTGTTAATATGTATTAATAAAATTTCACCAAAAATTACGTAACTTGTTCTGAAATGTCCTTATAATATAATATTATTCTCGTTACAAATTGTGATCACATTTTGACAGGACAACACCGTTAACAACAAAAGTGTAAACCAGGTACTTTCTTGCATCCATACCGCACATAGATACATCTTAGCTCACACAATGAGATGATTACAATCCGTATCTATAATACTTTACACTATAAAAAAAATAACAAGCCTCAGTTGTGGGCGAAAGAAAACAATTGATGCTCCTTCCTGCTCTAATTTTAGATACACTCGCCCAATGATAAGATCTAAGAATGATTTGATTAATTTGAACAAGGTTTTAATACAAAGAATAGTTAGGGCTAAGTATTTTTATTGTGGACGCGTGTCGATACTAATCTTTTGCGTTAAAGTTATTAATAACCTTGTGTGTAATGAAGTTTTAATGATTTTGGACGTATGTAGCTGTAGTACAGCTGTGTTTTGACCCCTTGCTTTTCAGAATAGTTTTTTATAATATTTTTCCAGTGAATTTTGGACAGCGTTGGTACACTTAAAATAAATAAATAAATGTGTGTCGTAATCAGTATTTTTTTTTCAGAAAAATCAGTTTTTTTTTAATTATCTAAAAAAATATTATCTATAAAAAGTTTTTCACACACCGTTTCATTTGAAATAATTTTTATGATAAAAAGGCTTTAAGAATGTAGTGTCTAATTATAAGCATAGGAATGAATATCGAAGAAATCAATACGTGATTTCTCCATATTTTAATATCAACACATTTTGGGTGTAGAGTTCTCGAATAACCCTTAACGTCAGCACTCAGCTGTTACGTCCACTTAATTACGTAACATCGCATAAAAAACTAAAAATACAACAGTATCTTTTTAATTTTAGCAGCCAAATATAACTCACGTATTTTATTGACACCTTTTTAGTGTTGATAATTTTAGGAGTGTTCAATTTCATTGAAAAAGAGAAACAAACTAAATCGTAATGGAAAGCGATACTTTTAAATCCTTGCTGAGAAAAAAACTAGTTAATGGCTTTTTTTTATCAGGCAATCTCATTCGGGATATTCATTAAAAATTGTAAAGGCATTTTCGCGAGGCGTCTTTGGAGGTATAAGGGCGTTTGTGAAGCGATCAGTTTTCTGCACCAATTCACTTGAACCGTATCAATTATGGTAATTCCTGGTTTAATTTCCTGGCGCAGATTAACTATACCCCCTCTAGTAATAAACCTGATTTATTAGGCGAAGTTTTTTTTATAATTTCTCCCTTGAATCTTTAAGTTTGATGGTGCCCGGATTTTGGGTAGAGCTGTGATTAAAACGATTTATGTCTGTCAATTATGTTTAATCGTTTGAAATCTGCTGATGATGATGCTGTTTTTTTTTTCCTGTAACGTGCAGCTAACAGGACACACAGGACAGGATATTAGGTGTCCCATCGTTTGTGGAACAGCACCACATTTACCCTCCAAGGCGAAGTTGTACATGAAGCTCCCTGATCAGGTCCGGAGTCTGTTTAAAGACACTTTTGCATTATGATACTCTAGGAGCAAAACTCCTAGAGTACCATAACACGCTACCTTAATACATTAAAAAAAGAAATTGAAGACTATAAAATAAGTAAGTAACCGTTACGTAAACATTACTTAACTACGTTTCTAAAGCGTTTCGTTAAGATAACGTTATTTTCCCATTTTCAGCATTACACATAGTTACATACAATAGTTGTACTGTTCCGGAATTTGCGCTCTGTTAAAACTTTACACATTGCACACGTAAGTAAATTACTTTAACTTAATAATATGTAAAAGTTAAGTGTGAATTTTCTGTGTATCTGCTGGGTTCCTTGCCTTTGGGAGTATTTTTGTCTCATCAGTTCGTGAGGCACAGAAAATGCTTAGGATAATCTGATAACTAGTTAGACTACTGCCTTGTCGTGCAAACATATGCCCTAAAGGGATTTACGTTGTTCAAGTTGCATCGATTCAGAGTTACAGTTTACAAAATATCACACTAAGTAATCTCAGTATTCTAGGGACATGGAATGGTAATATCTAATGTATGATAATGTATGTGATGTGTATGATTAAAGAAATTAATTTTATGTTTCTCTTCTCACATGTTGTGATGTTTTCATATCGTAGGCCCTTGAAAGAGACTTTTTCAGCAATTCGACGTGTGGGAATAAAAGCGGGAGTTTTCGAAGTAGACGTGGCGGCGACTCGACGTGGCGGGACTCGACGTCAAGGCGACTCGACGTGGCGGGAGTCGACGACAAGGCAACAAATCCTTACTTGTCAACTTCAAGTCTGATGAGAAAATGAATGGATGTTTTAACGTAGGCGAAGAAAGATACTTTGGGCTAGTTGGTAATTAGGTATCTAATATTAAATTCAGTCAAAATATGACTGAATAAAAATGAAAATATTAGGTGGTTTTGAAAAGTCTTATAATGTCTTATTTTGTTAACTTTTTTTGCCCCTACAGATATAAAACTAGAAAAAATATATTTACATCTCATCCCTTTACATGAATTACATCATTTATCTTTCACTTAGTATCACCTCATTCTTACTGATCCCTAAAAACAAAAACGCAGGTTCTAGAAAGCGTAGCGCGTTGTTACACCGAATTAAACAGTCTTAAACACAATTGAATTACTTGAATTTCCTCGTCGAGAGAACAAAAGCATTATTAAATACGTAATTATTCACATTTACTTGGCGTGCAAGGTTTTAATTCAAAGTTTCGAGGGAACGTTCGATTTAATACTAGCTGAACTAATTGGTAACGTGGGTCGGAGTAATTTTGTTTACTACCTTTTAAACGACCCCACCCACTTGCATCTCATTAAGTGTTTTATTGTAATTACCGACTTCTCGGACGTTGTAAGGAACATTTTGTTCAACACGAGCATTTTGTGAAATTATATGAGTCAGTCGTCACGGTGTGCGAGGTTCTTTAATTTCATGTTTATTTTACTTTTGTTATGAATGTCTGAGCCGAGTCCTTTGCACGAGTTCTTCAACTTCATTTGTGAAATCAGTACGGTTTTTTTTTTTTTTTCTGAAATTAGGCCTGTGACACCAAGGGAATCAATGACAAGCGGCACTCTACGTGATGTATGTGGCCTTTCTTGTAGGTTATTTGATACCGAAGTGATTTATGATATTAAAAATCACTAAGGGTGGATTTCATCAATGAAACTGAATGCGATCAACATTTCTAAAACGCGTTCAAAAGCTGATGTTGTCAATATTCCATATCAATTTTGACACTGACAGCTCTTGAACGAGTTTAGATGGACGCGTTCAATTTCACTGGTGAAATCCGCACTAAATGAGTGTAGTGTTGATCTGTTGAAGCAGTGAACTTTTCCCGTTTTCAATTATGTCAAAGCTAGCTAGTACATCTCTAATTTAGGATATTTTTGGCCTTCTATTGATTTTATCTAACAATAATGCTTTAACAGATTGTTAACATACATTTAGCCGTTTAATACGGTACAGTTGAGTACAACAATCGCATTCATTGCGAGCTTTACAACTTTCCGGAACGCATCAACCACGCGACGAAATTTCCCAATTACACCTTTCAAACGAGTGTACTCGACTGTACGCTGAATTTTTAGTATCTGATTCACCTCGACTGCCTAAACTTCCTAGAAAAGAGCCAAAATTTTCTCAAAAGGCTCACTAACTGTCATATATTATCATAATTTTATATAAGCGCTACTGTTAGATTCTTGCCGATACGTTTACAAGCACCTAATGATGCCTTTTGCTTGCAAAGTAAGTCCAAGAAGCAACTGTTAGAAAATTTTATTGCCAAATAACGGCTGTTAAAATGAGTCATTCTATAATGCGAGGTCACAAATTTCTTTATTCGACGCACAAGTGTGTAGAATGCTAATACAAACACGAGGAAAAAACAATTTGTCCTGGCTAGTTTGTATGTTTTAAAGCGCATTTTAATTGTGTACTCCTTTCTAAATGCTGGTATGCGGGTACTTACGATATTTCTTTTGCGTGCTTACATAAATGACTGTTGTCTTTGTAATGTTTTTAAATACTTTTTATATATTGTGTATGTATTTGGGGTAGGAGGACGGTACTAAGATTTTTTTTACATTTCATCACATACTGAATGTTTAACAGTCAAATCAGATAGGAAAACCTGTATGTTATCTACAGTCTCTGGTCTTCCCTATGGAAGGTATCATCGTACCATGTCAAGCAGGACGGTTCCTGGTTCAAACAATATGTTGGTTTTCAAGTTATTATTGTTATTAAGAGCCGGTATTGTCCCACTGAACTGTCTTTCCACTTCTCTAGCCCCCAAAAATTCTGGAAAAACCAAGGGCTCACTTGTATAGCTACTTCCAGACAAAATGATAAAATGCCATTCCTGTCTAGCCTTTTCCTAACTATGTTGGGGTCGGCTTCCAGTCTAACCGGATGCAGCTGAATACCAGTATTTAACATAGAGCGGCTGCCTATCTGACCTCCACAACCCAGTATCCGGGTAACACGATACCATACCATTACGAAACCTACCATTATTAAACGAATAAATAAATTCCTGTTATCTCTAAGATAATAGGAATTCAAAGATAAAATTAAAAAAACGAAATGAGCTTCTACAAACTTTTAGAATTATTAATAGGAAGAATAATAAATAATATAACTTTCGTACATAATAATATAGCACATACTCAACTACATATCCACTAAACAGTGATCGACGCTTTTATCCTTACAAGCCACGTTTCCGACCCGATGCGGTAATTATCGCTTGAACTCATAATTAGCTGCATACGCTGCAGCGCTGGCACACGGATTGTCCTAATTGCGAAGCAATTACTTATAATCGTTATACTGCGAACTTCAAGCGTAAAGCGCTTTATGTTAGCGTATTCACAATTTCTTTGAATGGAATCAATCTTTATGCAAATGTTTCGTAGTGCTTTATGATTTACAGCTGCGTAAATGTGAATCGTTTCATTCTATGTGCATCTTTAAAATGATTTCACATTAAATTAAAATACAAGAGCATCGAAGTTATTAGATTTTGAACTTCGAAACAGTAATAATTGCTTAACACACGATCAATCACAATCAGATTCATTTTGACAGTTCAATAACATTCATTGTGTTGTTTACGTTGTTGAGTAGACAAATTTTTCGAATTTATGAAGCAATGGATAAGCAATATCCTTCAAAATGATTACCTTTTTACTTCCTAATTTTTGTCTAGTCAAATGATTTTCATTCTGTACAAGTGTACATAAATAAAACTCTCTGTTTTCTCTGCCGAGTTGGTATGAATCTTGTTCTTCTTTGATAGCTTTTTTTATGTTGAGATCTCATCGGATGCCTTCTTCCGCTCTGAGCGGAGCGGAGGGCGTGTCAGACTTGTACTGACTAAAACCCACCTGTGTACCTTCACGCCCCGGTATCCCTTTCGGACTTTCCTGCAACCCCGGCAGTTCTTTGATAGCCTGACTTCAACTTTTCTTTTTTCATTTTCGATCCACTAGGAGTTTCAACGTCATCTGTGTTTTTTGGATACGCCCAGTGCACTTTGGGCCGTCGTTCTACTGACAAGTTGCTGACTACCTAATATTTGAGCTATTCTCATAAGTTTGTGCCGATTCGAAAGAAGAAGCTCAGCAGTAGGTAGTTCCAATACATTTGAATCATAGATCAAAATAATTATCCAAGCGTTGCGATAAATTGATAGCCTAAAGCGCTTATTTCGCAGCAAATTATTAGCACAATCAAAGGGTGTGGGAACTTGCAGCGCCTGATCCGAGATTTAATTGTCGGACTTATAGCCGTAACCTTTAATTATACATCGTTTATAAATAATGAGCTGAGCTTACGGTAGATATTATTCTTGCTAATATTATAAACGGGAACGTGCGTTGGTCTGGTGCTTATAATTTTGCAATGGCAACATCGATTAATTTGATGGCGTTTATTGAATTCGTGTCTAGGTATCATAGATTTTATGTTCACTGTGATCATAGTACTTACATAACATAGACCATCTTTACATACCGAGACTCCTCTTTGACTCTGAAAGCACGTTAAGCCATTGTCAGTTAGCCTGGCTGTCATTCGTGGATCTTTGACAGTCGTTACGGGTCCGCAAAAGCCCGAAAGTCTGACATGGTTGTCATACGACATGTCTTACATATATGGGTAATACGATACCCCTTGGTAAGACACCAGTCTTACCAAGGGGTATCGTATTACCCAGTTAGTCGGTTGTGAAGGTCAGATAAGCAGTAGCTCCATGTAAAATACTGGTATTCAGCTACATCCGATTAGACTGCAAGCCGACTACAACATAGTTGGGAAAAAGCTAGGCAGATTGATTGTGATCATAATACTTAAACTTTTTAAATCTAAGAAATAGCGTAGCTTACCACTCCTGGGCCACCTCCCAACAATCTTGGTGACGGTCTATTCATGCCGGTACAAGTAAGGAACAAGGAGAAGGCTATAATGCCACAAAGTTAGTGTCTTACATAGCAGGAACTGCAATTGTATATGCATTTACAGTTATGCGACGCGTGCAGTGCTGCACAATTAATGTTGCGATACACGTTGCACTAATGTTCCTAAGTTGCATTACACTTTGCACTTATGTGTGTTGCTTTAAATGTTGTTTTGAGCAAAGTAGGTACTGTTACAGTAAATAACATTTAAAATGCCTGTACAATAAATAAAACAAGTGTAGCTGTTTGTGGTTTACCGAAGGAAACAGCTAAAGAAGATGAATCTCCCCATTCTTTTATTCTGACTGCAGCACTGATGTACGCTCTTCACGACGTAAGGTCCATAATGACCACAATGTCAGAATAATAATCAATATATATGCATTCAAACAATAGCTACTGTTTTTCGTTAAACAGTAGTCACATAGAAATAACATATGTTGTTTATATGGTAATCCGAAACTTGAGATTCACAATTCTCACATACATTACAAGCGGTTTGTTTTTGATGTCCAAAGAACCTATGCAGGACCACATCCACAGAGTGACAGCTGTCAAATAAAATAAAACTATGTGTTTTCAATGTTAGGGTGCATTATCCTTTGTAGGCCATTTGCTGTCTCGGGGTTGATTTTTCGTGCACCTCACGACTGGTTGTTATAAATTTTAGTGTGGGATTTTGGAAGACGATACCATAAAATGACAGAGAACTAAGTTCATGATCATACTCATTGGTTGCATGTAGGATAAAAAACCGGCCAAGTAAGAGTTGGACTCGCGCACGAACTGTCTGTCTGTCTGTCTGTCTATTCGCGATAAACTCAAAAACTACTGCACCGATTTTCATACTGTTTTCACCAATTGATAGAGTGGTTTTTGAGGAAGGTTTTAGTATATAATAACCGACATCCACGCAGGCTTAGCCGCGGGCATCAGCTAGTTAAAGATAATTCTGAGTGTGCATCCGAGTATCGCGTAAGGATTTTCTTTATAGACCGGACAATCGCAAATCTACATGAGTCTACTCTACTGCGTTGCTCCAAATATCAGTATCACCTATAATGAATTTATGTCTACTCTGGTTAGGGCAAGTGACTTACTACTCTCGTACAAGACTGTCGAAATGCTCCTCAATTTTGACATGACAACAATTTCAGAGGCAGAATGCCGTTCATGCCGTGTTGGAACTGTGAGAGTTCCTTGATAACGTAATTCTGTACCGGAATTCTTTGCTGAAGGCTAATCGACCAGGTTAGGTAAGAACACCATTTCGACAATTTGGAATTTATTGCAACATCATTTAAAATGGGCACATCGGACCTACAATTTACATTTACAAGCTCCATAGCATTAAACGAAACAATGACACGATTACGCAGATACGTATCTAAAAATCTGATTAAACCCTCGCCCGCTACGTGTCGAAAAAATAATCTCCTAACAACGCAACCGTTAATTCGGCCTAATCCATTCGGTTCATAATTATTATATTCGTTTGTTCCTCGCGACCAAGTACGTTTTGTCTGCGCCCCGAATTCGTAATGAGCAAGGCTTTCCAAGTATCGGGTTGGCACTTATCGGGCGTGCCATCTGACTATTATATTACCAAAATACCACTTTAAATGCAGCCCACTGTAATCCTATAATTAACTTAATATGTACCTTACGGCAGAGTTACATGAACAGTGCGGAAAATGCATTTTCGATGGCGAAAATCCATGTCGATGGACCGCCCCTGCAATTATGGGGTTGTTTTATTCATCGCTGGTTTAAGTATATGTTTCATTAGATATTTGTTTACGTGTGCCAGGTATTTAGTCTTTGATTCTAGAACAGTTTTAGATTTCCGTGTTCTGTTTACTTGATATTAAATTGGGGCAATCACTAATTTGATGGTAAAACACGTCATTATTGTCGTCGGAAATGGACAAGGCGTGTTTTGTGTGGAGTATTTTCCACAATGATTCAACTACGTACATAAGCTTATTTCACAATACTTATGTTAATTTTGTGATGCTATTAGAATTTTGACGTAGCTTTTTCCTCGTTTGTGTTGATCATAAACGTGGTTACTGCGACTACTTATGCTTTTTAAACTATTCTAATGTAGAGATTAGGCAGGTTTAATGAATTGTAAAACTGCAATATCTAGGCATATTTATTTCTTACCGCGGTTTCGTATTACCCAGTTACTGGGTTGTAGAAGTCAGATAGGCAGTCGCTCTATGTAAAATACTGGTATTCAGCTGTATCTGGTTAGACCGGAAGCCAACCCCAATATAGTTGGGAAAAGGCTAGGCAGATTGATTGGTTTCACCCGCATAAGTCTCGATCCCGTAGGAATTTCGAGATAAAAAGTATCCTATGTCCTAATCCAGGTCATGGTCTACACATTGTGTCAAATTTCATCAAAATCCGTTCAGCCGTTTTAGCGTGAAAGTGTAACAAACAAACAAACTCACTTTCGCATTTATAATATTAGGATAGCCTACCTATACTTTTTGCACACCAATTAACACAACACGGAAATAGTGCTCTTTTTGGACATAATTTTTGAGTTCAAAATCTTTAAGCACTAAGCGCCGATTACAAAACATTTGCCACACTTAGTCAAATCAAGGTTCTAAAATCCTAAATGGACTAAGAAGTAATTTGCAGAATTTAACATAGTAATCGGACTTACTTTATCCATACTTAATCACCTCGTACATATACATAATGTATACATATACATACATACCTCATTCACATAACAAAGATTCCAACAAACTTATCATAAAACACACATTTACTCAATCGAATTAGAACGGGCATTTCTTCACGTATCAGAACCCATTTAAAATCATGTCCAACACTCGTGCAAAACAAGCTCAAACATGCAAGTTTATTTTCCGAAGCTCTAATCAAAACGGATCAAATACAACCGAACCATCATTGCATTTTAACGCATACCTTTTAAGCGATTCTCAATTATAACACAGTATATTAATTATTCATTACTGAAATGCTATTGATATGGAAATCTAAAGAAGTGCCGACGTGACACCTAAGTATGTTGAACCAAGCGATTGTCATTTGCATACCTATATCGGACACCCACATCGCAATAACGACTGGTGCCGGATCAAAATGTAATTAAATCGTCAATACACGAACTGTATATGAACGGCGTACCAATACTTGCGAGGATGTAGAGTGAATGGATGGGACAGGAACAGCAGCTCATAATATTCTGAGTTTTCTTTTCCACATTTCAAATTTTATCATGTTCTCATGAAAAGTATTAACGAAGTAATTTGTGTCATAGTGTGGGCTATTTTTATTTTAGGTAATATTTATAATAAACGGACGGAGAAGATGGCCGGATGAGCTTGACGCCTTCAGACAGGATTGGTCCACACCAGCCAATCAAGGCAAAGAGGAGTGGAAAGGAGAAAAGAAGACCTTTGCCTTGCAGTGGAACAACATAGGCTAAAAATAACAATAAATAAATAATACCAAAGATCTTTAAGCACTATAATATTGGTGTATCTGTCGTGGCTGATATGGTCAATTTTACTTAACCATTTCATGAATACAACCCTTTCATGAAATGGTCGAGCACTTCATGAAATTATCAATTTTATTCTAACATCTGGCCACGATATATCAATAAGGACAATAGCTAACTGCTAAGCCTCGCGGTACCTCGGCTATTAACGTGATAGAAATCAGTCCACGTATCCAAGTTTTCCTCCATGAAGAAGTTTTGTTACAAGCTAAATGATGGTTTTACCAATTTTGTGTTCTGTTTAAATAGCTAGTTGTGTCTTGTTCCTGTGTTTGAATGACTCAGTTTTATCAATTTTAATTACACCCTACAATATACACAAAATTTTTGGATTTGTGATCAAAAATTCTTGTTTCAACTGCCATATCTAGCGTACTTTCATCCACGCCCATAGCTATGTGGCCCAGCGGTTTTGCCAAAGCAAGTCGCGATAAAACTACTAATGAACGGTGTAAGGCTTCCAAGTAACGGGTGGCGATGTGCATAACATCGTAACGGTATGAATTATTGATACGTACACTAACGAATCTGATAAAACATTTGTTTTACACTGTTTATGGAACCGTTAAATGGCTCGCCCATTTTAATGATCGCCATTTTTTGGATGTCATCCAAGATCAGTTTCTCGAAGCCAGTTTAGATGATTTTAAAAGATTTGTCAACGTTTTGCTTTATTGTTTTCATTGGTGTAAAGAATTCCTTTGGTGTCTGGCCCTTGGCTGAAACAGAAACGTCCATTGATAAACATTATGTGTTCCCATCACAGTTAAACCCAAATGTACAAACTGATATCCGTAAAATTGTTTCAGATAGTGTAGATTATAATATGAAGAGCTCTTGGCGAAGTAATAACAGCCGTTCAGGGCGATCCATCAGGTTAAGCTTGCCGGGGTTGGTCTGTGGATGGTTCTTTACATACCAAGTCTCCTCCGTGCCTCGGAAAGCACGTTAAGCTCTTGGTCCCAGCTGTCATTCGTGGGTCTTTGACAGTTGTTACGGGTCGTCAGAAGCCAGAAAGTCTGACAACCCAGTCTTACCAAGGAGGATCCTATTGCCCAGTTACTGGGTTGTAGAGGTCAGATAGGCAGTCGCTCCATGTAAAATACTGGTATTCAACTGCAACCGGTCAGACTGGAAGCCGACCCCAATGAAGTTGGGAAAAGGCTAGGCAGATTGAGTGTAGATTATAATAAAACTTGTATTGCAGCTAAAATAGATTTAATTTTGTACATTTTTACAAAGATAAAGATAGGTAGTTTCGAAGAGATCTGAATTACAGAGCAACGCGGAATGTTCTTAGCGCGGTGTATCGCGACAATATTCGCATCAATGTGTATTGCACCACAGGATGATGCTTCTGGCAAAATACTGGTATTCAGCTGCATCCGGTTAGACTGGAAGCCGACCCCAACATTGTTGGGAAAAGGCTAGGCAGATGATGATGATGCTTCAGGCCATGCTCTTTACATTATTCCTAAGTCCTCATATTAATATGACAATTTAAAACAAAATAAAGGTAGCTAATTAATTTCCAGATTACAAAATACTTTTCAGCATCACTGTTATATCAACATAACTATGTATAATATTCTCAATTAATTTGATTCACCTCGACAACGCTGTCTCTAATAACCCCGAAACTAAATATAAGTGTGATGATAAATATATAGGTAAAACGGTTGCCAATAAAATAAGAGCGTAGTAAAATTTTTATTCTCCTCATTTCATTAAGCACCTCATTAATATTTACATCATATCATTATTTCTATTTGTATATTTTTAGATACTAGCTCCTGTCCACGGCTCCGCCCGTGTGTACCCTAACTCTTCTTCGAAAATAAAAGTAGCCTAACGTACTCTATATAACATCAACTCAGTCCCGTCAAAATCGGTTCAGCCTATTAGGAGATTAACCGGAACAAACAGACAGACAAAAATATTCAAAATTGATTTTATCTTAATAAGTACGGTATATACTTTCATATGCACTTAGTAAAAAGCAGTTTTCTTGACATTACAAACAGACACTTCAATTTTATTTATTTCTGATATATAGGAGTTTTTTCTGTGTGTTTAGTAAAGATGGCGGCACTAGCAGGATAGATCTGATTTTCTTCTCTTGAACAGGCATGAACTGATGCCGTGTTAAACATATTAAGGTAGTAAATAAGATGGCTGACAAGCTGCCCAGGGCATTAGATGTGGACGTGGAGGCTATCTGATCAGGACTGGACATTAGAATCGCAAAACCTTGCAGTTCAGAAATCAAAATGAAGAAGGCCTTTGTCCATCAATAGGATGATGCAGACCTACATAGATAGATAGCTACTGTTCGGGGTTTAGATGGATAGAGATAAACTCGGATAAAATAAATATAAAATTCACTATATATTTCAAGCTCACAATTAAAAATATTCAGTTAAATAAAGGTTAATTATACTGTGTCCCAAGTCCGTTAAGTTCTGTATGAAGCCTGTTTACTGCCAAACCATCAAGGATAAATAGGTACCTAACATCGGATGCTACTGTGCCAAGATTTCCACATTGATTTAATAATTCTCCTACTTAGTATGCATAAAGGCTTTCTGTTAAACTTACCATGTGACTATAGTTTTATACTTACACTTTTGTAATCCATCCTCAATTTATTGGTCATTGTTCGTAAGATGAGGAAAATGTTGTGAGGAAAGTTTTGGGTATGAATGTCGATGGCTATATAAGAGTAGGGGAAGACCATAGAAACTATGGATGGACTCTGTGAAAGATGATATGGCTAGAAAAGGGGTGACTACCGAGATGACGACTAATAGAGAAGTATGGAAGAAAAAGACTTGTTGCGCCGACCCCAAATAAATTGGGATAAGGGCAGGAGAATGATGATGTTCGTAAGATCCAATGTCGGGCCAAGTGCTAAGGTCGGCTCCAAGATCTGTTTGGAAATCTATGAAAATGCTGTAATTTTTCAGTAATTAGGCTTATCCATATTGAAGAACTTAGTAATCTGCGAAGAAGGGTTACTCAAACTCAATTTCAGGCTGTTGGTTATGTCAACCATCACCCATTGTTTAGAGTATGCCTACCTGTATTCTCTCCAAAGAAACTATTGGGACACGATCTCCTGTTGACATACCTTTCAAAAGCAAACAATAGTATAACTTCGAAGAAATAACATTAATAAAAAGTATGGTCGAATGCTCCAGCTATCATGATTAATGTACGATATAACACCTCCCATTGATAAGAGTGTATCCACTAATGATGCTAGAGGTGTTAGTTCTAAGTGTCAGTGTATTGGTAATATCCTGTGACTTGATCTTTGAAGAAAAGTAATAAAAATATACAGGAACAAATAAAAAATAATAATTTTGTATGTTTACAGAGTTAATTATAGTGAAGCCATAGTAAACCTGGAGAAATGGGAAACGATACTGAAGTTTCTGTATTTAATGAAAATGACTGTCATGAAATTAACAACAACAATGACGCTAGCACAATAAAAGACGCACATACAGAAATAACAAACGACATTTTTAACGACTATATCGGAGCAAATGTGAACCGGAGTCATGACAACGATTAGACAAAAGCTTTTGACGGCACAAACACTCGTTTTGGAGACAATCATTATGAGAAAATCTTACAAATGACTAAAACACGGTAATAAAGACATTCATAGATGTACACATTGTACTTATGGACGACACTCACGTTTATGATGTATATCTTAGAATAAAAGTACCGCTTTACTGTGAGATGCCGCGGGAGAAACCTGATTGTTATAACTAGCAAAGTTGGGTAGAAACAAATCTGCAACACCCTTGTCTCGTGATATCGATAGCGTAGCAAAAAAAGAAACAGGTTTTGAATCAAATAATAAAAATGTAATCAGCGTATAAAATCAACACTATAAACTGATTAGCAAGAACCTAATGGTGTCATCTAAAATTGATTATATAAAACATTCTTAAAATCAGAATACTCAGTAACAGCTCGAAGATGATAGTCTTAATTAGACAGATCTAATCTAATCCAAAATGTTAATTGCAACGTAGACTTTTAACGACTAAAGACTCGAATTGAGATAGGGAATAAAAAAATCTTACAGCAATGATGCAATGTTTAACCAAGAGCAAACCAAACAAAGATACATATTAGTTAGGACAAAATTAATTAACAAGATTAAAAGCTGAAAAATGACCGCAGTAGGCGTATCGCAAATCATACAACATTAATAACGCAAGCGTTACGATTTAGATATGCGTACGCGTCGAACTGAACAATGATACAACATAACTGTAGTCAAGAATTTTTTGCTAAGCCATTCGGTACTTTATGTCCCGTATATAGTCCGTAAATCGTTACTTCGTACATATTTGGCACTGGGTCCCTCTTTAAGTTTACCGCTAAGCACATGTATTAGCGCTCCGATGTCTCCCTGAGTTGAATTGTAAATCGTATCGCATAAGTAGATTACATTTTCTGCTATTTCTACAAGTCTATTGTTGGTACTTGGAAGGATGTTGGAATGAGGCTACTGTGTGGACTAATTTATTAATTTATTGGTTCTGGATGATGTGAATGTGATGATCTTGATTTAGATCGTTTACTAGAATCATGCAAGCGATTTAGTAAAATGAAGTAAACAGCTAGGATAGGCGTTATTCAACTATTGTAATTAATTCTAGAATAGTGGCATACAAGTCATCAAAGCTTAGTATTTCATTGGCATAATTTTATTTAAAAACTGAGGTAAAGTGAAGTTTACTTGTTTCCTTTGCCCTGAAACATTTCCAGTTGAGGTCAGTTTCTCCAGTTTTGTTGTATTTTTCAGTTGGCATCTTGATCACGTGGCTAAAGAATAAAAGTACATCGAATTAAACTCAAATACTTGTTCAATGCAAAGTGAATGCGAAGAATGTGAAGATTGCATAAAGCCTACATGCAACTGTAACGTTCTTGCTCAAACATTCCTGATTAAAATATTAATGTTGTACAAGTAATATCTAAATATAGAATGAAAATTCAATTGCTTATATCAATCACGCGTCGACACCAGCCGAGCACCTGTTTGTAGATCGCGACCGAGAAATCTTGATCGTGGCTGTTTGCGCGACCGTTCAGAATGCGCGTCGCATCGTGCACAGGACATTCGCGCGACTGGACCAAAGAATGATTGCTATTCCACGTATGTCCCCGTATAATTATAAAATATGCTGCGCCCCGTGCGCTGACAGATGGCCCACTCTATGGTGGTGTCAGCTTAAGGGATTAGTCAACTGGTATTATTTTTGTTTGAAAAAAAAATGTTTTGTCGATGATAGCTGATGTCCATGTTTTTTCTTACTGCTTTTACATGTTGGTTGAATGTTGATGGAGAATGAAAATAGAAAACCACTGTATACATTGAGTATAAATTCATTATTTTTGTGTTGGCACGAGATGTACTAAAACAGCATGAAATTGTAAAAAGATAAGCCAGCCAGCACCGTTAATAACGGACTGGCTGCCTAGTTTGCACCGACTACGCATTTAAATTAATGCAGTTTTCCTCAAACAGCTTGCATAAAGGTGAATTAAAGTAAAAATACCTTTAGTCTGGGACCAAAAATAATTTAAAAGCAGGCAATCCCTTACCACCTACTTTATTTAAGACACAATTATTTATATGACAGCTAAGCTATTGTCTCTTTTGTACATTTACGAAATTCTCAAGTGTTCGGTGTAATGTACCTGCAATAAGTGTAATTGCGAATTCTGACAGCGAATGCGCTTTTTGTTATTTTATGTGCAGAATCACGCAGTTTACTTGGAAAAGATTTTTTAGGAATTAGTCATTCTTCATTTTCATCGGTAAGCTTTGATTAAAATCTGTATTTATTTAAAAGGGTCAACATCCTTTGTGTGCTCTACATTATTTTGTATGCATTTTGACGCTCGGTAACTTAAAAACAGGAAAATTAAGAAAATCACGTAAGTGCTCATTGGGGTTTTTCCGTTTAACAATTTATTTGCATTAAAAAAAACATTGATAAATATATTTTTTAAACGAATAACTATAGGCTTTTGTAAACTTTTCAGGTTGCACTTTGACAAAGCTTCCAAACCTTATTATTTTACATGTATGGAACAAGACAAGAACTTAACACGACTCTTTTTTTTCTACTTAAACCAAAAAAAAACATAATTTTTATTTTCTTGTAAGTAGATGTATTATAAGCAAATGTATTCAAAATAGAATGTGTTCAGTCCTGGCATAAAACCAAGAAAGCTTTCTACGAAAAGAAACTATACAGAATAATGAGCCAAAAGGCAATACGAAAAATTATTTTTACAAAGTTTGAATGCAGGGCACGTATTTGCTAACATTTAATAAACTATTTGTGACTCCATTTTTCTATGTAAAGTAGGTAGGCTATTTGTAAAGTATAGACCATTTGTTATATGGAAACAGCGCTGACACATCATCAAATGTAGCGTGGGACACCCCTCATCCGTTTATAAGAAACTAGATGATGCCCGCGGCTCCGCCCACGTGGATGTCGGTTATTATATACTAAAACCTTCCTCGAGAACTACTCTATCCATAGGTGAAAACAGCATGAAAATCGTTGCAGTAGTTTTTGAGTTTATCGCGAACAGGACGACAGACAGACGCGGTGGAGGACGTTGTTTTATAATATGAAAAGATTACCTTTGATCACCACACTTACTCACTGCGTCTTGAATTAAGAATAACTTTTATATATATATATCCAGGTTTTCACGGTATCTTTTAATTTCCTAGCGCTGTACCTTAGCATAATTTAGAAAATCTTAATGTATGTAATCTATTACGAAAGTCACATCAGAGTAGGTAATTTTGCCAGGTTTCAAACCGTTACGGGTTTGAAGGTTAACCGTTCGGGTTACTCCACCGCAGTTGCTCAAACGGTTATAATATATCTGTTACAGTATAAAACATTATGTTCAAATTATTACCATTTTATTTTATACGAAAGATGTGTATTTTGCAGTGAAGGTGATACTGCTTAACACTGGTGAACAAAGACCTTGTTCACCAGTATTTAGCAGCGCTGTTAACTTCATCCCTGAATCTGAAATTACATGATTATGCCTAATCACACCTTAATGTTTATGTGTTCATTTTTAGGGTTCCGTACCCAAAGGGTAAAACGGGAGCCTACTACTAAGACTCCGCTGTCCGTCCGTGCGTCTGTCTGTCTGTCACCGGGCTGTATCTCATGAACCGTGATAGTTAGACAGTTGTTTCCATAGATCATGTATTTCTGTTGCAGCTATAACAACAAATACTAAAAAACAGAATATAATTATAATAATAATTAATATAATAATAATTATAATTATATTTAAGCTCCCATACAACATTTCAACATTTTTGCCGTTTTTATAATGGTACGGAAGCCTTCGTGCGCGATATCGACTCGCACTTAATATAAGTAAATAACATTTTATAATAAGGTACGCATTCTATTTATTATTGGTCGATTGCCTGGGAATTGCGATAATTTGAGATTACAGATTGATTTACATAATTATATAGGTAAGTACGGTCATTTTATTCATGACGCATTAAAATGAGCAATCAGCAAATTAAAGCAGTCTTGTATGAGTTTCTGCCTACCCCTCACGAGTGAATTGAATTTTGAATATTTGAAGCTAATCAGAACCGTTATGTGAAACTCTATACTACTAATAAATTATTAATTACAAACACCGCCAGTTTCTCAAAATAATAACTCAGTTGCCTTTCCAGCTGTAGGCTTTAAAAGCTCAAAGAATATGCAAAGATAAAATTCCTCACTTTGAACTACGCCAGGAATGAATTGTTCATTCGAAATGCAGTCACGGTTCTAAAATTATGTTCAGTCCTAAAAGGCAATCCTTAACAGCTTAGTAACGTGTTTGTACTTATTAAATCATGAATCAGTTTTGTATTGCAACAACGTTGAGGTATATCAGGGCCATAATTAGCTAAACTCTCATCACCAATTCCTTGCCGAACGTCAGTAATCGACGTTCTATCATTCAGACTATGATCACGTATAAATACAACATACCACTAGCCTATTTAACGGCTTACATATGAATACAAAAACGATTAATATCTCAGCTCCCACACTAAGGGCACTAATATAAAATTCTGCATCCGATGCGCACAGTTACGCACACAACAAAATCCATTTCGCGCATCCGGCTGTGCGTTTGCGCATTCAACACGCAAGCGCCATCTGTGACAAGAAAGCGCATAACCTCATTAGAAACCTAACACACAAATTGAGCTCAGCTCATCTAATAATTTTATTATACATATTCAAAAGGGCTCCGTTCGTAATGGTCGAAATGACCCGCATTCGGCTTTTAATAGTCCAATTAACATTTGGAGTCACGTTTTGAAAAGACA
Source organism: Lithophane semibrunnea (assembly GCA_947363905.1). NCBI lineage: Eukaryota > Metazoa > Arthropoda > Insecta > Lepidoptera > Noctuidae > Lithophane > Lithophane semibrunnea. Next base: position 7,720,122 of record OX376201.1, on the reverse strand, counting down.
ATGGCCATCTTCGTGGGGGCAGCGTTGCCTGGCACATTGGCAGAGGCGAGCTTTCCATATTAATGTATGTTTGTTAGCGGTAAAACACGTACTGATGACGTAAACCCTCAAGCATGTGCGGGTTGGCTCATACTTTCTGTTGAGGTGGGTTTCATTAGGTTGTTTTATAGGATTAATATTGTCTTGTGCCTAACATAAACCTTTGGGTACGCCTTGATAGAATTTGAATAAGCTGGCCGATTCTGCTGAATTTTTAAAGCGTCACACGGTGTTTTTCCAAGAATTTTGCCTATGACTACGACATTGTAAGTGTCTTAGGTTAAACACATCACCATTCACAGAATATGGGTGGTCTTTAAAATATTGAAGTTCTTAATTTTCTATCAGTAGCATCTACTTAACCCTTCGACTGACAGCTGTCAGAATTAGTCTAGAAAAGGTCTGACTTTCGGCCTGTTTCGGCCTCATGGCGAGAACTCAACTCACTCAACGCTCTGTAATTATTGTAAGAATGTCAAAGTTGCCTAGCTTGAGAGTCATTTTGCAAGTGTATTTGATTATCGACGTATTATTATGTGGTCTTGACCTTATGTTCAAGTGCTTTATAGGGCGTATCACATTCTCTATTCTGGTCATCTACAATCAATATATTAAGTAAGACTAATGAGTACCTAGTATCCATTGCCTAACGAATCATCAAGTAGTGTATTGACGGGTAGACTACACCTTGCGCCATATTGCGATTCATTAGTATTTTCCAATTGTATTGTTCTCGGAATATCAGAACCGTTGTTTACAGTAACAGTCTGTACTGTTCGGTTAACGACACTTCGAAATAATTAATGACGCGTCAATTTGGTCATGGAGAACTTACTTTGAATCATATTTGAATGATTGTATTAGCTAATTCGGGAATCAGGTATTCATCATAATTTTTTGGTTGTAACGATTTTCTTTTTTACAGATGTGATAAGAAAGAAAGAAAGAAAATACATTTATTTAGCACAGACAGGACACATAACACAATGTTACTACAAGTTAAAATAAAAGAAACAATTTCAAAGTGTAGGTACCTAAGAAATGTGCGTCCTCTGATAAAGCTTAGAAATGTTGGATGGCCGTGTCGATGGAAACCGGAGAAAAACTGCCAAAAGAAAAAGCCTTTTACAGGTACAACGTAATCGAGATAGATGCTAATAGAGATAAATAAATAACCTAAATGCTGACAATATAAGCATAATAATAGGCAAGGTGTATTATTGTCGCAATAATACCAATCGTGTCTAGTTAATTCCATCCAGATATGTTTGACATTTCTTGTGTATCATTTCCGAATTCCACATGTTTTTATACCTCATAAATAGACTCATTCAGTACCACAGACATGATGAATGGACTGTGTGAAAGCTGGTATGGCTAGAAAGGGATTGACTACCGATATGACGACAAATAGAGTAGTATGGAAGATAAAATACATGATGCGATGAGCACAAATAAATTTGGCTATGGACTGAAGATGTTGATGAAATATTCAGCACTGCAAATCGTAGCAATATCTGAACAAGACATCCATACTAATAATAATTTAAATTCAAAAGTAACTCTGCCTGTCTGTATGCTATCTTTTCACGCCTAAACCAATGAACGGATTTCGATATTTGGCAAGAAAATAGATGGCATCCCGGGGAAGCACATAGGGTACTTTTTATCGACATACCACGCGGGCGAAGCCGCAGGCGGAAGCTAGTATAACATATATTCAGATATGAAGTATTCGATACATTGTCATGGGCCGAGCCATTGGATAATGTTGGATTGCTGATTATAACAGTATTTTCTATAGGTTTAGTTTCTCAGTAGCAGCCCGGAGTCTGGATTTGTGCTCTGGTTGATGGCAATAGGCTCGTATGGGACTTAAACATAACTGGCGAAATGTGGGTGTACTATTGATACAACTCTGCCCTAACCCTTCGGGGATTACTTCGCGGGTGGTGTCATGTTATATTTATAGAAACACTAGGTGATACCCGCGGCTACCGCGTGGATGTCGGTTATTATACACTAAAACCTTCCTCGAGAACCACTTTATCCATTGGTGAAAATAGCATGAAAATCGGTGCAGTAGTTTTTGTGTTTATCGCGAAAAGACGTGGCGGACAGACGTGGCGGTTTATTATATAGTGATAACATAATCCGATATCATACCTAATAGACGTATGATGTCGAAAGTTGTTATTAGTATAACTGTTGGATCTTTGTTGGAATTATTATGCCTGATGTAGTCACTACTGTTATCAGCATTAGAAGTGTCTAAAACAATGTGGCTTGTTCCAAACTATCCTTGACTCACAAAAGCAAAAATAACCATAGCAAAATAATTATACTTCTAACTGGTTTAATCGACCTAAGTGTTGTTTACAAATTAGTTCATTTCAACCAGCATTAGGCAATTATATAAAATCGATTAATTTAACGCTCGAATTATCGTTATAAATAAACATAAGGCAAGTTAATAAGCAAATTCTTAGCCTATTGACCTTTTGTTATGTGAGTCGTTACCTAAATGGTTTTCTAATTAAATGAAGTTTCTCTTATATGGTGAAGCGGTTATATTAATTGTAGCGAGGCTGCTTAAATAATATCTTATGACTTGGAATCGATGGATTAAATTTTAATTGATATTGGATAATTATAATTGGAGATTGGTAACCCTGATTCCGAGGGAATAATTTATTTAATTAACACCATTTATGTAAAATGCAGATTTCTGAAATAATAAGGATCATAATGAACTTGAATTCACCACATTGTCATAATTATGATGAACGGAAAAACAAATGACAGTCAAGTTTGAGAACATGGCATGAAAACAAATGAGAGTGCGTTTTCAGTTTCGAAGGGAATTAGACTGTTCAAGGAAATAAACACCAACCAACCACCAAACCAATAACCAACTACCACCACTAGCCTATCGACCAACCACCAACCTGGTAAGTTGATATACAGGGTTTTTTATGACTCTTGAAGAATAGTTAAATGGAATAGGTTACTAAATATATCTACGTCTATTGTATTTTTTGACAGTCATATTATGAAAGGCTATAACGCGACAAATTGACGTACTTTTAGTTTCAATTTTAGTTTGATAAGGTTCTGAAGTGTTAAACATCGTCAGGTAACCTGAACTTATGGGTAGTATAAGTCTGAAATTGCCAACTCGTCTAGAGCAAGCGTGGATATCAATATTCGAGGGCCTTCGAAGGCCTTCTCTGTATGAGAAAAGCCCTTTGACCACTGACTGGGACAATAAAAGGCTGGTAGTATTAATAAAACAAGGTTCTAAGTATGGTTAAGGTTTTCCAGCCAACTGTGCAACATAATAAATGCGGGAATAGACATCGATCGTCAGATTCGATCATTGTAGTAATTCATCTTGATTTATGTTCGCGAGTAGAGCACGCCAACTGTCGTAAATTAACGAGTTAACTACTAAACTTGGCTCTCACTATACGCTTTGACGTTAAGATATCATTTGTCATTGGAATATAATTGGTGGGTTTGATTATGTAGTATTTTGTTGATTAGTTTGTTCTACTGGTTGACATTTGTTACACTTTCTCGAGTTATGAATCAATGCATAACAAAAATCCACTCACGGTCTCAAGTTAAGGTTCATTTCAAGACCGTAAATTCGTAAAAACAAAAGGCAATGGTAATTTTTTTATCTGGTAACTCGAAATTAACTGAATAAATAGAAATAGACGGAGAAACCTAGATAACTCTAGGTTTCTCTGTCTCTGACTAGCCTTTTCCCAACTATGTTATGGTGGGCTTCCAGTCTACCCGGATGCAGCTGAATGCCAGTATTTTACATGGAGCGACTACATATCTGGCCTCCACAACCCAGCTATTGGGTAATACGATACCCCTAGGTAAGACTAGTTGCCAGACTTTCGGGCTTCTAACTACCCGTAACGACTGTCGAAGATCTACAAAATGACAGCCAGGACCAACGCGGCAACGGTTTATCGTGTTTTCTGAGGCACGGAGGGGTCACCCATCAACGAACTCATCGCGACTCCCACCCATCAACGAACAATCTAGGTCTAACATTAAATAATACACCTATAATATATATATATGTACAAACACAATTAAAAAATGTACAAATGTATATATATGTACAAAGACATTGAATTAAAATGCACTCGAATCCTTTACTGCACTGGAATACTACATCCTGTTCTCCCATAGGTCCCATACCTATTAATAGTAAAAGCCAATTATTTAAAAACCGTGGAGTTTCTTGCCGGCTCTTCACCATAGGAAACGACCAATTGGAACCGTGCTCCTAGCTTCTGAAGTTTCATAAGTGCCCATGTAAGTGAAATAAACTATTTTGATTTTGATTTTTTCCAACCCACTACTGATAAAATCATCAACCAATAAACGTAACTAAGACGCCATTAATTTATTGGGTCATCGCTCTTCAGAACACTATGACATTTCCGTTCACGTCTGCACCCTAATTAACTAACACGTTCACAATAAAATACCTTATTTTACTGTCCAACAATTACCAGATGGACTCTTTTATATTTTTAACCCATCTGACTTGCATCGAAATCGTATGTTTATTACTATAAACAGTTTTTATTGGCAACAAAAGCTGAACTAAGCGGATAGGAGAGTGTCCTTGCGCATACAGAATAGATTTTTAATTGTTTCAAGCAAGCTTGGAATAATGAAAGGATATTGGTATTCTCAGAAACTTCGTGATGGTTGTAAAATGGTAACTTGGTAACTGATCTGTTTGCTAGCTTTGTTTTATAGACAAAAGAATAATTTAGGAATCGCGCGGGGGTCATAATAATGTGTTGTTTTTTTGCTTGGATATTTTCAATCAACACTACAGTGAATATTGATGAGAGGAATATTGATTGAAGGAAACGGTGTCATAGCATCTTTTTCTTTCATTTCGAGTCTATGGTAAAGGTAGAAATAATATAGTATATTTTTGCCCACGCCAATCGCGGCATCAGTAACAATGTTTTTGGATCCTCAGAAGTGTAGGTGTATGGAGACTTGGGACACTCCAACCTAAGGGACATGGTTCATTCATAGCACATAATTCGACGGTTGCAAAAAAATCCTTTAAATTGATAGTATTTTACTAAATGCAAATTTCTGCTGACATGCCATAGTTGCATCTGGATTTAAATGCTACTGACTTTTACCTTGTTTTTTTTTATCTAGCTGCTAGCAGTCACCTTGTGAAACCATCACAAAGTGACATTATAAATCCTGTTTATAAAAACAATTCTATTTTAAATTATTGAAACGTAGTTCAACTTTAAAAACGAACTAAGGTCTACCATAGCACTATAAATCACACATATTTAAAACATCATCCTGTCTCTATTATCTTCAAACAATTGACAGAAACGGAACGATGTTTTAAATTGCGTTTACCGCGAAACGTACATACTAAGTGATTTGTGGTGCAAGTGGCCCTAAGATTAACTAGTTTGTACCAATTTAAAACAACAATCAAATTAATTCCAAGCAGTTACTTGAGTTAATAAGATTCTAACAACGAGTGACAATTGGAAGCAAGTAAAAACCATTTTAATTACATTGAACAAGTCTGAGCAAATTAAACCACTGTTACGAAGATTGGATGACGTTAAAACGAAACACGAACTTTTTTACACCATAAACTAGACTGTTAGTCATTACTTCTTGGATTTCGCTTCGAACTGACTTATAGTGCTTGTATCTTATGGCATTTAATTGATCCCAAGCTTACATCCCTATTCATAAACTCGCGACACGTTCGAATCGTAAAAAATCATTCCATTGCTTTTTGTGTTCGAGATATAAATTCTTCAAGCTTTTTCAACCAGCATTGGATGTTGACAAAAGCGGGATTCTAGTGTAAATTGGAGGCTGTTCGTTGTGAATAAGGTTGACGGTCGAGATTTCTCGTTTTCTTTAATTTATTTTCCTCCGGGAGGTGTCTAATGACCTGCTGCGTGTGGCCCGACATTTTTATCGACCAGTGAGGAGCTTTGACAATATTTTTCGAATATTAATGTCGATACTGTATCTGTAACCAATAGGTATATCTAAATAACTGCTTCGATGTCTCGATATGCATTTAAACTAATTGAGTTGCATGTATTTGCAATTTTAACAGAATATTACATAGTGCTGTTGTATTTTTTGTTGAGATAACGTTGGAATTGTGAACAAATAAATATGTGATTATATAAGCTTGCGTCTGTTGGCGATATGCTAGACTACAGTACTGTCGATATCGGGAATATTCGATGAATAAAATTGTGTTTTTATGCTGTAAATGTGTTGAATTAATAACACTTTTTCTGTAGTTAAAATTCAAATTCTGATGATAATGGTACTTTAGTATCGACGACATCTTGTATCCACTATTTGTGGTCCATTGTATTGATGGTCGTGAATCATCGACTTATAAGGAAAAGCTCTTACGTTTTTATCTTTAAAGTTTAGTTTATACTAATTAAGTACAGTTTCTAATTAATTCAGTTACCTATCATCATAAAATTAAACGACTTTCATAATTGAAATTGATTCTACGTTTAGATATTATAATATCTACACTATCTTCATTTTACTATTTCAAACTTTTTTATGTTATAACCAAACTGAGAGTACCTACCTACCTATCTATCTTAAACCGAACCCAAAAATCAATTAACAAACAGTTCTACGAAAAACCTAGTACCTACCCACATTGCCGAAGGCGCTAAAAGCCGAAAGCTGGCCCAAAGTGTGACCAATAAAAAAATTAAAAATAAAACTGGCATGGGCCATCGCGAGGTGTAAAATAAACAGTCGAGCTCGCCATTAAGGTCCGGTCCTTTGCTTGTATTAATTTGTATTTAAGTGTATTGTACAAGATAAAGTAAATATATGGGCACAGCGCGGCCGGGTCGGTCGGCTCTTGTTACGTGTACGATTGCTATGCTGTTGTGACCTTTTTTTTTTGTTATTCTGTGGTATTAATTAGGAATGTCTGTTTCGGTCTTGGTCTTGCGCTTGAGTCACTATTCTGTGTTGGAATACGTTTGATTTAAATGGAACCAATCCAAAAGAACAGATTATTATCAAGTTTCGTTTTAATTGTCTTAAAGATGCATTCACTTGTGAACTTTAATTATGTTATTTTGTCTAATGGATACATTATTCATAATTATATTACCTACCTATAATTTTTCAAACAGATTGCATTTTTTCCTCCTCAAAATTGCCTTCAAACCTGAAAACAAAGAAAACCAACGGTGTGCCACTTCCATAATTAAGTGAACTTACATTAAGGAATAACATTTTCATTTTTTATTAAACTGCGCTTCAATGTCCCTGCTTTAATTCTAAACAAAATATCCATAGCAAGTGATTCCCATCGTGTATCCTTGAATACACACGTAATAGTTCGTGACATCGGATGGCTTCAGTGACACCTCGACTGTGCTCATTAAGGGTGAAAGTTTACACAAAGGAACGAATATTTACTCGACGAACGTACAAATACTTGTATGCTTTTATGTAATAAACGGTATTTCATGTATTTAAGGTGGACACTGGACAGAGTGACATTAAATTTAATTAATTAAAAAGTGGTATCGGAACAGAAAATAATTGTGAGTTCCAACAAATACCAGTGGTATTAGTTTTTGGTAATAGAATGGAATAACTCAATGAATAAATTGTAGAAATTAGTAAATACTTATCGATTCAGTTTTGGGTATACAGCCTTACCTGGTGAAATGCATATTTCAAGGAAGTTTGTTGATTGAAAGATTTTCTGAAATAAAAACTTATGAGTCCTACAAATAAAGCCTTATGAAAAGAATCATCGACTGCCTTGTTGGTCTAGTGGTCGTAAGTGCTACTTCTGAGCATGAGGTCCTGGGTTCGATTCCCAGGTCGGGCAAAGAATTATTGGGTTTTTCTATCTGGGATTTCTCAGTAGCAGCCCCGAGTCTGCATTTATGCCCGGTAGACGGCAATTGGCTCGCCTCATAATACATGAGACTTAACCATAACTGGCGAAATGTGGGTTTAGTATAGGTACATCTGCCCAACCCTTCGGGGAAACAAAGCGTGATGAATATGATGTTATGAAAATAATCATCTTTGTGGTGGAAGTGCTTTCAAACATGTAATTCATTATAATTAGCTACGCTTGCTGGGGTTGGTCAGTGGATGGGTGACCATCTTTACATACGAAGACTTTTGGTCCCAGCTGTCATTCGTGGATCTTTGACAGTCATTATGGGTCATCAGAAACCCGAAATTCTGACAACCAGTCTTACCAAGGGGTTTCGTAATGGAGGTCAGACAGTCGCTCCATGTAAAATATTAGTATTCAGCTGCAACCGGTTAGGCTGGAAGCCGACCCCACCATAGTTGGGAAAAGGCTAGGCAGATTGATGTAATTCATTACATGCTTACAGAGCCTCCATCAGTGATGATAATTAAGTTCGTCCAGAAAATTCTGTCCAGTTTGCTTGTTATACCAACCTCCGACTTCTACACTCTGACAACAAGCTTCTCTCAAGTAACTCGTAAGCAATCGTGTGTTTTGAATCAGAAATGAAGAGATCCGTAGGAGAACCAATGTAACTGACATAGCCCGAAGGATTGCCAAACTTAAGTGGCAGTGGGCGGCACATTGCTCGCAGAACAGATGGCCGATGGGGCCGAAAGGTGCTGGAGTGGCAACCGCGTACCGGAAGACGTAGCGTTGGAAGGCCCCCCACAAGGTGGACCGATGACCTAGTGAAGGCCGCGGGAATGCGCTGGATGCGAGAAGCACAGAACCGGTCGAAGTGGCGGTGCTTGCCTATGTCCAGCAGTGGACGTCTTGCGGCTAAAATTATGATGATGATGATGACGCGTGTGTTACAAGACAAAAAGAATAAGAAGAAGGCCCTATTAGATCCTCTTCTTAGGAAACTGGACCAGAGAAATTAAGTGTTATGATAAAAATATCCTTATATAGCATAAAAATACAAATATGAATTGTTTAAATATGCAATTCAAATCATTTAGATTAAGTATGTGTCGCGTGGGCGTTAAGGAATGACAAGTGGGCGAGTGTGAACAAGATTAAGATTAGGGGTTCCGTTTCAATTCTTATTTTATTTTGTTTGTTTAATTTATTTTCAATCTTCTGCAAGAGCTTTCGTAACGTTGGTTCAACACACACGCACATTATCACAACTGTATTCCGCAAAGGTGAACAAAAAAAACAACCGACTTCCAAAAAGAATACTACAAAGTGTAAAATAACTTGAATTTTGGAAGTCGGTGTCAAAACCCAAAAATACAAAACTAAAGACACCTTGTTTTATTTCTGTAAAAAAGTTTTTTCACTTCCAGGGAACCCTAAACCACAGAATTTGGTATTAACCAGATTATAGCACTAAAATAGATTTAGATACCCATTAACTTGCAATCTGTGTTAATTGCTATGCAAATTCCATCACCATCAACTATAAACTCTATCATTTATTATGTATGTGTGTAATACCTCGTTTGAGTGATGAAAATGAATGAAGAGTCTCTCATTGGACTATTAAATGAAATGGACACAAACTTAAGTAGGTAATATTATTGCTGTTGGTTACTTACTATTTTTATTTCAAGCTTAAAGTAATTGATGTAGTTAAAGCCTGAAGCGTAGCCCTAGCCGATCGCGATCAAATATTATTTAGCAAACTCAAAAATCCATACTAATATTATAAATTCGAAAGTAACTCTGTCTGTCTGTCTGTATATTACCTTTTCACGCCTAAACCACTGAACGGATTTCGATAAAATTTTGCAAGGAAATAGATGGCATCCCGGGGAATTGCATAGGCTACTTTTTATCAACATACCACGCGGGCGAAGCCGCGGCCGGAAGCTAGTGTTATATAATAGTCCTTAGTGAGTTGGTTTGTTACGCGTTCACACTGAAACGGCTGAACGGATTACGATTATATTTACCAAATGGATAGACCATGACCTGGAGAAGGAAATAGGCTACTTTTTATCGCGGGCAACAGCTAGTTATTAATAAAGTTGACGTATCGATTTATTTCGACGCAACAATAGAACTTTATTGATTAACCTTTTCTTACATGAACATGTGGTGTGTATGTCTCTCTATATATAACTTAATACTTATGCATTTCCTACGGTATATTTTTCTTAAAAGCAACCAATTTGTCACTAATTAAGGTTTGGGACTTTATCTTTATTAGGGCATTTATTTCGTAAACATTGAGATAATGCTCTTGTATATCGCTTTCGTGTGTCAAATAACGCTACTTCAAATCATTGTAATATCAACCTTGTGGTTAGGTTTTAAGGTTAGAATTTGTTTGCTTTAGGAGGTACTAAAAGCTCTGTCTTTAGTCCAAGTATCTTAAGCAATCCTTTAATATCGTAAAGTTCTAAAACTTTAATATGTTACGTCAAATTCAAAGAAAAACAAAAACTGTTGATGACTTTATTTTATACCAAAAATCCTGTTGTTATAGCGATACTAAAGAAAAACTAAAGGCCGCTTTACACCAATACTAAATTTCATCTTTCTCACCACAAATCATTACACGCAAGAAAAAAGCCTACATATAACAATAACTAACACAATAAAGAAGAAACATTCTGACCCCACACTGCACCTAAATAAAATTATGATCTCCGGTCCAAAAATTCAAAGATTCCATAAAATAAATTAGAATTTAATCTAAATGAAACACGTTAAAGCTAAACCAACAAACATAACCGGACATTATTTACGGCCAAAAGCTATGGAAGAAAAAAAAAGCATAAAATACCTTATAATGACAAAGAATTAGTGTATCCCATATACATAATTCCTGTATGAGAGTTAAAATTAACGCCCGGCTCATTTAGGAGGAGTGAAATTAAAAGTTTTTATCCTTTTTTATGTGGCATTTATGTCCGTCGTAAACTTGAGCTCGGTACCCCTTTTAAAATGTTGTCGCAGGATTTAAAACTTTGAGGACTTATAACTTTTACTTTGAATATTAAGTTTGTATTAAATGAAAAATTGTCGGTGATTAAACGGAATTCTAACGGGGAATTATTCCCGCAGATGACCTGGTGAAGACCGGTGGAATCCGCTGGATGCAAGAAGCACAGAACCGGTCGACGTGGCACTGCTTGGGCGAGGACTATAGAATAGAATAGAATATTATGTCCAACAGTGGACGTCTTTCGGTTGGAATGATGAAAACGGGGTAGTCAACATTTTGGTGCGTTTCTGAGAGTGTGAGAGAAACTTTATCATCCCACGCGGTTTTAAGGTGTCAACTGGCGTATAGAGTTTCTTCTTGTAGATAGAAGATAAGCGTTGCATAGATTAGTTATGTTAATTATTTCAATTAGCGTTTGACAATTATTTTATAAATTACATTTTAGTTTTGAGCGCCGTTTTGTGAGCTTTTTAGACATCTTTGGTACATTCAGTATCTTCAGGACCTTCCTACCTAGGTAGCATCCTCCAGTTGCAGACGTTACACTAAGACAGCCATTGTCCGTTTTTTAGCTAAATCACTAGGAGCTTAGCTAAATACCCGCCGTTTAGAAACTTTTTTGAGAAGACTATTACACCTTTTGGGATTCATATAAATCTTGGCTATGGGTTGCCTACTGCGAGAAACCCGTTACTTATTAACATTTTATTAATTATACGGTTAACGTTTTGGAAGACGCGTTTATTTGTATTACTGTCTTCGGAAAGTAATAAAACAGTAGGTGTTGCTGTAATGTCTTCACAGCCGAACTAAAAATATGAATAGTTAATAATAAAAGTTCTGGTAATTTTTGATAGTATAATATTATGGTAATAATTTCATTTGAATATTAATAGATTATTTAAATTATATTAATAGTAATTAACATTTGTTTCTGTATCAATTTACAAATTATTCAATAATGCAGTTGCGTCGTCATAAACAAAGTCTAGTGACATCACACTGTGTGACATATATCTATATATAGACACAAAAATATTTTTAACATTATCTATCACCTAATACCTACTAAATAAGTATCACTTGTGATCCTGAAAATCAAAATAACTAAAGGTTTTAAATCAAAATCGCTTGAATTATACAAAAACATTGCAGAATGTAAATCCGTTTATATTCTTCAATAAAATATAAGTAAAAATCTTTTTAAAAACAAGCTTTTATTGAACTAAAAAGTACTAAATAAAACATACGTAAAAATAGAACTTTAATATTTTCTTAAATCCTTGAGGCTTATCTTCAAGTTTAGTAAGAAGGACATTTACGCCTCAAGCTTTTAAGAAAATATTAAAGTTCTATTTTTACGTATGTTTTATTTAGTACTTTTTAGTTCATTAAAAGCTTGTTTTTAAAAAGATTTTTAATTATATTTTATTTTGTACTTTTTAGCATTAGAATTTGTTGTTCTATCACCTTCACAAATCCAACGAGCCCAACACTACAGGGCTATCTTTTAAGTTCGAAAAGTTTCTTTGGCGACCTTCCGCCTCTATAATTAGATCAGGCACATCATTGTCACAGATCATTGGACACGATAGTGCTATCTTGTTTGGTTGAGGAGTTCCTATGGCTACTTTCCGGATCCATCATCATGCCCTGAACACCACTTAGTGTCAAAGCACTTGTCAATACATAACCAAAGAGTCCAAACACGATGGTGCTATCTTTTTTGATTGAGGAGTTCCCATGGCCACCTTCAGGCTCCATTATCAGACCCTGAACACCACCTACTGTCAAAGCACTTGTTAATACATGATCAATGAGTCCAAACACTATGGTGCTATCTTGTTTGATTGAGGAGTTCCTATGGCCAACTTCCGGCTCCATCATCAGACCAGCTCCAAGGTATCATTTTTACAAAATGCCTCGGTAGTTGTATGAGTATGCCATGTTTCAGTTCAATCGGATGCCAGGAAGTGGTTGAAAAATTGAGGACTAAAGGAGTAACTGGAAACACATACGAACAGAGCAAGCTAATATTTATTTATTTCTTTTATAAATTTGGTACAATAAGTTCCTTAAAAAAAAGCACACAATTAGACCTCTGGGGTCTGTCTTAGCATGCCATAGCCTGAGATTTGATCAACGCGCTAAGTTATAATCGAGTTGATGTAATGGTCTTTCAACTTACGCTTTATATTTTTACTATTCATTGAGTCTCTAATGTCTACAGGTATTTGGTTTAGTAAATTTGGTATTAAGAAAGAAGCAGTACGCCTGCCATAGAAGTTACTTTTGCGTGGCACTTGAAGTGATTTTGATTTGGCTTGTCGTGTATTCACATCATATTTTACTGGAATTTGTATACTAATGTTATCAAAGTGATCTATGAGGAACATATACTCAGCGCGCGCTAGAACAGGTAATACTTTGCAATGTTTAAATAACCCCGTGTAGTTATCTCGGTATTTCTTTTTTACATAGTTTGGTACTACAAGTTTCAGCAAACGTATTTGCAAATTATGTATTTTATCTAGGTAAGTTTTAAAGGTGCGTCCATAACTGGTGAGTCCATAGGAGATTATCGACTCGGCAAGAGCTGTGTACATTTGAAGAATGGTTCTATACGGTATATTGTGCTGTATAATGGAAAACTTAGTGAGTATTGCACGTAACTTGCCGCACACAGATTCGACCTGATAACTCCAGTTGAATCGGTTATCAATTATTAAACCCAGATAGGTATGATATGGGACTTGCTCTATAGGCGATAGGTCTTGCTATATAAAGCTTGTAAAAATAAACAAAACTTGTATCGGAGGATATAATTTCGTATACCACATACAACACTTAAAATGCACCTCCAACATACCCAAGATGTTATTGATTACACCAAAGAAATCTTTAGGTGCCCATATCATTAATTATTTAAAAATCGAACAGCTAAAATCATTCAATCCGTACAGAGACTAATTACGGGCGCGTGGCCGCCATATTGGAATCCGATAAAATAACAATTAAGGAAACATTAATATATCGTACAATGGCGTCTGGTACTTGCGCCCGCGTCGCTCTGATAAATGACCTCTCCTTCGGGACGTTAAAGGCGCGTATTTGATTTATAACATTATTTGAATAAAAAAAAAACAAGAAGGAATTGTTTATTCAACCGTAATCGATCCGAAAGATCGTTCGGAATGTACAACTCTCTAATTACGAGTAGAATCGTCTATTGTTCGTTCAAAAGTGAGGCCTCGTTTGTTTTCGAGTTGCGTGTTCTTAGAACCTAATCAAGTATTATATTTATATCAATGTTAAATATTCATAGTTTTCTTTGTAGGGTTTTGATTTGTATGCCTGCTCTTAGATATGTAACAAACATTAGCCTTGCCTCAATTGCTGCAACTAGTTACGCTGGTTGAACTGAAAATAGACTTTAGCACTAATGAATGGCTCAGGCGTCCCTGATCCTACCAACGGAAATATCGGAAGGCCTGCCAGTTCGACACTGATGGTATTAATTATCATCATCATCATCATCATTAGAAGCCTTGTTCCACCCACTGCTGAGTATAATAGCCCTCCTCCCTTTTATGCCATGCTTCCCTGGTCCATACGAGTCTCATCCAGGTCTTTCCGCGATCTTCTGTAGGTCGTCCACACACGTTGCTAAAAATTGCCTAGCAAAAATCATATAGCACAATGACTTGTATCAATGCGCCCCATTTAGTAGTTGATTAAATGTTTACCGTTCATTGGCTGCAGGGATTGCGAACCCTTTGGGTGCTTCATCATCTATTCTTTTCCCACAGTCATTTGTTTTCTTTTCTCTCCGATTAATGTCGAAGTTAGACGAACATTGAGTGGAGTCATTAAGTGTCTTTACTTCTTCAGCATTAAAGATATTGTTAACTGCATCACTGACAGGGTAAATATGTTAAGTGCTAAGCGCTTAATGTGTCCCTTACATGTTGCGTGAAGCTCATTATCGACGTGATAGGTGGCGCAACTTGTCACTGTTATCGCGCTGTTAAACACGTTTAAATTCGTTGATAACGTGATTTTTGGGCAGTTAAAAAATTGCTGGCGACACGAGGGTTCACATGAGGGTCGAAGAAATACCTAGTATCGCAATACTTCTTGGAAATAAGTCTGAAGTAACTGATTAAGATAATGCACAATATCTTTAAGACAAAAAACATTATCATACGATTAAAAATTCAGTTTCAATTAACGTCATATGGCCCAAAATAACAAATGAAGAGACAGTGTTAATTTTTTTTTTTTTTTTTTAAGTATCGCATAAAGAAAACTACGGTACGGTTTTTTGTAGGACTGGACATTGACCTTACAATAGGCAACACAAAATTAATAAAGACGAAATACGGGAAATACGACTACAATAGATGTCTTAAGATTACAAATTTTATGTTAATTAGCTTCATATTAGAAAAAACATCTAAGATTTTGGGCGTTGGCCACCACAATAAAGATAACGAATAGACAATTAAGTAAATCAACGGCTTGTCTTGTCAATAAAATCATTCCGGGCCAGCTATAATTAAATCGATAGAATTTTAAAAGCAATCGATACCTGACACACTTTTAATTACGATTCTATGCAAATCGACTCGATTGAATGTTGAATTTTTATATTAAGTCTTATCTGGTTGTTAGTTTGTAACTTGCGACTGCGACCATTTGCTTTCGATAAGAGTGGATTCTTGTCCAAATGTGGTATTGTTAGAAAAGAATGCTTCAATTTTATCTATTCAAAAATGATATATTTATTCGGCCAATTTTTCCTGTTATGTTCAAAATGTTTTGTTTTCAATTATAATCGTACTTATATTTAGCGATTCCCTTGTACGCTGAAAGGATTAACATTCCAATTTAGACAGTATAAATCATAAAACTATTTAAACGGAGCATCGTGTTGATCGCACAAGTGTCGCTCCGTTGTGCCATAAAACACTCAAAGTCAGGAGATCAAGAAGACGCGAGGTTGAAAAAGCTATTTGATTAATATGTTACTTACGATTCAAAATTAGATGTAAGATATATGCAAATCAATAATTTTATAGCAGCCACACACGACAAAAAGATTTTAACAGTAATATGAACCGATGTTATAAGGCTATTAGTATTTGATTAGCAATTTAAGATGTGACAGAATTTAGAGTTGGGAGACATACGACTTATAGGGTTTTTTAGATGTGAGATAAAATTTGAAAGTGTCACTGATGTGGTAAATTTCTCAGTTAAATGAAGTGTCGTTATGTAGGTAATGGTAGTACTAGTTCGATATGAAATCGATATGTAACATATAACATAGGTGTGATCAAAGCATAATGCGGTGCTGTTTATTGTTGTTTGTTGAACATTAGGTCGTTTTAAGGTTTCTCCTCTATAACTTTGAAACTTGTACTTGTCATTAATGTCGATGAGATTTCATGGAATTCGATACGAGTAACTTAGAAAATATATTTTCTACTAGCATTTGTTTTGTATGCTTTTAATAGATTGATTTTGCGTGGGATGAAAAGACAATTTAAGATCAAATATCATCATCTGCCTAGCCTGTTCCTAACTATGTTCCAGTCTAACCGGATGCAAGCTCAATACCAGTACATGGAGCGACTGCCAATCTGACCTCCACAATCCAGTTACTTGGTAATATGATACCCCTTGGTAAGACTGGTTGTAAGACTTTCCTTCTTCTTACGACTGTAAAAGATCCACGAATGACAGTCTAGAGCATTTAAGATCAAATAATACCTACCCAAATTAGAATCCGAGCTACAGAGATAATATAGCACAAAACACCAACAAGCTTTTTAGACATATTTTTCTCCCATAATGGGCTAGAAGACATTGATGAATTCCAAATGACATTGCTCCAAATTGTATAAACAACGATTCATTCATCTCGCACCAATTTAAATAATTTTTCTCCACTTTTCTAGAAAAATACCTACCTAGACTCACCTAGATTTAGTCTGTCGACAAATAAATGTTATCGGCGTAGGTAGTGACGAGAGCCACCTAGAACTAAAAGCTAATGGAACAGTAAAATATTGGGATATATTATTCATTTTTAGCAACGCATTAAACATTGTTTGTTAGGATATTAATGCTGTTGCTAGATTTTTGAGTGTTTGGTTGGATGACGTCTTAATTCATGAAACGTTTGCATGAAGAATTCTACTGGGAAACAATTTGATTTTTTAGTAACTTATAATTCTTATGTCATACAGAATTTATTCTTATTATGCAACGGTTTTTTTTTTCATTTATAACATTCGCTTCTTAGGAATCCTCCCACTCGCGCTGTTCTATCTTATTCCATTTGCATTTAACCACACACATTACTTAATTTTCTGTCATAAATATACTACATAGTATTTAAAAACACATAAATTTATTTCTTGGAATTCTTATCAATTTAGTAGAAAATTCAATGTAGTATCTTTTCAATAAATAATATAATTCATAATCATATAAAAAGTTGACTTTCGTTTATGTCTGTTTATTTATATTTACATGCACAACATTACAGATTAAAACCCAAGGTACAGTGTAAACGTAAATGTAACGTAGGTGTGTAATTTATAAAGTATTAATACAATAAAAGATAATATAGGAAAATATAAAATAAACAAACAAAATAACACTTGCTTTCAAAATAAAAAAAATAAACGAAATGCAATCAAGTGACAAAAAATTCAATAATTTGTACATGTATTTTTGTAGCGTGCTCCACCTAACAAATTGATATTACTAATAGAATCGTTTCGCATACCAACTGTGTAAACGACATTATAATAAATTATATCAAACAGAAATAAATATATTAGAATTTTATGTCAAAGAATGTCACCAATTATTTATACAGAAATTAATGATAACCGAATTTGGAGCAGTATTCGTTATTATCATGCTAATTTTATAGTGTGTTCATCTAAAAGTTTTTGTTGGAATTTTTGACAAAATAACGGCTCTGAGGTGTCAAATTAATAAAAATATAATTAAAGTCTGACATTTGATATTGAAGCTGCTTTACATTTATAAGAAAAATTATGATGGGCTCACTTCGCGACTAGATGGAGAGATTTTGATTTGTGATGTTGATTTTAGATATAATATTTCATAGTTGACCATTTTGAACAAGTGATTTATAAGCAACGACAATTTACTGCCTTTGACTGCCTTGTTGGTCTTGATCGGAAGAGCTACTGCTGAGAAGGAAGTCCTGGGTTCAATTCCCGGGTTGGGCAAAGTGTTATTGGGTTTTTCATCTGGAATTTCCCGGAGTTTGGATTTGTGCCCAGTTGATGGTAATAGGCTCGCCCCTTATTACTTAGGACTTATACATAACTGGCGAAATGTGGGTGCACTATAGGAACATCTCTGCCTTACCCTTACGGAAATACAGGCGTGATATTATGACATTTTATATACATAAATTAACTATTTAGCATAATATGCAACATTGTAAGAGGCTACTCAGAAAAAAACATTGTTCTAGTGCTCGTAAACAGGTCAATAACCCGCCACAGATGCACTATTTGTGATCTTTTGCTAAGTACTGACTGGTTGCAAGTCGTGATGGCGCAATTAATGTTAATAGCACACAGACGCTTCGCAAGTAAAAGAGCGCAAATATTTATTTAAATAAAAACGAATTGGCGAATGTATGAAAAATAATCACTTAAGAACGGCTCCACCGATTTCGAAGTTTTTTTTTTTGTTGCGTTCGTAATTGTCGGGATAAGGTTTGTCCGAAAGAAGTTTTTTGGGAAAATACACAAGAAAAGTCAGAAATTTTGATGGTATTAGAACACTAGTCTGACAGACAACGCACAGCATGTCATGGCTCTATCTATCGCCAGGGATTTACCACGTACTGGAGATCGACTAATTCACCCGGACGACGCCGGACACTTACAGATAGTAATAAAATAAAAATCAATCAGTTCTCAATATAGTTTCGAATATTAATGAAACATAACTGCAATGAAACGGGCAATTAATGATCTTGGCAGCGATTGGTACTGTGAATGCGTGTCCGGAGCGTTGATGACAGCGTCTGCTTAATCAACCCGCGATCTTTCATTAGTTACGCTTGCTCGCTTTTTGCTCGCTTTGCCTTTAGTGGATAGCGAGACTACGACGTACCATATTTGATACTAATAAACTGTTTAAATGCATTCGTTATTCTTATTAGTGTTTATATTAAACATAATTATCCACATAAGCTATTTAATTTAAGGCGTGTGGTTCCAATTTTTTTAGTTATGGAATTCCTAAAGAGAAAATTTGAAATTATTAAAAAATAAGAGGTGGGCTAAAACATAAAAATCGATTATAGATTTTAATTTTCATAATTTATATCGATAAGCCTATATAAACGACTATAAATTAGGTTAACACAAAAGAATCGTCAAGCGTGTATATTAATTTGCATTTTAATGCCTTAAAAACGTAGTAATGTTCGAGTTATGGAACATTCCATTGGCGCGCCATCAATCGTTTCAAATCAAAACAATCGAATAAACACGCAGCGTTAATTATTCGGTTTCGTTGAGAAACAGTCGCGGCGTGTAAATCAGTGTGTTCGTTTGTGGGTCTATTTCGAGACACACGACTCGAGAGTTAATTAGAAAGAATTGCTTTTATTTCGCGTTTTCACACTCGTCGTGGCGTCGCGTGACGTAAGTACAAAATAGGTTGGTACAGAAGGCCGACTCTGCACAACGAGGGAAAACGCAAGCACACATGGAGATGCGTCAACATACAGAGAGAGCAAGTGCACTCGCGATTGTCATGTGTTTCGAAGCCGTGCACGGGGCCTTACCGTGCACGGCTTCGAGCGATACTACTTGCGTCAAGCGACACGCGCGCGCCTCACCTATTTCCGTTCGTCACGTCGCAAGTCGCATTGTGGTGACTCGTGGCATGCTCTAAAAAACTTCATTCATTTGTTTTCTCTGCCCTTGCAACGTGTGTCGCTTGAGCGTGTAGCTCGTGGCCATGGTAAGGTCGTACGTACGCGTCTATGTGTGCGTGCGCCAGTTTTCGCTCATTGAATGGAGTTGGCTTTCTGTACCTATCTATACTGTGACGCAAGTATGAGTTGAGCACGTGAGATACAGAAAATCCTCCTTGATGTACTGTCCATGTTTAATTATAAGTTTCTCGAATAGAACAACGGCAATTAAAGAGGCTTAATGAGTAATTTGTGTGTAAATATTTTGTTAGAATAATCACGTGTTTTTTCAGTGATACTGTAATGGCGGATTTGTACTTTAGGAAAGGGGATAAGTGGGTATTTTGTAGGAACAGGTGGAGCTTAATTTCCTAGGGATAAATAAGATTTTTGAGGATTTAAAGTCTAGTACCAGCTGTTAGTATTAGCTCTTTTAAAACAAGAAGATATTTTAATCCACTAACGAATATCATCATGCAGTAGGACTTTTTTATCCTCTATACTATACTCGATTGTTGCGGAATAAAACTTTGTTCATAGCTAAGTAAAACCAACATAAGATTTATCTATGGATTGCAATTATGACTTTAGTCGATTAATAATAAACTAGCGGCCCACCCCTGCTACGCACAGGTTTTATGGGATATTTAATATTAAAGTAAAAAAAAAAACATAAATCTGGAATAAATGATGGTGATCAAAATCCATTGCGTAGTTTACGTTCACAAAAAGCAATTTTAATTCATAATTTATTTATTTATTTAATACTTTAAGCACACAAATGTATAGAGGCGGACTTAATGCCATAAGCTTAAAGGCTCTTACATACTGGCGCGATTCGCCGCGCGACGCGACGCCGCCGCCGCATTGTTCGCCGTGAAGTTTTCTCAGAAATTCTTTTGTTAAAATTCGCGTAGCGCGGCGAATCGCGCCAGTATGTAAGAGCCTTAATAATGTAGGTGTAGGTATTACAGTTGAGTAGCCTACTTTAGCTACCAAACCAAATTTCTTAAAATATATCAGTCAAATGGCTATAATGTCCTGAAATAAAAAAGGAGACATAGATGTATTTTAAGTTAAATATTTACGTAAAGCTAATTTTAAATTGGTTTGGTATACAATAATTTTGATACAATTCGAATAAAACAAAATCTTATGATACAATTTATATAAAAAGAAGCTGACACTTTGATCATTCATATTGTCTTTAATTTTCAAAATAAAGTATGATAAATATACATTTTCATAATAACGATTATTTATTAGTTTCTACGTTGATTCAGGATTAAAAGAAATAACAGCATAATTTGATATAAAAATAAATGAAAAACATGTTTGAGAAACGCGTGTATCTTCTATAGTAGTAACAAATCAAATTTTTATGTTCAGGTATCACCGACCGATGTACAGCGGCCGTAGAAGTGGAAATCCGACGCCCGTGAGAATGTTGGAAAGCATGGAAGTGCAATCTCACGTACTATTTGACAAGACCTTGTTAAGGCCACAGGAATCCGTTGGATGAGAGGACCACAGAACCGGTCGAAGTGGCATGGTGGTGATTAGGGGAGGCCTATGTCCAGCAGGGCACGTCTTATGGCTGAAATGATGATGATGCCGTGACGTGAACATTTGGGGGCTTCAGAATAGTTGCCAACACTGAGTCATTCAATTCTGGGGTAGACCAGAATAGTGATGGCGATCGGAAAAATGATTGCAGGTTATTCACTTACAGCATAATACATAAGTAGGTACTCAATAAATAAATAAAATAAATAAATAAATACTCATTTATTTCAGACTTATCTTGCGATTACATCCATATTTGTTAGTAAGATTGCGAACTTACAAACTAGTGTTAGTAATAAATTAATAATAAGGACATAAAACTCCAAGTGGACTCCCCGACACTGGTGAGAAATCACTACACGACGGCGTGCAGCTGTATCCAGCGAAACAATACTCAATACTCCTTTTAGATTATTTTTCGTTCGGTCAAGCGATCGGTTGATAATTAAGTTCGCTCAAGCCTCATAAGTAAAGTCAGGGGTAGGTAAACTAACTTAAATGGTCTGTATATTCTAATAACAACTGTCATTCTCTGACCGATGAATGAAAAGGCTATAACACGACAAATTGACGCAAGGTGCCAATTTGCTATACAAATATTTTCGCTACTGAAACTTGACCGAAGAATTTGTGGACAGAGCGAAAAATAGTGATGTCCCTCCAAAATAATAACACAATATTATTGACACAAAAACTATAACAGTGTGGGGTCCAACCTCGTGACTCATGACCACAAAAAATCACGTAAATATTATTAATATTCATAATCACGAAAAATAGTTATTTTCACTAAGGTGGAAACTGCGAGGTCGATGTTAACGTTTTAATGATAAACGAGGATTGAAAAATGTAACGATTGCTGATTCCGACGCAAATTGAGGACGTAAGATGTCTCTAAATCTTATTTATGAGTTATTCACTTTAATACACGTTAATAGTTCACCAGAATATATATTCTTTTGATGTTGATTACACTCATTTATTTGTATATTCTATTTTTGATAGGATCATGCTCAAAATACGTCGTTATTTTAATGGGGTGAGCGCGGAAAAATGGCGCTGGAAGAATTTTATATGAAAGGGATTAATGAGTGACGGCTTAGTGATTTGATTGGGGATTTAAGGGCCTTTAAATTCTGAAAACTAGGAAATTAACATACATTTAATTATAGTTTTTGAATACGCAGTGAAGAAATAACAAATAAACAATATATTTCTTACTAGCTTCCGCCCGCGGCTTCGCCCGCGTTGTGTGTCGATAAAAAGTACCTAGCCTATGTCCTTTCTCAGGCTCTAGACTATCTGTGTACCAAATTTCATTCAAATCGGTTCAGTAGTTTTAGCATGAAAACGCGACAGACAGACAGACAGAGTTACTTTCGCATTTATAAGGATTAATTAATGAGACTATTTATTTAGGTTTTTTTTCTGCGATTATTTACGGATGCAATTAGTGCTTAGGAAGTTTTTAACGTGTTGCCACCTGATTCGGTGTGGGTCGATGACCCCTGCATAATTCGTGGTCTCATCCTTTGTCTATAATTATACAACGAGAAGCCTACTTCTCTTTAGCCTACTTATTCGTCTTAAACCTTAAAGCTTGAACCCTTAATAACTCTTTCAAACAAACAAACACGAAATTAACAAACATTTAAAATATCAACAGAAAGTGGGTCTCGAGCCCATATAAATCGGAATGACCAATTAACAGCGCTGGGTCCCTCAATGAGAGAAATTACTGCTCCAATCCCTGTGGAAGCGACAATTGTGTACTGAACAATGCAAGCGTGGTTTTTAAATGGATGTAACAATTAATTCACAACAATTAGGTGGACGACGCCCGCATTTTCAAAGATTTGTAGAGTTAGGAAGATGTAGAAAGGGGAATAAAGGGACTGCTACATCTTTTTTATCAA
This sequence comes from Lithophane semibrunnea, assembly GCA_947363905.1. NCBI lineage: Eukaryota > Metazoa > Arthropoda > Insecta > Lepidoptera > Noctuidae > Lithophane > Lithophane semibrunnea. The sequence goes on along the minus strand of OX376201.1, from coordinate 7,696,621 downwards.
GTCGATTGAAAAAATATAAAATTTGAGCCAAAATGTTAAAGAGCTTTTAAACTTTGTCAAAGTTATTTGGATTTAGATTTAATACTAATGGATACCTACTGTTTTAGATTGGCAAATGCTAAAAAAGAAAAAAAAAACAGCCTTTTATAAATAAGTGGGTAATCCAAGAACACTAATTTTATTTAGAAATACATTAAGACAGACGTAACGGAGCCATTACTTTTTAACGTTAACGTCACAAAGATATACATTACAATGACGCAGGTGTTTGTTTATTTAACAGTTGTATTTTATGTTTGGATCAACATTAACGTCAATCTGATTAGTAACATTCAGTTACATTCATGAATTTCAGGAATTGTAATCAGACGAATATTAATAATCATGATTACATCATGTTTTTCAACATTTTGATGTTGCACCTCAACATTATTTCTTAAAAACCGGCCAAAAGCGAAGCACGAAGGGTTCCGTACCGGCACCATAGCGGCAACAGAAATACATCATCTGTGAAAATTTCAACTGTCTAACTAATACCGTTCATGAGATACAGCCTGGTGACAGACGGACAGACAGCGGAGTCTTAGTATAACGGTCCCGCTTTACCCTTTGGGTACGGAACCCTAAAAATCAAAGAAAGGAAACACCTGGAAAAGGACAAGCCAGATCATTCTCTACGCTTGCCGCGGTTAGTCCGTGGATGGGTGACCATCTTTACATACCAAGCCTCCGTGCCTCGGAAAGCACGTAAAGCTGTTGGTCCCGGCTGTCATTCGTGGATCTTTGACAGTCGTTACGGCTCATCAGAAGCCCGAAAGTCTGACATTATTAGTTTGTCAGTCAGTTCCTAGTAAGTTTTCTTTTTTATTTGTTATTGATAATAGACTGATAGACTGGAAGCTGACCCCAACATAGTTGGGAAAAGGCTAGGCAGATGATGATTGATAAATTATTCACGGAACGTCACGTAATATAATTATTTACTTCGACCTAATCAATAAGTGCCAGCAAAAGTTTCTTCAATACTAAAATTAATACGACCACACTGTCATATATTTTTCATCAAGTGACTAGTACAGCCTATCAAGATGACACTTAATAATTACAACAAATGTTTATTTCATTCTGTCACCTCAATAATCATTAGTAATTATTTTATCAGCCTAGGTCAATATTTATTAGTTATTTTTGTCCTTACTTCATTTTTATTAATGACCTTTATTACATAATTTTATTTTTATTACTCTGAATTTCCGATTACTGTTGGGGTAGACGTGTTCTTGAGTGGAGACCGCAAATGCAAGGTCGGACGCCCCTAGGCTAAGTGGAGAGACGAGGTTCGCAGGATGACTGGTAACAGCTGGATGAGAATTGCCGAGAATCGAGCTAAATGGCGTGCAAATTGGAGAGACCTATGTCCAGCAGTGGACTGCTGTAGGCTGATGATAATGATAAACTCTGAATAATAATGATCATCAATGAAGTCTTCTTAAACTTTGAATCTTTCATTCTTTAGGACAGAATTTTCACGCAATTCTTTTATGTTTTTAATTACGCCTGTTCTGTGTTCTTCTTAAGCCTGTGGTCCATTGACGCGACTGTCAGTACTTAACGCGTTGAATCGCACATTATTGTCGTGATTAAAACTCTAATTGACCCATAGTAAATCACAATTGACTGCCTTTGTCTTGTTATTAACGCTGTTTGGGTAGAGGAAACGAATTGATTGTGTAAAGGAATTTTGTGGGGCTGACTTTATAACTTTTATCCCAGTAACATCCCACAACAAATACAAATTCGATGTTTTTTTTTCGCTTATGTTTATGTGGCGAGTCCTGTCGCGTCTGCTTGTTTAATTATGATTAGCAGAGATGGGTAGACATTTTGAAAAAAAAAAACGACCGCATGTGACACTATGTGATGTGTATGTCACAGTCACTGAAAGCATAACACCAATCCTGAAAAAAAGGATTAAATTTTTAAATACCTACCTACACATTCGCTTTAACCGTTTTTAGTCATTGGCCCATCGTTCTCCGGTCGTGTTAGATTGCAGTCCCATCGAACTATGACACCGAGGGAAGAAAGAGTGCCCCTGTGTCTGCGCACACAGTTGTACACTATAATATCTCCCGCACCGAAGACTGGTGTCCGCTAGATTGGTCGCCATTGCCGAAATTCGGTCTGGAGTACTATTACACGTCCACTTTTAGACAATATTTGTCGCACAAAAACATAAAAAAATAGTCGTTATTTAAAGCTTCCTTAATAACGTAAATAACAGAAAAACAAGCTTGAAGTCCAAATATGCAAATCTTAAAATTAAAACCTTAATTATGACGCGACCAAGATGCCCAAGTTCCGATAATGGACTAATTAGTCCTCATCAGATTTGGCGTACCAAGAATTGTCGTAATTAATGCCGACGACCCCTCGTGACACTTGGCGTAATTAGGTTAATAATACCGATCAGCTTTATTAGCGAATGTTCTAATTAACTCGATTCCAGTTGAAGGTGAGGTCTTCTCGATTGTTGGACGAATCGAATCGATACGGGCGCGATTAGGGTAATTGAGTTATAAACCTTATTAATTACGGATGTGAAAAATAAAGTTTGAGGATAAAATAATGGTATATCTACTTAAAAGTGAGAATTACAGCAATCCTAGTGTACTCTGAAAGGACTCGTTTTTTGTTACTGATGTGATTTTTTTGACAGTAAAATATTAAATTCAAGCTCCCACTTTAAAAACATGCGGTACTTCTCTTATAACACTATCAACACAAAATAAAAAGGTTCCTATTTATTTTGTATCATGAATAAATCATGGAAGCTTAAAAATATTTAATAGAAAGCACACGTGCCTATGTAAAAAATGTGATAGCAATTTATATCGAAACACGCAAATAGTTTCACTGAAATCCAAACGAAGGTATCCAAACAAACAATTTGACAAGAACTATTAAACCAGGTATTCATAGCTCTACGTCATTCATTGGTACAAGAAGATACTTAGAATTCATTTCTCACGTCGAAAACGCATAACTGTTTATTTTCGGACCAATAAAACAAAGATGCCCACGTTACCCATTAAATACTATAATAATATTTGATTTTACGTCGTTCAAAATCGAATTTTATGAAATACATAAATCAATTGGTTCATGTCAACACTTTCGATTAAATGGAAGGTCGCTCTAAGATCGTTCGTAGTGTGCAGTGTATTCTTGAACGAAGTGTTTCAGAAATAGAAACTAACTCATTATAACTTTTCTCCTCCGATAAAAAATAGAAATGGAGTCATCTGTTACAATTATGCGGAATAGTTTGTGTACAAGCGACTTAAGATTTTGAATCGCTCTTTTTATACGCGAGATTGAGTGATTTAACGTAGTGATGTGGTTAGCTATAGTGTTGTGCGTGTTCCGTGTCTGCGTTCACGCCTCACTAATTGAATGTAGGTCGCCGTAAATAATGTGAATAACAGGACATTTTACGTAGTAAGCGACATTGTAGGTGTTCTTGAGAGGCGCCAGCGTTTTCTGGAATTCTTTTCAGTTTTCAAATCGATAAATTGTAATTCTGCAATAAATATCCTACTAATATTATAAATGTGAAAGTTTGTGTGTTTGATGTTTGTTACTCAATCACGCAAAAAATGTCTTTTTATCCCGATATTCACACGGGATCGAGACTTACGCGGGTGAAACCGCGGGGCGCAGCTAGTATTATTATAATTTTCCAAAAATCGAAAATAGCTCTAAGTAGGCCACTTTTGGTAGTCATATCATAAACTTACTATAAAAACTTCATAATTCATTTTTTATGATATAAAATCCATGGCAATGCATGGCATGGCATGTTTATCTTTTCAAAGAAAAATCTAGTTAAGAGAAAACGTATGAAATTTTTTCACGTATGACACCTTTACCTGTTTCAAAAGAAAAACGTACTGTTCCTTTTGCCAACTCGTGTAGCAATACTCTTTAGAGACTAAATGCGGAAACACACCTATCAACATCAATCCGCAACTAACATAAAACGACTGTTTTGCATCGAAATTTGTCCGCGTCCACTCAATATTACACATAATTTCTCTTGAAGTGCATCTGTGTGTGTGGATGCTGCGAGTCTAAACGTATCCTTTAAACCCGCTATCTGCATTAGCACAAGTAGAATCAAAATCATCTTATCTTAATGCTGATTGATGATGATCTGTGTTTTCATCTTAAGTATTTCTATACATTCCGTTATTGAGCCAATGATATTTTCAGATTGGGACAGGAAATATTTGACGATACAAGATACACACATAAATTATACATCGAATTATAGTTGGCACCTAAGAAGGTCCCGGAAGCGAATAGACAAGGCCTCTTGCTCTTAATAATAATAAGGCCTAGGGTAGGATAACTCTAATACTAACTCCCATTCTACTATAAAACGTGGTCTTTGCTTTTAATAAGCAGAAGATCTATGCTAAGTATTGGATGCTTCATTCGTTCGAGTTCGTAAGACATCGTTTATGGCACTTTGAACTATTTATACACGTTTCTATTTTTACGTCACAATCTCGTAACATGTTACCAAGGTGTAGTGGCTTTAAAAAATAGTGTACTAGTGACATATTGAGCCCATCGTTTTTGGATGACCTGTTTCTGTCCATTCACTTACAGCTGACCTACCCCATTAGTAAAGTGACCTAATTCTAATTTCAAGGTTAATGAAAAATCATTCTTAGGCAATTTGTTTTAGGTTGCTTTTTATAGTTTTAATTTTCCACGACGGGAACTAACAGCTGATTTACTTTTTGGTCTTTCAGTCCTTAAATAAAAGTGTTAGTGTATTAAACAAAAATAAAGTTGCGAAAAGTTTGTTGTTTTTTTAACACCTACGTGTTTGAAATAAGAACATCTAAATGATGTGTGATAACTAACGAACAGATTTTCAACATTCTTTCTTTTGTTTTTGTGGTAATTAAAAATGTTAATTCATTACAATATTATTTTGTCCTCATTCATAGTTTAAATTAGAATATCCGTGGGAAGAGTTCTTATAGAAATAAATTAAATGAACAAATGACTTTCGAATTTTTGATGCTCGTTTAAATTCCATTACTTTTTCATTAAGGTTTTACGCAATGAAAATTTCAGCTGAAATAGTTTACGACTATGTGATTTAATTAATTCTGGATTTTAAATGTACCTTATTGTTATACTGCTATCTTATGAAGATTATAAAATGATGTCATACTTACATTTTACCGGAGAACAGTTCTTCAGCCTGAAATCAAAAGTAAATAAAAAAACACAACATGATATTTTCAACAGATACAGGTAGCCAAACAACGTAACAAATCACTGAAAGATCCGCGCCCTTTGAAACTGCAACAAACTTACAATATTACAAATATTAACTTTACGAGTATTCGGGCGGCACACGCGCCAATACAGTTCCGCTGTCGGCGCCCGCGCACGCCTCGTCGCCGCCCGCCCTAACGCGAACATGAAAACACGAAAAACGACTTTCATTCACGGCCTTACTTCTCATCACTTTGTAACATACGTGACCCTAAAATACTGAACAAACCCAATAAGACCAAATAAGAACGTGGAAGGACCAAAAAATAAGGCTGTGTTGTGACTGTGTAATTGATATTTCTCCTCGGAAATAAAAGTGTGTGAGTAAATATTGAGTAAGTGAGGAACCCAGCCTCTCGTCAAATGTTTGTGCTGTCAATAAGTGAGACGCGTTCATTTAGTAATTTTCGAAGTTTTTGTGCTAGCGACTTCGGAATTGAGGTATGTCTTACTAATTAAGTTGTAGTAGTTGTTTGTAGTTTGTTTTCTAATAACTTTGACGTCGTTAAGGAAGGACTTTTCAACTAACAGCTATAAATTATTAATAAAGACCAAATACTCTATAATTGCGTACAAATTATCTACAGAAATTAAGGCAATGGATAACGCCTCCTAAGCAATTAAGTTAACAACGTGTATTGATGAAATTAAAAGATTCGACAATAATTACCTGACTATGGTTTACTTTCTACCTGTGTTATTAAATTAAACTGTTTCGTATGTTATCAATTTGGTTAATGTAAATCGGTAAAATTTGGCTTAATTTTTATTACCTTCTTTTATTTTAGTTCTATTCACCATCATTAGATTACGTCCGTTTCTTACTTAGATTCGTGTTTTTCAGTGTAAAACATACTAGAAAAACATAAGCTTTCATGTATTTTCACATTTGATAAAGTTAATTTTATTACACATGCAACTCTTTTTTTGAATATGCTCTACTTTTATTTCTGAACTGGAAAATCCCGTGAGACTGCGTTCCTATCAGACAATATAAAACAGACAATTCTGTTTTTATGTCCCCAAGGGAACTCCCTTGAAACCTATGAAACTTTTAATGTCCGAACATATTTCACATTAGTTAAAGCAGTCAAAAGGATGCTGTCCCTATTCTAAATTAGGTACACTATACTGAGGCGTGGTTCCGTATTCTCATTCGTTAGTCACCCTTTCTTAGTACCTGCTAACGTACCTGCCGTTTAAGATTTACAAGGAACATAGTTTTCAACACAGATAGATAGATAAATAGAATACTCTTTATTATGTACACAATAAAAATTGCAGACATACACACACACACAGCTCCACATCCGCAAGTTCAGGGACTTTATCTTATTTCAGGGAGGTTATTACTAAACACGACTAATTGATAAGTTTTGAAATGAAATGATTTGCTTTTATCAAAATATGCGCCCCGCGGTTTCACCCGCGTAAGTCTCGATGCCGTGGGAAAATCGGGATAAAAAGTATCCTATGTCCTAGTCCATGGTCATGGTCTACCCCTGTGCCAAATTTCATCCAAATCCGTTCAGCCGTTTTAGCGTGAAAGCGTAACAAACAAACAAACTCAATTTCACATTTATAATATTAGTTAGGATTAATTAAACTTCCAGATGGAACTTTAACTTTAGTATTGGGGTGGTTGTTAGGTTTTCACTACTATGACTTTTCACTGTATGTGAGTTTCCTCAGTTAAACACTAAAGTCGTAAACGTTGTAAGTTAACCGTGTATTTTCTATAGCATAGTCCTGTTATTTTCCACCTGTAGCTGTCAAGATGGCTTATGAATTACGTATAAGAGATGCGCAATAAAATGTATAGGAGAATCAATATCAACAAACTGCATTCAGTAATACATCTACCAAGAGTAAAGTTTTCGGATGCCTATGTTCTACATTAGCTGTAATGATGATTAAGATGTCATGTAGCCATATTCACACTACTACGTTGTTATCGACCTCCATTTACACCGTAACGAGAAACCTTGAATTACATAGGTACATAATTATTTACATCACTCCTCCCACTAACTACTATGAATTACATCTGCTGCATGGCTCATATCAGACGTCATATTAATAATAAATACCGGATAACGGACTTTGCCAACACTCTGTCTATTGTACAATGTACCGGTAGGATAGTTACTGGCGCGAGTACTGTACGCTCATTAACTTGCCTGAACATGCACTAGTACTGGGAAATCAGTTAACATTCATGATTGCCTTCGATGGTATTAACTTTACTTGAGCTTGGTATACACTTATAGAAAGGATGGTATACAGATTTTGTGAGAAGCCTTCAGATACAGCCAAAACATTTGGACATAACATCACGCCTGTATTCCCCAAAGGGTTAGGCAGAGGTGTACCTATAGTACACCCAGTACATTTCGCCAGTTATGTTTAAGTCACATGTAATAGGGGGCGAGCCTATTGCCATCAACCGGGCACAAATTCAGACGCCGGAAAAATATGAAATAACATTTTTATAGCCAATTATTATTTTTAAAAGCCTGTGATTTCCTACTGCTGCACTGTAGGGCTAAGGCCTCCCTGGCCTTGCAGCCTGCTGCTTGACAAAGAGAGTAGGGACTCTCTTTCCACTTCTCTCTGTTTAAAGCTGCTAAGGATCAGTTCTTGTTGAAGGAGTCCAGCTCATCCCGCCGTCTCAGTCTAGGCCTGCCGCGATGTCATAGCCAATAGAAAATATAGGTAAATAGAAATTGAAAACAGTTTATTGTCCAGGTAATACATTAAGCAAGTTCACAAGTTTAGACGGCATGGGAAGCTTAGAATATTACCTAAAGCTAGGTTTCAATGTTTCTATTATTTCTAAAGTATCCTCACAATAGGACGACAGACGTAAAATCTTTGATAACAAGTGCCTAAGGTTGATAGCTCAATGTAACCAATATCGCGTAAGAATGTTTCCTTCACTTGTCAACGTAACAATGGCATCATCACGTTGCGAGTACAAATGTGAATGCAGCGTACTTTTTAGTTAAAAGATGACTTAAAAATCAGGACCTAGACCGGCGCGCGGCGCACAATAATAATATTGTAAATCTGGCTCGAAGGACCAACATTAATCTCTGGCCTGGAAATTGGAAATGCAACAAAAGTATACTGTTCACTCAACCTCAAGTTCTCATACATTTAAACGACACTAACTACAATCAGTAACCGAAATAGTTTTGTATAAAATGTTGCGTGTTTGTACACTAATATTTACACTTCGAACAAATACACTAATGTCAAAGCTCTCAAATCGTGATAATCATTGAAAAAAGAGCGCCACTACGATACACTAGCATTTTATCTTTTTAAGCTGGTTTCTCACTTCCAATTTTCTGAGAATCACGGTAATGAGATTCTACACGCCGCTCCGGCGAAGTCTCACCGAGCAAATACCTTTGTGTACCGAGCGCAGTCCGGTAGCCGCGCTCTGTTTGCTGTCGACCTGTTAATTAATAACTCGGCGCACAGTGTATACACAGCCTTATTACCAGTAAAATCTCACAAGTCACGAGTCTAAACTGAGCCAAACCTGTTTCCAGTTTCGGCCTCCGTTTTCTAATCACACGCCAATGTTAATCGTATGGGCTTTCTTTCACGTTTATTCAACTTAATTATGGCGCATAATTATCCGACATTAATAAAGGCGCAATGCACCAAAGCCACATTTAAATCCACACCTCGCACCTATTAGTCGCACTAATTTGAATACAAAATTCATGACTACCTTCAATACAATGTTATTTATCATTACCATGCCCATTTAGCCGCGCACCCGCGCTCTATAATTACAGCGGGGAAAAAATGAAACTTGAAGAAACGCGATGGCGACTAATGGTCTGAAACTAAATTTTAATTAATGTCGCGTTTTACGAAATGAAAGTGATTACAGAAATAACACGACAGGTCGCGATAGTGTTCGGGTAAGCCCGATCACCCCCCTCCCCACTCATGTTCGACAATTTACGACATGGTAATTATGTATACGTGTTTAGGCGCCTTCGCCCGACTTTACGGACGGTGTAATTTTGGAAATTAAAAACAGTAAGCTTCAATCGGGCCGTAATATCTAAATGATGGATTAACCTCGCGTTTTGATGTGGATCGATTTATTTGGCCGGCAGCCAGTAATTATTCTTTATCGTCGAACGTGTGGTGAACACAATTAGTTATTGATCAGACGGCAATTAAGCCCAATCGATTTTGTTTGTTGAAGTTGAAGAAAATTGTTTTAGTTCGACGTTTAATCGACGTCGTTTTATGCTTCTAATGGATTCTCGGTCATTAGAATTGACCTAAGCGCCCCTTTATTGTTTATTAGAAAACAATAATTTATCCTTTTATCGGTGACATTAAAAAGTGTTAGGATCATTTACGTTCGATTAATAATAAATTCTGTTTGGATTTATAGTCTCGAGTGACAGTTAAACGTAAAAGGTTAAGTAAATATAAATTGATCCTTCGATATTAACATATCGCGAATAAAAGCATATCGATGTGTTAGAAGACAAAGGGCCGCTAAAAGTCAAGTGTAACGTTTTAAGTCAAACAAGTACGTCGGGGCACGGCTCTCTCGGAGTAATTGGCGCGGGCGAGCCTCGGGCGTCAGCAACACCTCCAAACGTATCAAACCGTTTTAATAATGAGCTAGCTTGAGATCGTGAAACAATAAATTGCGAAGCTTGGAGGCTTCGTGCACGAGACAGCTATCTGAGGCAAGCATTATGCATCGCAAGTTCCCGAGCCAGCGATAGCGGGCTATCATCTGCGAGATTGATAGGAGAATAGCCCCACGGCTAGGCGGGATTCGGACGGCATTGTGAAACACAAGCCCTTGTGCACTGTTGTTGCATGAATTCATTAAAAATACGCGCGAACTATGTTTACGTGGGGTTCTTGGAAAGTTCATTGGTTCATTGTTCGAACAAATAGAAAGTTCCTGGTGGTTTGATTATCCCTTTTTTGAATTTATAATTGAGTTCAGCGTAAAGTTTGTAAGTTCTGTGGATAATGTCTTGAGGCAGGTCTCAAAGGACCAAAGTAGCATTCAATTTTAAATACATTACATAAATTGCCGACATGAAATCCCTATAATAATGCTAAAGACTGTTGTTTTATCGTAAGAACACATTAGCTCCTTCAACATTATTATGGTTAAATACCTAATAGGTTCTGTAGCGACGCAAAACTTACACGCGAACTTTTAATGGAAATCTTTAAATAACTTATAATGTAACATCGAGATTACGAACTCATTAGCACAGCCAAACATCGAACCTGAACCTTATCGTACGATCGTCCCAAATTAGCTCCCAACTTTTCCCTTAATTAAGGAAGTATGATTAACAAAGTGTAATCACGAACACAAAAGTCTTATCATTTGTATTAAGGGGAGAAACAAACATTGTGTAGCAAAATTAATAAATTAGCAGCTCCGATACTTAGACAGATTCGGAGAAAACATGTGACTATTGTTTATTTTTGTGGGAAAACAAGATTTATCAAAGGAAATGCGTGGTCGTTGTTCAAGAATTATTGCTGAAGACTAGGTGATCGATGCAGTCTACAATGTTATTATTAGGCATATTTTTCTGTCACTTGTGGTACGAATAAATTAGTTTTTAGAAGAAAAATAGCGCTTTCATTATTCACGTAACTTCAAAATGCATAGTTTTCGTCATAATTCTGAAGGTCAAAAATCATCTTTAACCGATGCAAAAGTAGTTATAAACACTCCTTTGTTTTAAGCAAAGGGGATTATTTGTCGGCAAGAAAAGCGACGCCGAAGAAAAGGAAACAGCTGATACCAAACTTTTATCATCATGTATAGGGGAACGGTTCATAGACAAACAAACAAAGAGAAATTAATAAATTATCGCCAGTAGAGAGTTATTGCGAAGACGTGTAGAAGACATTACTATGTTGCTTAATGAATAGCTAGCTTTATCTTAAGGGAGGAATACATGATAAATGTACAGTGATTTGTATATGATGAAGTTTGTTAAGTTCTTCCTCGGCCTAGTTGTTGATGGCTCATTAACTCGGATAGGCTTGTTGTTTTGTGCCGTATTGATGGATAGGTATTAGTGGATTTTTGGCTTGGATTCAAAGTTTAGTGCCGCAGCGTGACTAGCTCAGAATGCTCATTTTGAGCAATTAATTCACTGGTTGCATTTTGAGTGTTGATATTATGGTTGAAATTGTGGTCCTTGTAAGGTTAGATATCGATATAATATTTATAACTGTATTGAGAAGATGGTTAACGATTGATGACGACGGTTTTATTATTAAAAAATTGGTCCTTCAGCTCGAAAAATATTGTTAGTAATTACTTAAGGCATTTTTATTTCCCTGAAACAATTGTAATTACTCATAATACCACCTGAAATTCTAAACCTTGTAAAAATAATAAACCTTATAAATAATAGAAACACGTAATAACTAAAAAAAGTCATTTAGCTGTAATAATTTCGTCACAAAAACGAATCCACTTTCTATTGTAATTACTTTTATAAACGCCAATGACCATAATGACCACTCCTAATGCGAGTGCTGGCTTCATTGCGTTACTGTGACTCATTAGGGGGGTCAAAATGAAATTACCTAAAGTGTGACGGAATCTGATAATGTTCTGGGTCTAAGAGTCCTCTATTAGAGCGTGGCGAATGTTACATACGGCTGCGGTAATGATTTTTTACTTTCTTTAGATTAGATTTGAATTATGGAAGTGGAGTTGTTGGATTATGCGGTTCCTGTTTTCAAATATTTTTGTTAAAAAACTATAGCAGTAGTAGTAATACCAGTAAGCACAAATCAAAATTAGGATTCTCTCATAATAATAAGGTCTTTAAAATTTGGTCTTTAGAGTCATATTACCAACCATAATAAGTATTCAATGCCCTTTGTAAAATGTATTTATTTAAATAGTAAAAGCAGAAAACTGTAAAGAAAATAGAAACTGGAAAAAAGCAAGTATCGAACGATAATGCTGGTAGTATTGTGGATGTAAAAATTAATATTAGATATTCTATTTTTCTTCCCTTTTAAGATATTATTTTCACGTGAATCTGTTTTGTTCTTACTAGTACCTGCTTTATAAAAGTAAATTAGTTACTTGGGAATATTTTTGATTAATTTTGTGAAAGGTGATCCCAAAAATGGATTGTCTCATGTTTCGTTATAATAATGTTAATTGATTAGCTTTTAAGTTTATATCATTATTATATTATAAATCTTAGGTATTATAGTGTTAATCTGATCGTTTAATTTATTTTACTTGGAATAAATTTTATTACATACCAGTTTCTAAGTCAAAATCTAAGAATATTGTTGCTTAACTTTTGAAACGACATTATTTGTATAACTTGTTTTTTTTAAATACCCATCTCTTGTTCTGCTCATAAATTACCTATTTGGTGCATATGCACCAAAGCGGGGCAGTTCCGAACCGTATTTGTAAGAACGCTCGTATCTCAGCGTTAAGTTTTTGACATTGATTATCGCTGTAATGAGATTGGGACTTGATTTTAAAGGTTTTTTATTAAATACGAGAATTAGCCTTCTGAAGTCTCACTGGCAGTTTATCAGAATAGCGAAAGCGGGCTCTACAAAATATGATCTTTATGTGCTTTTATTGTTAACCTAAATTTCCAAAAATTATGAATTGACATTTTAATAATAGTAATAATAATTTTAACAACCCTGTTTCCGATACCGGTGGGCTACTATTTTTTTATATTTTTAAATGTTTTTATATATTTTTTTATTCTAATATTTAAAAATATAATTTATGTGTGTAGAAAATTAAATAAAGAGATTTTAACAAAATTTAAATATATCCCAACATCAAGGCAATGCGCACACGCATCATTATACAAAATAGTCAAAACACTGTCGCGACAGATCTCAATTCGGATTAATTTTATTTCCCCACGCAATTATGATTGGAACTACAAAGTATCGCCGACTTTCATGTGTTGCTCATTCGCTAAAACATAATAGCCTAGGCCATAAAAGACAGACTTACTGATCTATTTCAGGAGGCTATAATAATATTCATAGAAAGTTATGTAAAGGGTTCAGAGAATTTGAAATTTCAAGAGACATCACTTAAATTCACAACTGGTATAAATACAAAAACACTGTCAGCAAGATCTACCTGAGCTACTTGCAAAAATATAATTATTTTCAGTGAACCTGTAAAAAAATGTTCACAAAATTACACGTGCGTTCCACAAAATGTTTTTCTTTGACATCTTTACGTAGGTATATATTTATTTTCATTTAAAACTGTTGTTTTTTTTTAGTACCTATCATTCGTTTGTTCTTTCTCATTCAATTTCGCTCCTTGCCATCATATGCCTTCTGGTAAAAAAATTCATCCGTGCAAATTCAAATTCAATTGGTTAAACGAATTTACGGTAGTCCACCGTAAATTCGTTTAACCAATTGAATTTACAGCAGTTTTTCAAGATCTGTAGATATATCATGAAAAGATGCTGAAAGTTAGGATGATTTATCTCTTAGACAAATTCTCTTAAAAGATGTTCTTCACAATGAATATGAAGTGTTTCCCAAACTATAGTTATGCACAATATATTCTTTCTTTTATATAAATAGTTGACATTGGCTTACATTTAAAATAAGATTGTATTCACCATTATAATGAAATATGTTGTCTTCTCTGGAAAGATTAATTGCAGTCTCAACATTTTCTGGTTCCAGTGACTTTGTAATATGGCTGTGAAAAATAACACTATCCGCCTACTTAACTTTTGAATGAACTTCATCTGGTTTTTTAGTGTGTTGATTCTTAATATTCTGTATTTGAAAATATGAGTAATTTTCCGTTGTGAGAATTGTATTTTGAATTCTTTCTGCCGTTTTTTTTGTTTCTCAAGTTGTGACATTGTCTGGTTTCTTTCTCCTGCTTAAATATTTTCTTCTTCATTTAGATCCTTAATATCCAATCAGTCCTATAGCTGTTCAGTTCTGAGATCCTCCACAGTATCTCTCTGAGGTTCTTACTACTAATAGTTCAGTCAGATGCACCTTGGATTTAAGCAATTTCCAAACTACTTAAAGGAAACAGAAAAAAAAGAAATATGACATCTTACAATTATGAAGAATCACAATTCATTTTTATTTATTTCCAAACACAATTCATTTTGGACGTGTGCATTACATATCATACAATGTTTATGATTGATGACTTGTTTGATAGACTTTTAGAGCATGTCATATTAAATTCACTGGACGTGTCTGTCACACTATTTTATCACATAACTGAAGTCCGAACATATAGTACGAAACTAAATCATTAGATTATAATGACGTCATTAAAAACAGTTCCAAAAGTGGACTCATCAAAATCGGTTTAACAGTTTATAAGATTAGCTTCAACACAAACAGACATACGTAACTGTCCTCACGATATATTAATCATATTGCCACGCAACGACCATACACAGAACAGCAAGATATTTAATCTAATAATGGACGACCGTGATTGCTTTTCTTGGGCTTTCTTTTATATTTATAATTCATATTTAATGATCGACATTAATGGCATTGCTTTAGGCCGAACTCGTACAAACCAGCCAGCCTTCCTAGATCTTTCAATCCGTTCTTTTTTTCCCTTTGTCACCTATTCATGGAATTTATAGGGGGGGCAGGAAGGTCATTTAAAATTGGTCCTTATGTACACGTTAATTTCAGATTTAGGCGCTTTCGTGATTGTTACGAAACGATCATTCTATTGTATGGCGAGTATAATAAAGTGCACCGTGATTGTGTAAATGAGCGCTGACTAGCGAGATACGGTAAAGTGCTGCTTTAGTTATTTGTTATTTATTTATGTTTTGTGGCCCATTTCAAGGGAACGAATTGGCCTACGAATTGCAAGAGAGCGTTTCTTGAAAATGATACATTGAGATATTTGATACAGAGGATAACAAACATGAGAAAATAATTTTATTTGATACTCATACCTACTTTTCAATGACTTCACGTTTGCAGGAAAAAGCAACACGGTAGGTATAGGAAAATTAAAAAAATTGGCGGGAAAGACCAAGATGCAGCAAAGTTGTGTACCTACTTATACCAATCGCGGTTTTTTTCTTTAAACGTTTTTTACAAAGGGAAAATTGACACTCAAAATTCGACTAATAAAACACTTCTAATAAGTGTCATGTTGTAAACCGGTTTTTACAAGTAACACTATGTTTTTCACAAATACTCAGACGGACAAGGAAAATTAAAGACACTTTCCGCAATAAAAAAACGCCGTTATCGTACTAATATCATTTGATGAGTCCTAAATGACATAAAATAATAGATTTATTAATTTATTGAGTCGAGGAAAAAATAAAACTGTTTCTAACTTTACCTCGGTTTTACATGTATGAATTTTTTTTAACACTTCGCGAGACACTTTTAGAGGGCATAAAATACAGACATACAAATATTTACACACCCACGTTACAAAATTATGAAGATAGTATCGTGTCTTATAACCTAATTTATTCCACATAATTTTAATTCAATCCCGCTATATTCATAAAGAACCTTAATTCTGTCATCGGTCACATTGGTGAAATAAAAACAGCTGTAAAAATTTTAGTTGACGGCGGAAAAATAATCCGCGTATCGCAATTAAAAACATAAAACACTCTTAAAATAAACCTGGAACGAAATATCATATAGCAGAAGAGTAATAACATTAAAACATATACAGTGGGGCAGATGCGCCAATATTCTATTATTACTGGCTTTTCAACGCGAACGGCGCGAGCATTCCTGACTATTTCTATAACCCTAAGATGAATCATTAAATAATAAAATCCAAAGCATACTTAATGCTCAACAACACATAGAAATCTATTCACGAGCGCGTATTAACTAACACAGGCGCGCGCTAATCAGTTCCAGATCCATTCCTCGTGTTACTGCTCAATCGGACGTGCACACTCTAGCAGAACACCTATACATCAATGGTCGATCTAATTGCGAACGCGTAAACACACTTCCATGTGTTTGTGATCATTGTAACAATGTGCGTGATTCCAGCCACCTTATTAGAAGCACTTTAAACAAAAATACAATCCAATTAGAACACTGTTTGAATTTGAAATTGGGACGGTTACGATCTGACAGATGGCACACTATAAATAAGGGTGTGTAGTTAGCACCGCGCATCGGTTTCTGGCTTGCGTAAAACGCAACGAACAAAGTTCACGCGGATGCAAGAGCAGATATTTTAATGTCTACAACTTATTAGCCACAAATGTCATATCGTTTGATGCATCAACTACTACTTTGTTAAAGTTGGCTGCGTCCAGGGGATTATTTGCAAGCGTAAATTAGGTTCACGTGCGTTTTAATGCATCCCGCAAGTGTTAGTGTTCCAGTTCGATAATCTTCGACTGGCGAATGGATCAGGCGGAGATGATTCATAATGTTCTGTTCTATTGTTGGCTTGCATATTGCAAACTGGAATTATGCAATGTCCATCGCTTTGTTATATAACGTTTGGTAACCACATCAACTCTTACCTTACTACTGTTATAGCTCAAAGACAAAGTTCGTCATTTTAATTGGTTCTAAATCCAGCTTTAATTTCTTCCTCTGACGTCAGTGAACACATTATTTCTAAGGATTATATTATAAACTTTGGATGATTCCAGGAATTTTTCTTTCCAATGCATTTGTTTAAATTGTTATTTTTTAGAAATAATGTGCTTATGTCAAACATTGTGTTAAAGTATTAAATTCGTTCGCCGATCTCATGATATAATGCCGTGATCCACTTAAACATGCTATTTTAGCCCACCACATTAAATTTGATCGATCAGAGCTATATTTTTACTGTTTACCAAATATTTAAGTAACGGCCATAAGTCAGACAGTAAAATAATTCAAATGTGAAATTTCATGAACGCTCATAATGAACTTGGCAGACGACCAAAAAACGTCTTATTTTCGATGTGGAATCTGGACCAATTTTTATTGCAACGCTTTGGAAATAGTGATACAAACGACCCCCACAATGACTTACCAATTATAATGAGTGTGGCGGCGGTGGCGGAGATACAAACAAATGAATAGAACGGTTACACTTCCATTTAGATATTGCACGGTTTAATGCGAGCCGAAGCATTATACGGCAGTAAATCATGCTCTCCAATCTGCGCACTAACGCACCAGACTACTTTGTTTATTTCTTCATCATTCTCAGCCTTATTTATTGCAAATTCCAAAAATTTTATTGTTCCATCATAAACGGAAAGTTTTACTTGCCTACCCGTAGTTCCAGATTCGATAACACGTGGCGTTTAGATCGAAATCTTTTTAACGGCATTCCTGGTGGACGTTCACTTTGGCACGAATATCAACGGGAACATTACAATAAACGCCCGAATATTCTCACCTATACTTTCGAACACTCGTAAGATTTATTTCTGTGACTTGAATCAGTTTTATTGCTTCTACGTTCATCTGTACTCATTTATAACCGACATAGATACTCTTTTTACGATTCGAGGCGCTCTGTTTATTTTCGTTTTTAATTACCTCTAGCGTGGGTAGAAGAGCAAAGTGACAAAATAAATTCGGGAACATAATATTGTTAGGATGATTCTTAATACTGAATTGACTGCGATTGTCTGATTATGATTTACCGTCTGTGTCTGCCCACGGCACGGTAGTAAAATTGACAAATTGTGGAGTCGGACCAGTCCCGGCTGAGTAATACAGTATTTATACCAAATTTATCGTGGTTCCATGCTAATTTCCTTGTAACTAAACTTCAAAACGATACACGAAGTAAAATAAATAGAGATGACGGAAACGATTAAACACACGCAAAATCTCTAGAATAATTAAAATAATCAAACGCAATAGAAGTAAATCCATGACAAATTAGGTGTCAAGAATAGATTTAAAAATATGTTCAACCGCCAAGGAGATTAATGACATAATTCCACCAGTTCAACACTGCAAGCTACATTCTAGACACAATAAAAAATACACATTCTGCAGAAGGCGTAAGAAGTGGTCGTAATTTTGACGATGCTAATAAAATGTAAACAGAATTAATGACACCCACTAATTTGAAAATTGTAATAACAATTTTAATGGGTGTTAGAACTATAAATAATTCTGACAATCACAATACTAAATGAGGATGTTGACATGAAAATTATTGATTCGAAGTTTGTAGTGGCATAAGAAAAGTATGGCCGATTATACAAAAGACAGTTGTGTTGGAAATGTACCGACCGACATTAATGAGGCATCTCCATCACGACTCATCTCAATCAAATCCCGCGACTGAGTCAGTATCGATGCGTTCGCGCATAACGACCGTCGGATGCGCCGAAGTGTTCCAGAGAGATTGTAAATATTTCTCTGTTTCAGAACACGACTAAAATAGATTAGAACGCGTGTTTCTAAATCCCCTTTGAAGATTACACACGCCGGCATTAGATCTGGCAAATTACCCTCTAACAAAGATTGTATTAATTACCTGCTCCCGATAGCTCGATGTAAATACTATTTAAAATTAGATCAGCGAGTTGCGTGCGCGCAGCTTTTCGGCGCCTTATATATCTGTCATTTTCCTCAGATACTTTGAGCTAGTTGGGTTTGGTTGAACACGGTAATTAATTCTTGTTCTTACATTAGTCACTTTGTAACGAAAATAATTTCTGTGCTAAGATTGCCAACTAAAAAACACTAGCTGTTACATCGGATCTAAAAATTAGGTTCTTATTTCGAACGGACATGAGATATTGTTTGTGTGACAAGCTTTGATTAATTTTTAAGCCGACTTCATGTTCGAGTTTTTTCCGGAATCGATGTCTATTTAGAGCTCCCTAACTGCGTAAGTGTAGTTTTGTCTGTTATTTGTTTTATTAATCGATACAGACATCGAGCAAATGTTTTCTCGTGTAGCAGATACAAATGGGATCGAGGGCTAATTATGTAATGTTGGTCCAGTTTCGGACGTACTCTTAATCGATAGCCATTTTTTATGCCATTTGAAGCGGGAAATGGAAATTCGTTGTTTATTTTCGATTACGAAATATCTATAGGTAAGTGTGTGTGAGGAGGAAAATATTTTAACTTCTATTGAATAGATTTGTCTTAAACATGAATAAAATACAATGATTCTGGCAAAGATTTTTAACATTTCCTGAATGAGTCATAATATCATGATCGTTACAACATTAATGAACACAAGCCATAGAACATGTACTTCATTCTCCTGTTTATTAAGAACAAACTATAAATGTCTATTCAGTTTAATCAGGTATAGGTAAAGATATAACATTGTACATACTAAGAGGTAACATTGTATGTAGCCATAAAATCACTCAGTCTTCTTTTAATGTCCGACCAAGTGCCAAAATAATTTGAAGGCACCACCAAAAACAAAGGAACCGTAAGTATTTATTATCGCACATAATATACTCATAAAAATTCAGGGAAGCAGAAAATTTTCTGACTTATTAGACGATGTCGAACAGGTTTCGGAAATCGAGAAATGAAAATAACATGTTATTAGCGTACATCAACACTGTACGGTTGTTATAACACAAAAGATAAACAGACCGAATTAAATAGTCCCTCATTATACGCACATTTTGGTTAAAAGTTAGGTTATTTGGGCGCGGTTGGGTTATCTCGTGCGGGGATCTGACGATCGCCACTCGAGATTATTCGGTTCTGGTGCGTACGAATTCTTAAGTATAGTACGTTATTGATGATGTTTAATAAGCATTGCAAGGTGTTTGGTGGCGGTCATTTAATAATTTCTGATTTATTCTTTTGTTTTTTTGTCCTTTTTTTCTTTGAATGGAAATGACGCTCTTGTTCTGTAGCTTAGTTTCAGCAAAATAATTGTATTTATTACTTAAGTTATCTGCTTAAAGTATATTATTTAGTTTACTTTTATACCATTTAGTACAACAGTACCTAATAAAAAGCATAATTTTTAAACCAATCTATCATACTCGTAAGATATCTAACATTAAAATGCGGTTCAAATAGATTTACTAGCATTATCTATCAAGAGTGACTATGTATATTTTCCGCTCCATCAATTCCCCTCAAAACAAAACACAGTCTCATAAATAACAGCAAAGTTTCGTATCACTCGAAACAAAGTGCCCAAAAAATCGAGATCAATTCAATCGAATGCACTGATAACCCGAAATTACGAGTCAAAACCGGCGGTATTAACAACACAGAAAGCAATAAAACAGCGTGAAATGGTATGAGAGCATTAATTCGATTATCAGATTGAGGTGTAAAGCGAGTTTCGATGTTTATCTAGGTATAAAGAGGCGCCGTATAAGAAATTATTTTACAGCAGTGAAATAATAAAAACACTCATTAGCGATCATTAAGGTACCGCCTCCGCGATTTAGGGTTAGATAGGGAGGTGCGAAGTTTATTTTGTATAATAACAGAGCGAAGGTGGTTGTTGTCTATTTATCAGTAGAATTACGTTGCAGGTTATTGTGATAAAAGATAAAGTTTTCGATAAGGTGTAGGGAAACCTTCTGAATTATCACTTGTTTTTTCGAGAATAATGAGGTTTTTTTTTATTTTCGGTATCTTGAAGTACCTAAATATTTATTTTTAATCAACTACGTTTCTTTTCTTACCATTATTTACTTAATAATATTCAAGATGTATTATTTGTTTTGCAAATTATAAGATGTAAACTACAATTCATTTACACTTTCCATTGCAGTGTACTTAACCACCTGTCAGTGTCAATCACTTGCAAATAATTTTAACCTCAGGCAAAATGTAGCTGTCGTTATCCTTATGTAATTTACATTATACTTGCCAAATGTTATTTTATAACTAAAATCATGTTATCATTAACACGACAAAGAGGTCGCCACTCGCGCCGGTACCCAAACCGCAAAGCTAATTATTAAAAAAGATAAAAGAATAATAATACAATTAAAACCGCAACGAAAAGGACTCATTTTCTCCGGACGCGGCATTGTAAGGGTTAATTGACACTTATTATAGAAACTCTAATAATATCTTGTTTGTTAATTACATTTATTTTGGTTTTTGTGTCGGGAGAGATGAAATAATTTTTATTGTTGTTTTCGGGACAGTCTATTATTATTGAAGAGACCCTCCTCATTTTGTGGTCAAAGAGAAACATCAAATGGCTCATTAAATCAGAGAAACTGGTTCCTTTACTTAAGTATTTAATAATCACAGCAGACGTTGCAGATTAAGCAAAAAAAAAGTGCCAATAGCGAATACTGAAACATCTACGGCTTCAGTTTGAGTGATTAATTCCTCAGTCTATCCTAAGTTCTTGGGGAATCATTTTTGTTAACTAATATCATTCCCAATCTTACGAATGATTTTTTTATGCCTCGCTAATTTACAGATCAAATTATGACCTGTTACGTAACCCACTAAGAGATTTAGAGCGTTCTTCTAAAACCAATAAGATAACATACATAACATGACACCTTGTTTTTCCGAAAAGTTGGGCAGAGGTGTGCATAAAGCACACCCACATTTCGCCAGTTATGTTTATCTAATAAACCAAGATGCCCGATTACCGATTTTGCTCTCAATCTAGACTCCTTCCAGTAAAAATGATGCAATAGTTCCCTGTAAGACACTTCACCTGTAGGTGATGGTGATGGTGCCATTGATTTCCTTCAAACCAGGCACAGTTTCCTCCAATCTACTTACAACACATCAAGTTTTAATGATTCAATTAGAATCTACTCTCTGAAGTAATAGGGGCAACTAATAATTGCAGTAATGTCGCCATTAGGTTTAATTGTGACAGTAACAGGCTTGCCAGGCTTTTACTTGCTCTATCAAGTGGGCGATGTACTAGTAAGCTGGGGATCTTAAATCAATTGTTATCTATAGTAGGTAGATGGAGCTTATTTTGAAACACTCGTACAGGAGCAGCACAGTGGTAACAAACCAGTATATAGCATAATCGGTCTATAATGTTCCCACTGCTGGGACACAGGCCTCCTCTCAGTGAGAGTGGGTCAAATCCACCACGCGATCCAGTGGTTGGTAGATGTCACATGGTTTCGAATTTTTGGTTCTAGGACATGCTGGTTTCCTCACGATGTTTTCCTTCATCGATTTGAGAGCAGTGGTGATGAAATACTATCCTAACTATATAAATACAATTACGTTATTTACGTTGGTGAGCAGACAAATTTTTCAAACATACTAAGCAATGGATTATGCAAATAGAAGCAGTCTGATTAATGATCTATTTTAGAGAACACTCGTAAGTATTCACGTCAACTCCAAAGTGTTTCCAGCCAGCCTTCATTAAACAGTTCACATTACGTCATATCCTAAAAACACTAAATAGAAGTAGGTACGTAAATCAAAGCAAGATTTATTATTGATTTCTTCCACGTTCTAAGAAAATGTCGGCGTCTGACTGAAGAAGTCATCACACTGACGTACGAACCCTCTATTGTTTACCAAAAACCATTTAATTTTATTCAAAGACGTGAATTATGGTGGAAATTTATTTCGACATTAAGCTTAGCACATTATTAACATGGTTGTTTAATGCATTTAGTAAAAATATTGGGTGTTTCGACAAGTTAACCTAATAAACTGTGCTGGAATGCATAATAAAATAATCTTTTGCTTGTATATTTATTTTGTCAGTGGGTGAATATAAATCCGAAGAATGAAGTCATCGAAAAAAGTTTAGTGTTTTATAAATCTAGACTAAGACCTAGGTGTCTTTATGAAGTTTTAAAATAAGTCTGTTTGTTTAAGTAGTATTTTGGATGGATAGCATCGTTTGAGGCAATATTTTAATACTAATTTGAATTTGTATGACTGTTTATACAATTTTCAAGAGTCACGAGTGGCACAATGCCTATGGCAGAGGCAACTGCAGTAGTCGACACTAGTCAGTGTCAGCCATAGACGCGTCGGCGGTTACCATCGACAGAGGCAACTGCAGCCGTCAACAGCGTGCAGCGGCCCGCTGCATGCATGAGTCGGCAGCTGCCATCGAATCGACGCGTCTACAGTTGTCGCCGATGAATTAGGTCTATCTATAGTCGTCCTAAGGTAGGTACTGGAAATACATTATATTTCCAGTATAGGTTTAATGGGTACCTTATAATCAGACAACGGGAGACAGCAGCTGTTTGGTAGTATCAATGGCAGAACATTAGCACGCGTAATTAGTTCATAATTGATTCTTATAGTGTCACAGTGAATTCACACCATACTAGGTATAAGGGTAAGGGATCTCGCGCACTACACAGCCACGACTACGACCAGTGGTCGCAGCGACCAGGTAAACTATAGAAACCGATACGAATCGCGCGCTTGGTCGCAACGGCCATACCACTAGACGGCCACGAGTCCGACCAGTCGTGGCCGTCTAGTGCACGACGTCCCTAATGAAGGCAGAAAATGGGAAAGGTTTAAATGTACTGAATTGGACAAAAATGACTGATGCATTTGAAATGGCTTTATAAGGCATCCTGCACTTTTTGTTTAAGTTTTGCCAATTCCTGCGTGCGTATTTGTTTTAATTCAATTGTTAACAAATTGAACGCATCATTTGTCTCTTTTTTTCCTTTTGAAACGTTTATTCCATTCACAACAACATTACATTCATAAACGAAAGACATTAATTCGTTATTAACCAGTACAAAATCAAGCCGGAGGCCAAAAAGCTCATTTAATTACTAGAGTCAATGCAAATTGTTAATTTTCGCTGCAATCATACCTCGTTGCGGTCTCACACACATTTCGCCGGAAGGTACAAATTCACAGGTACCCAGTACAACGGAGAACGTGGATACAACAGACTAGAAGTGACACCATTAGTGGCCGCGACGTACACGGGTAATATTATTTTGTATTTGGGTGGAAAAAGCTTTTTAAATTATGTACAAAGGATTGCAGGACGGTAGTAACACTCTGACTTTCAGCTGGCCTAGCGTAGTACGGAATTTCAACAGAATGAAAGGCAAATTTACACTGGTTTTGTTACCACTGACCTGTGGTCTACTACCTGCGGTCTACTGCGTCTACTTTCTAAAAAATGCTTGATAATTTTAGGAGGATTTTGGGTCTGATCATATTGTTCCGTCTGAGAAAAATCGTTCACACAACGTTGTCGCGTTCTGTGTACGATCTTCCTGTCAACGACCATTGACCATTTCAAAGGACTTAAAAAATAAACCTGCAATATAATCAACCTCTGGTATATGTACCTACGCCTTTTTGCACGATTTTATGTTCCACTGATCTCTTATCTTCCCGAAGCCCGAAAGTCTGACCATCGATCTTTACCAGTCTTTTTTTTTTCTTATTACCAAGGGGTATCGTATTACCTAGTTAGGCACTGGGTTGAGTAGGCCCGTTATGCAGTCGCTCCATGTAAAATATTGGTATTCAGCTGCATCTGGTTAGACTGGAAGCCGACCCCAACATAGTTGGAAAAGGCTAGGCAGAATGATTGATTGATTTTTTGATCTCTTCTCTCTATAGGTGTTTCCTGCAATTTATCAAATGTATGCACCAGTTAGCAGTCAGCACACAAAACCGTAGCCACTTCCATTTACCCTCTATCCTCACCGCAACAAACTCTCACAATAAGCACTTGGAGCTACAATTAGCCGTTTTGTAGTCGATGTAAAGCAACAATTAAGCCTTCTGAGAGGTCCGACAAGTCTTCAAATGCGTGAGTTTTAATAAACTGTTCATTTCCTTGCTCTTTGTCAGGTGATGTCGTTAATTTATAGTGTGGTGCGTGATTCATTGCTGGATGAGTTTATGCAATGATAATCTGTGTCTTTAAGTTGGTAATGGATTAAATATCCGTGGGATACCTACTCTGCAAAGATGTCATCGTGAAAATTTACGTGAAGCGAGCTTGAAGTGAGCTGTCAATAGTGTCAATCCCTAGCATCAGGTGGAATGGTCACTTCACCTAAGTTTTCAAGTTAAGTTTTTTATAAAACCGGCTAATGTCCTACTCTTGTGTAAAAAAATGTGTTGAATGCTGGCACAAAACGGTCATACAAATGGTCTTGGCCTTTAAAACTATACACATAATTATTTGAACAGTTTTGTTTTTGTTTTAAGTATCTGTTCTTATCTTTCAAAATTCGACATCAATTTACAAATTAGTTTCAAAACGTTAATCTAATCTAAATTTAATTGCTCACATCGTCTATCAATAAACAAATCGTTTAGTTTATTACACTTAATCACCTCAGAATAACAATAACCTTTTAATTTAATTCAATATACCATTGAAACAGCTTGTGCCATAGAAAGTGACTGTCAAGTAAGAAATGCATAAAATTCTAAAGTGGTTCCGCATAAATAATAATAAGTATATAGGTACTTCCTCAATTTAACGATAGAATGTTAGTGATATATTGAGAGAATATAAGTAAATCAGACTTAGAAACAAAATCAAATCACTAAACGAGCTTTGAAAACGAAATCAAAATTCACTTTCGCTACACAGAACCCTAAACCAGTTTAAGAATACAAATGGCTCCAATTAAATCCAATAAAATGCAAAGTAGACAATAAAACAAACAAATTATAAAAGCATTACCCACTCATAGAAGAATACATTAAAATTCTATTGTAATTTATCAAGAAATACGCCTTCCCCTTTCTCTAGCGTCTTTAAAACTTACATATACTATACTACCAACTAATGACCCACAATCAAGAACCTTAAGACTCAGGTATAAGGTTCAAATTCGAATGTGTTGATATCGTGAGCAGTATAAGTAAGGTTGTCAGATATAATTGGCGTTAAGTGTCTGTTAAATTATAATGAAACATAAGTAGATAGCATCCATACAATGTTTTTCTTGTAATATATAATTAGCACATACTGTTGTACAATAGTACGTATGTCATCACACGAAGAATCTACAATTACTTGAACAGTCTCTTATGATTGTCGGTTTAAGTTAATTGTTAGTTTCATACAAGATAAATTACATATATGCATGTATGGACATTAATTGTCTGTGTTAGTACTGTTTATTGTACTGTGATAATAACTTAAAGTCAGTTTATAATTTAATGTTTTCTTCATTCCTGTTCTTTAATTTCTTGATTTCTCTACTTTGATGACTTTATAGAACAGAATTATAAAGGAGTTTTTTTTTGCAGGTGTGCTCACATCCTGAGTCTTTTTGCTTGCCAAGTTGCATTATGTAAGTACGCGAATAAAAATAACAATTAGTAATACGGTTTGGAAAGATCGCCAGAATTTCTCGAAGTCTGAGTGGACAATTAGTACCTAGACAATGATGAAACCTACAGCCTCTATCAAAGCCCTGATGCGTACCATTTTATTGTCTCTGAATTATCAATTGAATTGAGTTAATAACTACTTCATAATAAAATCGAACTACCACAATCTACCTAGCCTTTTCCCAAATGTGTTGGGTTCGGCTTCCAATGTAACCGGATGCAGTAGAATACCAGTATTTTACGTGGAGCGACTGCATAACTGATCTCCACAACCCAGTTACTGTGTAACACGATACCCCTCGGTAAAATATTAAAAGGATAAGAAGCCTAAGCGACATACCGATTTCTCACATCGCAAGGTAAAAGGGTATAAGAGACTAGACAGTTCAATAAGTGTTATAGGAAAAGAAGGATAAGTTACTTTTCACAGTGGTTGTATAAAAGATAATAGAGCACAAGAAACAGTCGGCTTTCAAAACAATACCAGGATATAAGACATTAGTGACACACAATGTCGCTTGAAAGCAAAAGAAAAGAAGGATAATCAACATTTGGCATTGCTTGAGTCTATAAAAAGGCTTAACGTGCTTTCCGAGGCACGGAGGAGTCTGGGTATGTTATGGATGATCATCCATCCACGGACTGATCTCGGCAAGCATTGCTTTACCTTGAAGATGGACCCGCCCCCTCATAATAATCAAACTACCCGGGTGACGCCCGAATGCCCCAAGTTCCAATTTCCCCAAAGCTTTTATAACATCATTCGTCAAACTTATACTTACTTCTCAATTCGCAAGATCAACAAAACAAAATATTTGGACATACCAACACAAAACAAATTATTACGCACTAAATAATTCCTCCTTCAAAAAGGACGCAACAATAGCTTGGCTGCCATCTTTATTCATGTTTCCTTTGCTAAACACGTGTGTAGACAAAGGTAATTAAGGGCTTTCATCAGCTCAATGGATCGAGGTCACAGCACGTGCTGCGTTGAAGGGCTATAGACATTGTAGTACTTACCTTACGAAGGGGAGGTTAGTGAAGAAGTTCCACTTCAAACAAATGAAGTCGAAGACTTTTGCAAACATTTTAAATGGATCATAGACAAGTTCATGTCCAATGGTCCCATATTTTCTTGAATCATATTCTAACAAAAAAATATTTTTATATAGTATCTTTCCTTTACAGCACTAGAAATGCTTGATATTGATAAATACTTTAGAGTCCGCTAAACGCCTGCATTTAACTACACTGGACGCTATTTCGTATAAACTTTTACCTACCAACTGATTAACCAAAGAGCAGCGGTGGCCCATTAAATAGTTTCATCACCACTACTCTCAAAATGGTAAAGGAAAACCACACGAGGAAACCGGCATGATGAACCAAAAATTCGAAGACATGTGACATCTACCGTATCCCATCCTATCATCTGGGCACGCGGGCCTGTATTCCAGCAGTAGGTGTGTTCCAGTGCTGGCAGTGGCTGATTATGCTTTGCTTGTGTACCTATCAACTATCGAGTTTCTGACACCGGCACCGTGTGGTACTTCTGAGCAAATATTATTTGGTAAATAAAGTAGGTATGAGATTAAAAGGGATACGTCAACTTGGGTGTAATTATTTTATACTGTACATATTAATAGATAGCTATGGTGTGTGCTTTATACATTGAAGGTCAGTCAGGACAAAGATTTGTACAACTGCGCAATTTATACGTAAGGAAAGGAAATGTACCTACCGAGTCATTAACGCCCAGATTTTAGGGTGGCCTTAATGAGCCTTAATGTGGAAGAGAATATTAAAAATTACCGTTCAATGTTTGAAACAATAGTTTAAACCTGCTTCTGAAGAAATGATAAGAACCATAGGCATAACTGACATGAGTGACAATCGAAAGTAAAACAGCTGGACTGGACGCAAAAGATGGACGATGTGAAAATATTGTGGAAAAACCGGCCAAGTGCGAGTCGGACTCGCGCGCGACGGGTTCCGTATCATTATCTATAAAAACGGCACAAAAATCACGTTTGATGTATGGGAGCCCCCTTAAATATTTATTATATTCTCTTTTTTAGTATTTGCTGTTATAGCGGCAACATAAATACATCATCTGTGAAAATTTCAACTGTCTAACTATAACGGTTCATGAGATACAGTCTGGTGACAGACGGACAGATACACAGCGGAGTCTTAATAATAGGGTCCCGTTTTACCCTTTGGGTACGGAACCCTAAAAAACTACTACCTCTCAGAATAGTGAAGTTAAGAGCAAGCAACTTATTACTTTTATTTAATACCAATAATTGACGATTTTAATAATAAGTGCAACGAAGATGGAATTTCTATAAGATTAAGAATTGAAACTTTCAAAAACAATGAAATACAATAAGAAGTATGCCCACATCTGTAAAGTAACGTTGCATGCACTAAGTAAACACGGTCAGATAGGCAGTCGCTTCATGTAAAGTACCGGTATTCAGCTGCATCCGGTTAGACTGGAACCCGACCCCAACATAGTTGAGAAAAGGTAAGGCAGATGATGATGAAGTAAACAACGAGTCTTGGAAGGAATTTTCTACTGATTAGCGGTCACTTAGTGCTAAGTACTTAGCCGCGTCTGTTAATTAGTGAACTCTTAGAATTAACGCTTGAAAATTAGCAACTAATACAGTTGCTGAAGTTTCTCTAGTTTATTTTTAGTTTAGTTAAGAATGACGTCTCATTTGAGATCCCCGTCTTATTTGGGGTCCAGGGTTCGCTTACCGGGTCAGGCAAAATGTTATTGGGTTTTTCTACCTGGAATTTCTCAGTAACAGCCCTGAGTGAACAAAAGCATATTCTAATCAGCCTATAATATTCCCACTACTAGGACACAGGCCTCCTCTCGGTGAGCGGGAGTGGGCCGTAATTTACCACGCGGGGCCGGTGCGGGTTGGTAGATGTCGCATGTCTTCGAATTTTTGGTTCTCGGACATTTGTATACTCACTATGTGTTCCTTTACCGTTCTGAGAGCAGTGGTAATGAAATAATTTACGATAGAAAGCGCCTGTCTGGGTTCGAACGTACGACCTTCAACTCGTAAGTCGCGGCTGTTACCACTAGGCCACCACTACTGGGACAATAATGGTTAATAAAAAAAAGGTAATCAGTAAACAGAGAATCATCTTTAACTAAACAGGAATCATCTTTTAATTTGCATGAGGAAATACATAAACATAATCATAATGTCTGTATGTAGATATGCCACTTCCTTGCGAATTGTTTAACATTTTCCTGCTTTACTATACCAACGACTTATTTAAAACTAGCTTTTGTCAGTGGTTTCGCCCGTGTGAATGAAGGAAATCATCCCACAGGACGTATTACCGGGATAAAAATTATCCTTTTTGTTAATTCAGGTTAATGAACTGTGCTTTTATCCAAACCCGTTTAGACGTTTTTGCATGATTTAGTAACAAACATCTAAAACATAGATACCTTTGCATTTATAACATCACTAGCTGCGCCTCGCGGTCTCACCCGTGTAGGTTTCGATTCCGTGGGAATATCGGGATGAAATTTATCCTATTTCCTATTCCATGTCATGGTCTACCCCTGTGCCGAATTTCACCTAAATCCTTTCTGCTGTCAAAAAATAACAAACAAACAAACACACTTTCGCATTTAAAATATTAATTTAGGACTAAGTTAGGATAGTAGGATTAAAACAAATGAATAAGTCAAAACAACACACGTGTTACTCAAATCGCCGTATCAAGTTGAGGAGGAAGCGGTAATTATAATTGCGGCGTCGGCCATCTTCGGCCAACGTCGGCCAACGTCAGCCGACGTCCCGTGACGCGGGGCCCTTCACAATTGTGGCTCCTGGACTGACGAGCCCTTCCTTCCTTGCGGCTATGGGGCCAAGTTATGGGCTGATGGCGAGAAAGATTTCATTGTAGAAGTCCGAAGCATCTTTAAAGCATCCACAAAAGAAGTTTAAGTTTCAGCAATACCTAGCAATTTTATAGAGAATTAAGTATATTTTAAGCAATCAAACTAAGTCAAGCTAATTCTTATATAAAAAATTTACAAAACTACAATAATTAATTAAAACCGTACACGTATTTTTATACAGATTAAACGCTTTACTTTAGAAAATATAATTCGACATTTTTGTTTTTACTACATAACATAACATAATCAGCCTATAATGTTCCCACTGCTGGGACACAGGCCTCCTCTCTATGAGAGGGAGTGGGCCGTAATCCACCACGCAGGCCCAGTGCGGGTTGGTAGATGTCACATGTCTTCGAATTTTTGGTTCTAAGACATGCCGGTTTCCTCACGATGTTTTCCTTCACCGTTTTGAGAGCAGTGGTGATGAAATTATTTACACAAAGTAAAGCGCCTGTCGGGGTTCGAACCTGCGAACCTGTTTTTACTAACTTGGTAGGTTATTAGGTCATGCCATCTAGGCAAAAGTTATATCGATCAAAGTGATGCAAAGAGAATTTTACCCCTCTGAATCATCTCAATAGGTATGCTAAAAATAAACGCTTTAATAAAGTCTGATTAAGCGGATATGAGTAATTTGTTACCGCTGGATAACTCATTAGTGAAGTCTGGAAATCTGGATTATAAGAGATATACATGACGCACATAACAGCTAGATGTTTATATTAATAAGACGGTTTCAGCAAAAAAAAATGCTATCTCCAAAAAAAAATAATTTTGCACTCAATCTTCGTATAATCAAGATATAAATTATTAAAATTATATTTCTGAGACATCGTAATATTCAATTTGCACAAATTATTAGTCACTGTATATCTTTCTAAATGGGATCTACTGATAATTTAATTTCACCCACGCATGATTATGACGAAAATAATTTAATGAAAATTCATTGCGTTTCTTTTAATTTATTCGTAAAATAAAGTCTAGTTATTCTAACATACTTGCTTCATCTCTAACACTTACGAAACAGATCAAAGATGGATTCTCTTTGATACTGTTTTACGAGCTTTTAACAATAACAATAATTATCGCTTTTCGCTTGTTATTTGGGCCACGCGAATTATTTCCTTAGGTTAGTATGTACATTATACATGTAGGGTCAGGCCGTTGCAAGATTGTAATAACATATGTCATTAAGTCATAATTGTTGTAAAAAAATGTTATTAATAATTATTGTTGTTGTTTAATGACGATTTTTTTCTTAGTGTTGATTTTAATTAGTAATCAGCAACATTGTATGTTGTGTATGTAATTATGTCTGATTCATAGAATCAAAATTAATAATATAGTAGGTACACTGGGGCCATGCTTGAAATATGAGACTTGATGACACTTACAGCGTGCATCAGAAATGTGTGGTTATATTAAAGGGTGTGTGCCCATTAAACTGAACAATTTTCTCAATAGGACCAAGATCGTAATCGAGAAAAATAATCAGCTGTCCCCAATGATATTTTTTTTTTTTAAAACGTTGCTCCACACTAAGAATTTCTTCCTGTATCGTGGGTGCGTTTACAAACATAGAAACTCGCATACACTGACACCCAGACCCGGAACAACTACTTGCAGATCATACAAATATTTGTTCCGTGCGGGGATCGAACCCGCGACACGTTGCGCAGCAGTCCATCGCTCAGCCACTGCGCCAACCGTGTCGTCAAACAACACTCACAAAACAACCGAAAAAAGTATTCCGCGCAGCAGCGGCACACATACCCACGTTTCATTCATTTTACATTTCACTACAAGTAAAAACGTTACGGTTGGAATGTTTTCGAGTCTTCACGATTGCGCGCTTATAACATATCTGTTAATATAATATCATTGGCTGTCCCATACAAAACTTCAATACCTACTTGATCCACAGATGACTACCTACTTGATACAGAGATGCACAGATATGGAAGAGGGAGGTCTTCTGGCACAGGTATCCCCATACTTCAAAGAAGGCCTCTATAACTTATTTGTTAAACCTGTTTATTTTTGAAAATAAATAAATTTTGAAATTTTTGATCCAATTGCCTCCTAGCCCGAAGTCTAGATTTGTGCCCAGTTAATGCCAATAGGCTCGCCCAGTGCATGGGACATAAACATAACTGGCAAAATGTAAGTGAACTATTTAGATACACCTCTGCTTAACCCTTCGGGATAACAGGCTTGATGTTTGCGTTATGTGGCAAGTTTTAAAATTCCGTGATCATTTGCTACGACCACCATAAAGGTCAGATCCCATGAACCGACGTAATGACAAATAATTATAATTGAAATACACCGTTACTTACAAGAACTTTCTAACTGTACATTGATTTAGTTAATAACTTGTATACGGATATTTATTTAGTGCGCAATTATTTATTATTTGTTGCCATGTAAGTAAGCACGGTAATGATTCCAATTTAATTGTAGATGCTGGTCCGTGTTCGGAATGGGAGACTGGTTAGTGTAAGTACGAAAAAAGTTATTTTTGGCCCCTTTAGAAAATACAGGAAGAAGTTATAGAATAAAGATGAAATGAAGCTTTTAATTTGATTGTAGAAATAAAATACTTATTTGCGTCTAATGTTAAACTTCAGTTACATTAAGTACAGTCATGAGCATTACGTTACATTTACGTAAGATGAAAAGCAATTTTCTCATAATGTATTGATATAAATTTTAAGGTGAGTATTTTCGAACCCATACAATTATAAAATAGTTCTTTTCTCAAAATTACCATCTTTATGTCGTGAAAAAATCATTTAAAAATTTTGCGTACGTATAAGGTGTTTGTGTTCGTGACTGTACCTACTAAGATTAACCTAAATCGACTGTTCTTATTTTAATTTGTAATTTTTTGTCTGTTTTTTTAGTCTAGAAGAGTCAGAACATTGTCAGTTTAGTCGACTAGTGTGGGATCAAAGAAATCAGAGCCAAATCAAACATTGTTCTTTGTTGGTTACAATAAGCGTGTAATCCCAAAGATTCAGTAACTGTCAGATCAATGAACCTACACTACATTATTAAAAAAAAATATTATCTTTACTTCTTCCAGAATAAAAAAAACTAGTGAAGATAATTCGAACCTACTAAAGGAACGTAATTAATTACCAGTAACAAAAAACATCATCACATAAGAAAAAATCTAATACATTTCAAAGTCCACGTATCACAATATGAACATAGTCCGGGAGCTGTCTACCACGGCAGCGTCATTACCCGTTTTGTTAATACCGCATCGCTCTTTTGTTATTTTGACACAGGAAGTTATTAAAGCAATTAACTGGGGCACAGCTCCTGGGCTATTATCATCTCTAGAGTGACGTGTTAATGCCCAACCGCTAGTGATGAGGTACTATCGAGATAGTTGTGGTGAATCGATTGGGTATCGAATATTCACTTCAGTGCACTGACTGGAAACGTCAACATTTTTGTAACTCAGTTTACGTACTTTATGCAGCGTCTGCTGCTTACTGTTATTTATGTAACTAAGAGTAGGTTTGTGCACAGCAAGTTGAAAATCTTTTTTATTCTAAAATGGAAAAGAAGTTGTTATTTTTCTTTATTTGCTAGAACAGGATACACTTGCATAATGATTTAATAATTTTTCCAGCTAATTGTTTCATTTATTTTTCTCATACTTCATACATTAGGTACCTACCTATGTCTTTTCTCATGATTCTTTAGATATTCTTTTAATTATCCATCTGGCTAACCCTTCGGGGGAAACCAGGCGTGATGTTATTTTATGTTATTTTAATTACATTTAAAAGCGTAGATTAAATAATAAAACGATTAACTCACAGTCACATCACTAGTCTCATCTCAAATTATATTGGTTCTTTAATTTTCAATCGGAATGAAAGCTACTGTTCGATCACAATGCACTCTCTCATATACACTATGGACATAATTGATAGTCATACAGCCTTTACAATAGTGAAATCATTCAAACACGGTGCTCTAAAACCAACTTTATTTAGAGGAAAGTAAAGTAGAGTTTTAATTGTGGTTTATGGGTTGGTGGTATTCAAAAAATAACAAGTAAGCTTAAGTTGCGTGGCTCCTGTACTTACTCAGTCTAATTTCTTAGAAGTCGTTATTATTGTTTCTCATGATTAAATTTCTTTTTTGCTCACAATGGAATCACGAAGTGTTCCGTTTATTTTGTATATGGGATGCTATTAAGTTGTTTCGTTTGACATTTTTTGGCTTAGAAAGAAACTTTTGAGTGGATTAATCTGAAGTAGGTACCTATTGTGGGCTTTAATAGGGAAAACTTTTAATTTTAAAGCATTGTAGTATCTACTGTATTTGTGTGAACTTTTATTTTCATTCCATTAGAAACAAAAAGCAACATACCGTTTTATAGCAATTAACACCATCATAAAGCAATAAAAAAAAAAAAACCCGTTTTCAATTATCTTTCTTGAAAAGGAGTTAGTCTGGCATGTCTCCTAGACTTACTCCTTGCTATGGACAATTAAACAATAAACTACAAAAGTTATAAAGTTATAAGTAACTATAAAAGTTATAAAATAATTAATAAGTTATAAAGTAATTGAATTAAAGGCTTCTTATGAGTATAAATCATTATTGCGAAGTTCATTACAGCGTTCATAATTATGAAATTTTTCAGAACTCATCCAAATCATATATTCATTATTATTATAAATTCCTTTATTTAATTTATGTCCATAATGATTACATTTTTAAATATTTTTATAAAACTATTAAAAAAACATTTAAAAATATGTGTAATTAATAATTATTATTATTAAATTATATTTATTCAGACTACAATGGTCTTTATTTAATGAATTTTTTTTTAACAATGATTATAGTTTTTATCATGATTTTTAGAAATTATGAAAATAATACATAATCATTTTAGTTGACATTGTATTTTTAATTGACATTTACATACTAAACAACAACTTTTAGTTGTAACTCAACAACACCTCACTCAAAACCCAAAACCGATACACAGCCGTGTGAACCAAACAAGTGTTAGGCGCAAACAAAGAAAGCAACGTGTCAATTAAACTTCTTTGCTTTTTTCCCTTCGTAACGAAGCGTAATGCAATTATTCGTAATAGCAGGATGATGTACACGACACAGCCAGACGACGCCCAGTAATAATCAGTCACACAATTAAAATGTCGTTACCTCCAGTTTTTACACCTACCAACGCAACTTTAATTATGTCGGGATAAAAAGCGAGTGAAAAAAGCGCGATTAACCAAGAAAGGTATATTGAAAAAGTTGGTGACGAAAATTAAGTTCGTCTCGGAATCTAGATTGTGGTTTATTTTAATTGGTGTGAGTGGGTATAATAAAATGTGTTGTTGTTTTTAAAAGTGTGAATTCATTCTAATTTTAAAAAGTGCGATTATCCAAGAAAGGTTTATTGAAAAAAGTTGGTGACGAAAATTAGTTTTGTCGTCTCGAATCTAAGTTGTGGTTTAATTTAAGATAAAGTTGATGTCATAAAATAATATGTTGTTGTTTTTAAAAGTGAGAACTCTGTGAATGAGTATCTAAACTTTAAACATTCACACTGACATTTTACTATTATAACGAAGTAAAATCTTGTTTGAGAAAATTATATTTTATATTTTTTGATGTAAATGAATTGCCACCAAAAATGAGAAGACTGATATGTTTTTATACAAAATTTATCACTGTATTAAAATTTTGTAAGCAACCCACTACCTCATTATAAAACCTATAAAACATCCCTAAAATAGCCACAACAAATTTTGAAGCAACCTGCTGTCACAACAAAATCAATTAACCCTATACGCGTCAACACTAATTCCCAACAACAGTTGTTTCGAAACAACAGATGAGTAAGAACGGGTTAAATTACTCGTCCAATTTCGTTGATAATTTGAGGAAGTGCGATGTGACATAATTTTGTAAAAATTATACCCTTTTTGTAATTATATAGTGTGCTTACCCCCTTAGAGTCATCTGGTACTTGCTTAATGATGTCTGCGGTGAAGAATCATAAGGTTGACTGGGTTCACTCGCTTAAAAAGTATAGTTGTTGGCAAGTTAAATATTTTTTTTCTATAAAGATTAAGGATTCACACTACGTTCTATGTTTATATAATTGGATTGAAGTCAGGTGGTAGTCGGCCAGTTCCACATACGTATCTAGTGCAGGGTTAACAGCGAGCAAAAATTTTCTGAAGATACGAAATGAAGAATGATGAATGTTCTGTTTTGTTGATGTATAGTTTTAAGTTCAAGATTATTGTAAAATCTGCATATAATACATAAATAATAATAAAAATAAGAGAGAAATAGAATGAGGGGATAGTGTTCAGAGTTTTAAAAGAATAAAAACGACGAATGCTCGGTTCCTAATAAACAAAAACGAATCGTTTTGTTACCAAATGTTAACATTTTTTACGGTCAAACTGGGCATATAAATAGATTCGTAAGCTAATTTTACCTGTGATAGCTACTTCCATATGGGAAGGTATACTATGCAAAGCTATGAGGTGTTAATTATTGGTAAAGATACGAGAGTCTTAATTTCAACCAATTGCGGTCCATAAATTATAGGAATCGGCCAATAATGTATTGTGAAGTTGTTACTAAAGAGTACGAACTATGACAACTTATGGCTATAGATCTGTCTACGACGTATAACTAAAGTACCGTTTGATATCCTAATCATAATTCCGCTGATTATCTCGACCGTCACTTCTGTCAACACTGAAATAATCTCGATTGGACAGATCACAGATTATGTTTGTAGTGACACTCGTAGGCTCCCTGGAAACGATCACGGGACAGTTTACATAAGTAATTAGCTATGTCATACAGGAAGCGGGGGTGTTGACAGATTGCGGGACGAATTAGTTCCGTGTGTATCTGGCCTTATTTACTTACGTGCTACGAGCGTAGCGGCGTAGCAATGCCGCGTAGCAAATGTTTGTAGTGTTTTAATTACTTTTACTTTTGCTTTTTTTTTTTACTTTGTAAGTTTACTTGCTTTTTTTATTAAATGTTTTTTTTTTAATTGATGAGGTATCAGTACTTATATCACTTACCTAATTATAACTCAACCAAAATCACATTAAGTACAATATATTTATAGCAACTAAATTAGTATATTCCTATAATGGATTCCGCCCTCATAAATCGAGCGAACAAACAAATCAAGCCACATGAGACACAAAGGCCAACAACAACAAATTATTGTGAACGAACCTAATTTGCTAACTTTTTATATATTTTCCTCGGTCGCGTCTCGGGGCTATTAATATGAAGCCTTGTTTAATATCTGACATCTGTTACAAAAACTTTTATTATAAGACTAATCCATTGCACACACACACATTTACACTCGCGTATTTTTCCCCCACACACACATACAAATACTGACACACACAGACACATACATACACACACACATACCGCTGTCGACACTTAGTTTAGCGTCCTATGAAGCAACATTGTAAGTAACTGTTTCACGAACATGTTATTTCATTGTAATTTTTTATCAACAATAACTTTTGTGCTAAGGTTAGCGTTAATTAACGTTTTATAAATAAGTGTGTTGTAATAAATCAATAATGATGAATGTTGAATATTACGTTTTGTTTGTTGGAATAGTTAAAGCTATTATTATCAGTGCTTAAGAAGTACTTATCGGTTTAAGCAAAAAAAAAGATAAAAAACAGTGAATAATTAATTACACATCAGAGTTATAATAATTATAATTTGATTACGATACAAAAACCTATTCAAAGTAATTAAATACATTAATCAGCCAGCAACACTAACAGGAAAATCGTTCTTATCATCAACATAATTACAAAAATATTAACGTGTAAACATATTTTTTTTATGAAGTTATAAAAGTATCTAGTAAAATATGTCAAGTCACTAGGTAAACAAACTACACCTGTCAATCTTTCTGTCACACGTCACACCACCACAAACCAACCAGAGGGCCTAGAAAAGTGACAATCGCTTCGAAAGCGTTTCGTATTTCTACAACGACTTTCAACAGGATTGACATAAGCTTTTCGATAGCTTATGTCAGTCCTATTAATTTTTGTCTTTTCTATTATCGTTATCGCTGATAGAATGTCACTTTTTCAACGGCCTCTGCACCCTACGTACCACATCGCTACCTCCCGTCGGCGCCCGCTCTCATCTACCACTTCTTAATTAACTTAGCTTATATAACGAAAGATGGTCTCATTTAGATAACACCGTAACTTTCAGGCTAACTTAGACTACTTAGCGCGTTCTGTTAATGCTTCTGTAAAGTTGGTCGGTATCGTTTGCTAACTTAATTAGCGAAGTTCGGTTAGTTTTATGACGACGTAACAGATGTTGTGACAATGAGTGAAAGTTTGTGTGTGTGTGTTTAAGAGAAAGTTTTAGTTTTTTTTTTTTAATGTGTGGTCGTATTAATTGGTTTGTTGATGGATTACGAAATAAGAGGTAAGAATTAGGCGTTTTTTTTTTCATCAGTTTTTTTGTTATTTTCTTGCTTGAAAAAGATATTTGGAATTAAAATAACAGACGTTCTAAAAGGAAGATACTTGGTAATAGACAGAATTCCAAGATTTCATAAGCCTTATAATTTTCTGGTGAAAATGTTTATTAAAAATCTTTTTTTTTTTTTATTTCTGTCTAACCCAAAGATGTTAAATATGAACAGTCGAACAACCTATTTGGTATACAGGCAAAATATATTAATTTTCCGCTAAACTGCTAAAATTCGTTTTGATTGTGTGTGTATTAAACTTGTAGAGCTTATGGCTTAGGAGAGTGACGTAAAAGGATTTGTTGACTACTGAAAACACTCACAAAATTATTTAAAGTAGTTGCAAGTTATCTGCCAAATAGCTTGATCGACTGTACATATTTAACATTTTTGGATTACACAGAATTAAAAAAAAAATGATTTTTAATAAAGATTTTCACCAGAAAATTATTAGGCTTATGAAATCTTGGAATTCTGTCTATTACCAAGTATCTTTCTTTTAGAAGGTCTGTTATTTTAATTCCTATCTACTTAATAAAAGTTTGCAAGTCACAAATACAAACAATATCATCTTCTGCCTAGCCTTTTCCCAACTATGTTGGGGTCGGCTTCCAGTCTAACCGGATGCAGCTGAATACCAGTATTTTATATGGAGCGACTGCCTATCTGACCTCCACAACCCAGTAACTGGATAATACGATACCCCTTGGTAAGACTGGTTGTCATACTTGCGAGCTTCTGACTAGCCGTAACGACTGTCAAAGATCCACAAATGACAACCGGGACCAACGGCTTAACGTGCTTTCCGAGGCACGGAGGAGTCTCGGTATGTAAAGATGGTCACCCATCCACGGACCAACCCCAGCAAGCGTGTACAAATACAAACAATAATTCCACACGAAAAAAAAACATTAATCATTATAACATTAAATTAAATACA
This sequence comes from Lithophane semibrunnea, assembly GCA_947363905.1. NCBI lineage: Eukaryota > Metazoa > Arthropoda > Insecta > Lepidoptera > Noctuidae > Lithophane > Lithophane semibrunnea. Next base: position 7,656,514 of record OX376201.1, on the reverse strand, counting down.
CACTGGCTATGGTCAAAGGAACACACTAATTATAATTACTGAGAAACGTTTATCTCATTTATAAACACAGACGGACTGGCAAAATAACAAGTTTTCCCCTGAGCAAATCTACGCCAGTAAAAATTCGACGTCAAAAAAGCAATATAAAGTACTTAAAAAAAATGTTAAATATCCAACCGACCCGGGCTATTTAAACGCTCTCCATTTGGCGCGCTTAGTGTGGTGACGTCACATTCTATGAAAACAAACAAACAAGTGTCAAGTCAATGTCAAACCCTCCTACAAAACACATTGACATTTTGATTGATGTCACAGATTGTTCCGTCACATCCGCTCTGACCAATAGCGTCCGTCGCTTTTCAAGTATTTGAATTTCCCAAAGTTTCGTGGCACTTAAAAAAAAAATTCGCTCAGAAACAAATATTATTCAAAAATATTGATGGAGGCATAATTCTGAAGTAAAATAGTTAATAAAAAAAAATACTTGATGCATATTTCCCTATTAGAAACACCGTTCAAACTCCACTAATTACAGTTAAACAGTTATCTATGATAGATAAACAAAACTTGCCGTCGCGACGGTAAGTTTTGTTTATGTCGTATGCTTAGACAGTGAGGCAATAACTGTCGCCGCTGCCTGCAGCGTCTCTATCTAATTAATATTTCCTATGTAAGTAATGAAGTGTCGATACTATTAGGGTACTTAACACTGTTGTTGTTATGGTTGTTTATTCGTATTGAGTGTATTTAATCTAATAAAATGTAGTTAGCCTATAAGATGGTGGAACTATGGAAATGTTTTTGTCTGTGTGTAGGTATGTTTCTTTGTTACTCTTTCATTTCCAGTGTTTCTCGGCTTAAGCATTTGTTGATTGTTTCTTCATCAAAATTAACAGCAAAGTAACAGTCAACTGTTCTTCTGCGCTGTTGGATTTACAACCCTCGCCTCAGCGCCGAGGATTGAAAATACAACGGTCCAAAAGAACAGTTGATTGTTACTTTGGCTGTTACTTGTGATGAAGAAACTGGCCGTTAGTGGTCTTTTGTTTGTATTAGTCGATCGCGTACTATTTTATGTCATAGTTATTTTGTATGAGCAAGAACTCGTGGCTAAGTAATAACAGCCACATGGGTCGAACCATCAGGTTATGCTGCGCTTGCCGGGGTTGGTCCGTGGATCTTTACATATCGAGACTCCTCCGTGGCTCGGAAAGCACGTTGACGACACGGTTGGCGCAGTGGCTGCGCGATGGACTGCTGCGCAACGTGTCGCGGGTTCGATCCCCGCACGGAACAAATATTTGTATGATCTGCAAGTAGTTGTTCCGGGTCTGGGTGTTAGTGTATGTGAGTTTCTATGTTTGTAAACGCACCCACGATACAGGAAGAAATTCTTAGTGTGGGGCAACGTTTTTTTTTTCCGGCCAAAAAAAAAAAATCCATTGTTCCCGGCTGTCATTCGTGGATCTGTGACAGCCGTTACGGGTCGTCAGAAGCCCAAAAGTCTGACAACCAGTCTTACCAAGGGGTACCGTATTACCCAGTTACTGAGTTATGGAGGTCAGGTAGGCAGTTGCTCCTTGTAAAATACTGGTATTCAGCTGCATCCGGTTAGACTGGAAGCCGACCCCAACAAAGGTGGGAAAAGGCTAGGCAAATTGATGGTTAACAAGCAAATGTGTTTCCATGGGATGTAAGTAAAACGTACAATTTAATACTCATAACTTCCCCAAGCAACATCTTCGGTAAGCATTTACGACTTGTAAACGTTAACAATTAATAGCGCCCTGTAGTTGTAAAACTAATGGTTTACTTATAACATAGTAGGTAGTTTATATTATGTATGTAGTATTTATATTTGTATGTAAGTGTATGATCATATTATTATTATTTGTTCTAGTTTATTAAGTGAATTGTGTTGATTTTATGTATTTTACTTTCTCTTGAATTTTACACACGGTGTCTACATCTCTTATCTACTTTTCTATCGCAGGTGTGCTGGAAGAGATTTCTTTAGAAATAAGCATCACCTTTGTACGTTTTTTTCTGTTCTTTTCTTCTTGTCTGTTTATTATGTGTGTACATAAATAGTTAAATAAATAAATAAAACTTTAAGTTGGAAATGAATGTAAGTTATAAAAAAAAGAAAGAAAAATAGGTTTATTTGTCACAGAAACACGTGCATACAAAATGATAACAGTAACTTAATCATAATTATAAATCATAGAAATATGATATGAGGAGTATAATGAAAATAAAAAAATAATTTTAAAAAACAGTTGGCAGCTGCACGTCATGACTGAAAAGTGAACTGTTTGCTAAGAAATAATACTTTCGCCTAGTCTTAGCTTGCAAAAACAATTTTTTTGCCAAAAAAAGCCATCTGGACGAGAGCATACCTCCACCTTAAGTGCAACCCGATAGTGTGAGTAAAGATTTGACTCAGGCCTGTGCACAGCCTAAAACTAAATTGACGTGTGAAGTACGACGTGTTCATTCACGATCAAAGAATGATCAATTTCGACGTAAACCAAACCAACAATGTAACTCTTATCTCATTGTAATAAGGTATAAATTAGAATTAATGATCAAACTCTTTGCAGTTACAGCTAGTTGGCTGTTTTACGTCAAAACTGACCATTCGATTTTAATCGTGAATGTACTTTTGGTAAAACTTAACGATACAAAATTCGAGGACAAGGTGATTAGATTATTGTGTTCTACTACAAAATACATATTTATTTATCTTAATTACGTTGTCATTCAACCAACCCTTGCGTCAAGTATCATACAAAAACTTAATACTATCGGGGTCCAATCAACCAACTTTCTTCCCAACTTATTACAAGATTAATACGAATTCTAATCGAGTTTTCTCTCATTAAGTACCACGGTAACCGAGCCCTCTTTATTATAGTAGAATAATACAGCCGGGTAATATCGCGGTATAGTTACTTAATCAATTCCTTTGTTGGTAGAATCGACCCCCGCCGCAGTGGGTGGGGTTGATTAAGAAGAATATTGCTTGATTACTTCGCTTGAAGTATGGCCTGCATGGATGTTAGAAAGAAGGTCAGGGCATGCTAGATGTGTCTTACGTAGTCAGTGAGAATTTTAGATGATTATTTTTATAAGCACTTGTTTTTTCATGCTCCGTTTAATTACCCAGAATACCCAGAAGGAGGGTAAGTATGTTTTTATAGTGTATGTGCGTAAAATAATGTAAGAAAGTATGTATATACAGTTTAACTATTTTCTTAATGTCCCTCGGCAAACTTCGGATTTCTATCAGTTCTCCATTGCACTTTGAGCAGACCGGACGCTCTCAGTCGACTTCCAAGTCGATTCCGACGAATGACGAAACACGATGTTTGCCGAGGGATTATGAAAATAGTTGTATTGTAGTACCTAATTAAAGTACTTCTTTGGCTTGCCTAAACTGCTTGATAGATTTTAAAGTATTATTGCCCATTTCTGCATTTTAGTTAACTTTCAAATAACGGCTACAAAAAATCTGTTACTCCATACATTTATGTTCGCTCGACAAAATGAAAGGAACATCAGACTTTTTCTTCGCGATTTCTTTGTTTTTCCTAAAGTAAATCTTATTCATACAATAACCCCTTCTTAGATTTTGAGTTATTTCAATTACATCTTGCGGAGAGCATGCATGACAGACTGCCATTGTTTTAATTCAAATAAGACACCAAGGAACCAAAAGTTCTCGCCAAAGAGACTTTTTTAGTTCCAGTTTTCGATTTAACTACAATATGTGTACCCTATTGACAGATAGACAAATTTAATTTGAAACTGAATCATAATAGCGGTAAACACAGAAATAATTATCAAGTCCAACAACAAAATATACACTCCAAATGATATTCTAGATATCATTGTCACTTCAAATAAGACACCAGGGATCCAAATAGTTCTCGCCAAAGAGACTTTTGTAGTTCCAGTTTTCGATTTAACTACAGTATGTGTACCATAGTGACAGATAGACAAATTTAGTTTTAACCTTGATCATATTAGGGGTAAACACACAAATGTTAGCACAACATTATACTTATAAAATTGTCAAGTCCAACAGCAAAATATACACTTCAAATGATATTCTAGAAATCATTGTCACTTTCACAGTGTTCTGACATCTGCATCGTCTTTCATACGCTCATAACACTTACATGTGTGTGTACACTTACGTCAGTGTGCGTGTGTCTAATGAATGTCTCCATAGCATCGATGAATGTGTCTCGTCGATCCTTCGACGGGACTGTTCGAGAACTAATGCCATCGATTTAGATACAATTACCAATCGTATGTATCCGATTACACGACGCCTCCACCATATGGGCACCCTTAAACCCTCATGTTCATTGCTCTATAAGTACAATATATTTACTTTGATTGGAATATTCTTTTTTCAAATCGATGTTCACTAAGACGTTTTCTGTCAAATTGATGATGTACTCGGGTGTCTAATGTGTGTCTAAAGTACTTTATTTTTAGTTGTATTTTGACGATTTTACTTGGTGTCAAAGTACATCATATTTTTGGTGTAATTTGAAGATGTATAATAAATGTGGCATTAAAAATGTGTGTATTATATTGTATTGCAAACAAAACTTCCATTAAATTAAATTAACCGCGACCCAAAAAAAATCATCGCAATTTTCATCATAAGGTCGGTTCACACAATACCGTGTTCGCAAAATGCGCACATGGCGATTACAACAACCTCCTTTGTACTTGTCCTTATCTCGCACTGTCTAACGACATCCACTCATCTTTTGGCGACACAATGGACGGGCGAATTGAAACTACTACGGATAGACAATGCGGATTGCGTGGGGAATCGGCCGGTCAAAAGGCGAACAAATTGGGCTTGAGAAGTGTCGTGTTAAATCTTTTAGAAGCCTTAAGGGGACTGGAAAAGGAATAATTATTTTCTTTTTTTGTAAAAATTGCTTCACTTTATTAGGAAAATTAATTAAGTTTTTAATAAGTTCTAGGGAATTGTAGGAGCGAAAATTACGTCTCAGAGTGATGTCTTGCACTACTAGTAAATCTGTAATAAGTATAGAAATAATTTGTGTGTATACAGGATGTAAGGGTAAACACTCTTGTCATTCAAACCATGGGTAGTTGACTTAAATATAACAATAAATGCCCGAACACAACAAAAAAAAAACGTTATTTTCATTAAAAGATTTTTAAAAGTTCCTATCTGACACCGTGCTTGCTAGTGAAACAGCTGACTGACTAAGGGAGGGGTCGCGCTCGCTGCCGGTCAGGTCACATCCCGTACCCCGCGCCCGTGTTGAGACGCAAGTTCGTTGCCCTAGCGCATAGGGCAACGAACTTGCGTCTCTTGTGGTAAAATTTTGGTATAATTTTTTTTTTTTTAAATTTGTTATTTTCCATTGATTTTACGTTTTATAAATGAAACCAAACCACTGGTTGCAAGGATAACGGTGTTTACCCTAACACCCTGTAGAAATGTATAAAGAAAGAATAGAAATGTTTCAAAATTTAAGAAAACTTCAAAAAACATCATTCACTTGACTCGCCTAAATGACACTGAAAACTTAATCTTACAAATTAATCCTCCAATCAACGTAACATACAAGCTTTTCCAATGTGCACTTGTATAAATAATTACACTGATATCTTTTGTACTAAGCCCTTATCTGGCCAGCTAAGTCGCTAACGAAGGCCACTCATCTCATAGACACAATGAATGGACTTAGCGACTGTTGTTAGACAAAGCGGATTGTTGCGATTGTGGGGAATTGACCGGTTCAAAAGGCTCGTGTGTGCTGGCCTTAACGTTTATGAGTGAATTTCACCAATGAAACTGAACGTGATCAGCACATCTAAACCGCGTTTAAGGGTTGTCATTGGCATACTAAATTGTCGTGGAATATAGACATTGCCAGCCTGCTAGGCAGTTTAGGTGGCCTTCAGTTTCATTGGTGAAATTGGCACTATGTTTAGTGCACAACTTGGATGTTGCTTTTCAATTCGTGGTTAATGGGCAATATTAGTATCACGCGGAGAACTTTTGTTTTTTTTTAGATTAATATTTAATAAGTACTTAATTACATTGTATATAAGATTTGTCATTATATGGTCGTAATAATAAAGTACTAAACTAGGCAATTAATAATTATGATGTTGGTAAATGCTTTCACTATTATTATGAAAAAACAGAGTAAATGCAGAAGTTACACGCAACCGCACATCAGGTCAGGCTAAAACCTAGCTTGCACTACTAATGCTACGACATAAAGGCGCTGTCACTGTCAAATTATTACCACCGTGCGTTTCGATTATACAAGGTGGCGATTTAGTCACCTGCATTCGTCAAGGGGGTGATTCTACCTGTACACTGAACAACTTTCGCTATGAAACTCATATGCGATTATTAACAAAAATATAAATTTATAGATGCGACGAAATAGTCTGTCTACGGTTGTATAGGATTTTTTTTTCTTTTTGCCGCGATTCGCGTATGAGTTTCATAGTAAAAGTTGTTTTTAGTGAAAATGCATTAATATGCATTTTCCAATTTATACGAACTAGTAGATACGGAGTTACATTGGGTAAGTAGCTATCGTCGATTATGATTATATATTATCTACAAAACTAACCAACACACAAAGGTAACGTGACTAACATGTTCGTGTACGTAGTTCCCATTACAGACCAAACGAGAGGAACCTTAATAAAATTAAGATAAACGTTACCAATAGTGAGGCATCGAAACTACCAGAGTTATTTCTTCCTCCGTCCCTAATTCCGTAATTGCGGATTAATAGGGTCGCGAACGTAACGTACAGGTAATTAAACGGTGGTCCGACTGTCGATGACCTCCTTAGACCTTTGCCTCGAGATAATTCCGCTTTTGGGTCGAAAAATCGACGTTTTAGAGGGGAAATTGTTCCATATATGGCACACTTGTCGGAAATGGGAATTGCGGAATGTTTATGAGTCATTTAGAGTAAGATGAGACTGACAGACTTTTTCTTTTTTTTACACTGAAATAGTTGCTACATAAAAATATTATCTTTCCTATCACCTTCAAGGCATCAGTAGATAGGCGCGACGCGACACACCGGTAGAACAATTTCTGTGAAAATTGTTCCACCAGTGTCGCGTCGTCGCGTCGCGCCTGTCTACGGGGCTTTCACTTGTAAGGTACTTGACAAGACAAATCCAACGAGCACACATACGCAATGGGGCTATCTTTTTTAGTTGAGGAGTTCTTATGGTCAACTTCGACCCCATCATCAGACCCAGGGCTCGGGGTAAGGTACTTGTCAAGATAAAACCAATGAGTCATAACTATTATAGCATGGAGAATAAAATTGAGACGTAGCTTTTTAAGCCACACTTAACTAACTTTAACTTCACAGCCACAGATTTTTTGTTGACCCAATCGTCAGTTAAGAACAAAATAGTTACTAGATTACTATTTTACAGGTTTAAAGGTAAACATTATTTTTTCTGATATTTTAGGATACTGGTGATTAAATTATTTTTTTTTATCGCAGGTCATAAATTACAAAATGGATGACTATCTGATAGTCAAGGTCACCAAGTGGCCTTCTTTCTTGTAGGTAATAATTTATACTTTTCTTTATGGATTATAAAAACTAATGACGTACTTATTACGTGCTGTGTAGAGGGTTTGCACTGAAATATAGTTCAGATTAGATTATAGTTCAAGGTCAAAGTAATTAGTATCAACCACCATTTTAATTACGGGCGCAAACCCGTAGAACTTTCGACACAACGAACATGAATAATCAAGTAGGAATCGCGTCAGATTGAGGGTTACTACAATCACTCATATAGCTAAAGCAACGCTTTCGTTAGTCTCATCAAAACAAATTATTTATAAACTAGCTGCGCCCCGCGTAAGTCTCGATCCCGTGGGAATGTCGGGATAAAAAGTATGTCCTATTCCAGGTCATAGTCTACCCCTGTGCCAAATTTCATCCAAATACGTTCAGCCGTTTTACCGTGAGACCGTAACAAACAAACAAACTCACTTTCGCATTTATAATATTACTAGTTGATGCCTGCGGCTTCGCCAACGTGGATGTCGGTTATTATATACTTAAACCTTCCTCGAGAACCACTCTATCCATTGGTGAATTTCATGCTGTTTGTGCTGTGCCGCGGGCATCAGCTAGCGGGCTAGTACTTAATAAAAATCTTTAATTCGTTCACAGATAGACAAACGCAACGCCTAAACCGCTGGGTCTAGAAGTGTTTTTTTTTACATGAGCACGTGCCTTATATAACCATGCTTTTTGAAAATTCATTCAATAGGGGATGACGTGTGGAAGTATCTACGTCATTTTTGCTTATTGGGAATCCCATCCCAAGTCACTTGGCTTGTTTGACAAGAAAAATAATCGAAATGCATGCTTTATCGAAACGAGAAAAAAATAAACGATCGGACATTGAACCTCTCGAAAATAACTAACGTGCTAAAAACACAAACAGTAACTCATAAAATAGTAGCCGTTCTACCAAGACGACCTCTAAGCCAGTAATTAAAGTGTTGTTAGCAAAATTAAAATAATCGTCATATTGAGGTGGGCGACCGAAATCCGAAGGTTGAAGCTAATGGGAAATAAATTGTCCTCAAGCAATGCTTAGTAATTAGTGCGCGCGTATTTAAACTAAGAACGGCACTGTGGCTTTATTTAAATGTTAAGTTGTTAAGGCACAGATTGTTCGAAAAACAAATTAGAGCTGGTTTTTTTTTTCAAAGCGTTGAGTAGCAAAAAGGTTGCACTACATCGGCTGACCCGATTACGTTGCGTCGGTCAAGGTCAAGAAAGCTAAAGGCGAACTGAGTTCGATGGCAGAAACATGGGTACAACTACTTATATCAATGCGGAGAACTCCGTGCGTACTCAATTTTCAGCCTATTACTGAAAGCTTGTCTATGTGTAAATGGGGCTACAGATTCAATATATATGACAGTGCATTTTTGGAAGCGAGTGTGATGAAGAATCTCTCCTCTTTACACGACTGCCTACACAGGAGTGTCCTCTTTAATTAAAATGTGTTCCACACAATGACACAACGGTCTCCGACTGCAATGTTTCTATGTCATACTTCAACGCGTGTCCATAATTTGCGAATGAATTAATTGCAAGGAACACTAGCTCAGTTGATGCTGGTTTAATTATTTCGTGGGCAATTAGCGTTGTATGTATCGCCGTTTTCATCTTAGAGTAAATAGAAGACAAAATCAGACGTCTTACTTAAAAATAAAACCATTTGGGCGCTTGAATTTTTACTTCAAGCTATGCCAGTAATTACCTCTGTGATACGTAGAAAACCAGAATCGAATAAAATTGGTTTTTTTTTTTATAAAACTGCGTTCTATTTTTGTTACACTTTATACAAAACAAATGAACGTCACATTATTTATATAAACAGTCCTCATCTTTACAACACTGATTAAAATGTTTAATTGTAGGAACGGTAAGCGGACGTAAGGTAACTGTGCGCTACAGTTTCATCTAAAACATTGTAATTATTACAATATTACAACGTCAAATTACACACGCACGCAATTGTTGTTCTACTGTAATTAACGGGTGAAAAAATGAATCATGTTGTGAAGGCTGTGGTTTTTTGTGTATGGTAACCTTCTGGTGTGAGGAAGTAATGAAATAATAAAGTCAGTACTACTGTTAATAGGAGTAAAAATAATTTGTACCTAAGTACCTAGATCAGCAAACGCTTGCCGATACGCGGTCGCGGCTAGGACACGTCTGCTCCACCGATGACTGATCCAAAAATCGGACGGATCATAGTTTGGGCGGCCTCCAGCTAGATGGACCGATGACCTTAAAGATTTGGCTGGAACAGACTAGATGCGGAAGGCGGACGACAGGGTGTTGTGGCGCAGCGTGGGAGAGGCCAATGTCCAGCAGTGGACTGCGATAGGCTGAGTTGATTGTTGATTGAGATCAGTATATTATTTAGTTTGTGCTGAATGTACCATTCCATTAGAATTTGGGACCTTGATTTGACAAAATACAGTATGTGAACTAACAAAGGGCGTTCCTGTTAACCTGCAATAGTATAGCGTCTATACATGCTAAAAAAAATATTAACATTAAAAAAAATATTTTTTTTTTGTTTTTGTATAGTAAATTATTCACAAAAAATATTAAATTGTTACGGAAAATAAACTCTCTGTACACGCTCACTTGTCATACTTGTTTTTCCACGTTGAAATACAAGTGTGCGTGTACAGAGTGTTTCTTTTACGTTTAAATTTAATCGTTTTGTGAACATTTCACGAAACAAATATACTGTTGCAGTTTAACGGGAACGCCCTTTGTTAGTTAACATACTGTATATTATTTAACCAAATTACGGCCATTTTCATTTCAGCTGAAAGACGTCCACTGCCGGACGGCCTGCCCCAAGAATTGTCAAAATGGTTGAACCTGCCGAACTATTATGGCATACAAAATTATCCTACAAGGTCAACGCAATCAAATTAATTATACATACTAATAAGTCTAATGCAAAGGCAGTCAATTTAATGTAAATTTAAAATATGAAAAGTAATGAAAAAATATTTTCATAGAACCGTTTATGATCAAACGATCGCTTATGAAGCCAAAACCAAAAATGTTCTCGTTTGCGGATTTTTGATCGTAAAATAATAATTGAATCATGATTATAAAGATTTAACGACTTTTTTGTTGGTACACTGTTTTATATTACCGATTAGCGGCTTTTTCTTTTCAAACGGGTTCAAAAATCAATATTTTCTATGTAGAAGAAGTATTTATTTTTATTACTATGTGGTATAAGAAGTTACGATTGGATTATCAGTTTGGAATGCGTATGTTCAAACTTTCAGGAGACCATGTAAGCGTACCCTCAGTACAGATAGTGTCATCCACGAAGACGCGTACCACTCCGCGATTATTGTACTGTAGGTTGTACTTTAGTACGGAGCTGAGCAGAAAGGTTATATCAGACTTTTAATGATTGTAACCTGACTGAAACCACACGGTAGCCGTCCTCAACAAATGTGGATGAGCTCTAGGATGTCTGATGGAAGTCATTACTGTGGTGCACCGTCAGTAGACTGGGAGCGAATCGGTAGATTCCTGATCGGTAGATTTCATTCAACGACATCCCTATGAACATGCAGCGTACCACCAAGAAATCGTGAGCTAATGTAGTCAAAACATGTCGTCGTCAACGTCGTCTAATTGTCTACAATTTTTGTTCCATAATACTGTATTAACGAGTAGCTACATTAAAGTGCCCAAAGTGTCGGATGATTTGATTGAATTCTTGTATTTTTTTTAATCTGACTGTACCTAGTAACTTCATAAGCGCGAAGCCGCAGCTGAAGTCAGAATCCCTTAAATAAATGTAGTTTAATATTTTTTCTTAGACACATCTAATCAAAAGACATTTTGCTCTGAAAGGTTTGAAAATAGAAGACCCTTGCTCTGTACCTAGTAAAAAAATCCATGGCAGTTTCTGGTTCAATTCACCAACACAATAAGGTACCATTTGAACTGTCACCGCACCATAAACAAAACAAAATAACTATATTACTAGCACTATAGAAAATAACTTCTGTCCATTCATCGAAACTATACACATATAATAACAGAACACATAATTGCTCTGACACGAATCATATTTTACGTTCCTACATGATGGTCATCATTTGAACAATACGTCGAATCAGCCTGTCCGGTAATTATAGAGGACTAACTGTTTCATATACAATGCGAATAATTATCGCTGGTGCTCTGAAATCGTTCATCATTTAATAGTCGAACAAAATTGTATGGAACGAAAAATTGTGAGCGTTGCTGGTAGCATGTTGATTGAAAACTGGATTTTGGAGTTGTGTGTTATGAATTCCTTAAGTTCTTCTGGATTTTTAAGGGTCCTGTTAGTATGAACAGTTAGTAAAAGATGTGATGTTTTGTGGTAACCGGAATTGGGACCACGGAATAATAGAATCGATATAGTTTTCAAGTGGAGATAAGTATAGAAATAACATAACATTATGCCTTGTTTCCCCGAAGGGTTGGGTATAGATGAAGTAAAGAAATAGTATCGTAAAATTAGTGATTTTGTGTACTAGACAGCCACGACTCCGGCTAGTTGTGGTCCGTGGTCCGAGGCCCGGATAGTTGGCCGTTGCGACCAAATGCACGACATCCCATAGAAGGCAGCAGTAGTCAATCAAAATCATCAGTCAACTCAATCAGAGTGCGAACGGAACGGACTCTCTCTCTCTATCAATCATCAATCAGAGTTCAGGTACGGACTTTGGGGAACCCTGGCCCGTAAAACACGAGTTGGTTCTCTAAATACTAACCTGATTGCGACGTAGTTGGGTAAAATAATTGAATATAAAGGTCATTTCACCAAACACAACATGACTGTGGGTGGTAGATATAATAAAAATTGTAATCTACATAATAAGTTATATTTTTAACGCTTACTTAAAACTAAGTCAAGGCCAGCTGTTCTCACGAACATTATACCTATTCAAACAGTTCAGTGTCGAGAGGCATTATAATGAAGACCTCATAGAAAACAAAGACAAACATTCTAAGAAAAGTATTGATATCAAATACAATTTCAAACAGCATAAAGAATGGACGCGAGTCCAATATTTTATAAGAGATGTCGCGTCGATGACACGACTGAAATATCGACCACTGTTCGAGGTGCAAACAACTTACTAGGCACGCCTACAGGCTATCGGAACAAAAAAGAATACCACGTCCGAGCAACACACTCGTGAGGCAATATAGCACAATTTTTATCTCGCAGATTTATACCGTAGTGTGCACACAGCAGAGTTGCAGCTGCATATTTCGTATAGTGTGTAGGCGACCTGTCTCTGTATGTGTGCGACGAGATGCGAGCGCGAAAGTTTTGCATATGTGTAATGTTTCGAGATATACAGGTGACAGAGGAGATACGCGGTGGGCGGGGCCAAGGGAGGGGTGAAACCTATTGGAAAGAGATGGCGGACTCGCTATGATAATGATGTTATTGCTTTCTTGATGTTCGCTCTCCTTTAGTTTTATTATTTCTCGATCTACTTATAAGGCGATATAAACGTTAAGTGTGAGCGCGTATAAAATACGTTTATTGTGTCGTTATAGCCGCCCGAGGCGGGAGGGAATGCAAAAAGTGGAGATTACAGATTTAAGATTCTCCGGTATGGGACACGTCGTTACTCCGGTGTCTTTCGTCGATAAAAGTTAATCAGAGATGACGCGTGACAGCGGTGATACACGACAGTATGCTGTGAAAATTGTATCGTACGAAGTTTACTTCTTGTTCGATAAAACTAACAAGATAATATTCGCAACTGTTTATAGCAAGGAACACGTAATACGTTGTACAAGCCTCGCCAAAACGGATGACGATGCATACGTTAAGTGTTTAATAATATGATAAACATACAATTATCACTTTCTCTTTTGCATCACTGCTTACGAGTTTATATTTAAACATGACCTCTTCTTGCAATGACTGCAGTAGGTTCAAAAACGGAAAACATAACGAAGAAGGTTGGGATACAAAACTCTCTTCTTCTTTGGTTCTGTGCGAAAGTTAGTCTTCTTATAAAATGTCTATGGCCAGTACCATTTATCTCTTTTAGATATACACCGTTCTATATTTAAATGCACTGAATATTATGCACTCATAACACGATCAGTGAAATGCAATTAATTATGAAAACGCATTGCATAATAATCGCGCTCACATTGCTACGTGCATTTCCCGACCGCAGAGTAAATGAATCGCTCCTACACTATGGTATGTAGTTTTAGTACCTATACAGACCAATAAATTGTGCTTTTAGATGGCATTTCAATGCATTAGTTTACATTATGGTTTTGTATATCATTCTCATCTAAATTAAAGTTATGTTGATTAGGACCAACATAACGCATTTATTACCAACGTGACAAGATCTTCATTTGTTTCTGCATCAATCAAACTTTACAAAGCACAACTGATTTTCTTACCTCTGCATCCTTCAATGATAATGATTCCATCCTGTGAAGTACTGATACTTTGTAGGATAAAATCATCAAGCCACAATCAGGTATTTCAGTATTTGTCAGCTAATTTTACTTACGACTTAGTACTTCGAAGTCAGTGATTGCACGTTACCAGCTACTTATAGACGACTACTAACTTAACGCGATGAAAGTCTACCATTCATTATCCAATCAACTGACGGAAAGTTAACCACCGTGAAACAAGCAGTACCAACTAGTTTATTGTCATCAGAATTTCTATTGAATTGACATACCTTCGTGAATCATGCGTAAGTCTGCATGCTAACATTCACTGCTGAACATGTGCAGTCATTAGGACTTGATAATGATTGTAGCACCTGTGTTTACTGATAATGCAATGCTCTAGCTAAGCTGTTACAATTTTGGTTGCACTCTCTGAAGGCTAGTTTTGAAGTTCTGACCAATTTATTTAGCCCCTTTAGTCAGACACACCGTTTTGTGATGCTAGCAAATTGTGTGGCAATCTAGCATGTTCGTCGATTCTTTGCTACAAAACCACACAACTCCGTCCCACTTCAATTCCCCTACTAATCCAAAAACATTACAATTTGCAATAGAAAACTGAAACCGCCATTAATTATGTGAACGCGTTGCATATTGCTGCACGCAGTTGCACGCGTGTAACCGCAGGCTAAATGAATCGTCGACTATCACCTTTTGTGCCTAACCACTCATTAGGGAGGCAAGCGATTGTCTTGTCTTTTACATTCCATTGTACGCTGTAAAGGGAACGGTAGAATTGGGTGGCGAAGAAATGCGTTATTGGAGTTTGAAATGCATTTGTATGTGGGTTTCTAGTCGTTTTCTAATATGTGGCGGTACTTTTTAATTAATTCTTCTTTTGGCATGTTCTGTGAAGTCTTCGAGGTAAAACTTTGTTTTACCTTCATGCTTCTCATTGGCGAATCTTAAGCACGGTGCACGCGAACTTTGGGTACCAATCTAGTAGAAAATCATTTCACAAACTGTGCTTCTACGGCATTAGATTACAATAATGTAACATTAATTATGGTAATTAAAGAGGTCTTCAGAATGCCTCTAACTTAATTAAAAGGAGCCAATTGTTCTGTAATTTTCAAGTAGCTGTCAAGCACGTCAATCTTAGTTCAACTATAATGCTTGTTTACGAAAAATACTCATCGTATGGACGATCAAGAAATAGGCCCAGTACGTTTAATTGAATTGTGCGCTTTAAGTATAAACAAAAGCATCGGTGTTCGCTACATAATTCATGCAACATTATATTAAAATCCGCCCAGTTTCCTTGAAAGGGTGTAAAATCAAGTAACACTATTCCTCATCTCGAGTTACTGTAGGGAAAGTTGTAAATATGACAATTAATAGAGCAAGTCTCCTAAGGCTGTGGTACAACATCGAGTTGCATCTAAGTAAGGGGGCAAAATGCAACTACGATTATTATGATTGGATACTGACAGTCGGGCTGGTCCACAAGATCAAGGTCGCTCAGCGCACTATGGTGCCTGCTATGATCGGAGTTTTTTGAAGGATAAGATCAGAAAATTAAATTATCCGGAAACCAACAGGAACCAATACAGCTTGCAGAGTAAGCAGCCAGCTTACCCTGAAGTGGCAGTGGGCTGGCCATGTTTGTCAAAGGACCGATGGCCAGAGGAGTAGACGAGTCTAGAGTAGAGACCGCGTATCATGCATAGTGTGAGACGCTCCCCAGCTAGATGGATCGACGACTTTAAAAAGGAGGCCGGGTCTGACTGGATGCGGAAGAAGAAGGACAGCTTGTTGTGGCGCAGCCTGGGAGAGGCCTCTGTCCAGCAGTGGACCTCGATGGCTGAGTTGATTGAGATAACGATTCGCCTACTCCTGCCATGAGTTCTTTTCTGAAGTCAACGGGATTTAATTTTGTTTGTCAAACTGAAAACTATTCTATGATAATCTTTAAAACTGCTTTCAAATCTCATGTTGACTGTACTAAAACATATTTTCTTCATGTTGTGATTACTGTTTTCGTTTATTGTATATACCTAAAACCAATTGTGAACACTATTTGTATACACAACATATAGAAAACTAGTCAGAAATATCAAAAGGTCAACAAATTGACAAAACAGATTTGAAACATCGCTACTATTTACATATATATTACGTACATGTTTCATATACGACATATTTTTGACAAGCATTTTACAAGACTTGTTGAAAACAAGTATAACAACTTGTTTATGGATAGGTAAGTTTAACAGGACACCTATCACATTATTGACAGTTTCCACAGAATCAGCTGTTGTGTAATTTTCAGATAAAATAAAATTAATGAACCTATTCAAACCTAATGGTATTAGAAGTGGTGGCCCAGTGGTAACGGGCGCGACTTACGAGTTGTAGGTCGTAGGTTCGAACCCAGACAGGCGAGCTTTACTTAGTATAAATTATTCCATCACCACTGCTCTCAAAACGGTGAAGGTAAACATCGTGAAGAAACCGGCATGTCCTAGGACCAAAAATTCGAAGACATGTGACATCTACCCACCCGCGGATAACGGTCTACCCTCTCACACAGAGAGGAAACCTGTGTCCCAGCAGTGGGAACATTATAGGCTGATTATGCTATGGTATTGCAGTTATACAGATTTATAATCTAATCTTCCCAAAATAAAATACAATATCTATTCAAGTTTATCTCAAAAGGGTTGTAATAAAAAATAGACACATGAATACACCGAATATCCTTCACATTTCAATACATTACGTCATCAAATCCAAATTCCGCCATTATAATTCTCTATCACATTAGTCCCCTTACAAACTACATCATTATGTACGAGCCTTTACGAGACTATTACTAGTCTGTAGGATTTTAGTCGCCCACCTGGGTCGACTATCAGTTGGCTTTAATATCACATGGTTACTTTGTTAGTGCAATCCTACTCTTGATGATAAAACTCTGTAAGTAATACCGTTCAGATAGTAGAGTACTTTGGTTTAAATGTAGGGATTTTGTGGAAGAAAACTTGTTTTTATCTAGGACTAGATTTTGCTCGCAGTTTCGCCTGCGTGGAGGTCGGGAATTCTATCCCAGATTTGTGCCAAATTTCATCGAAATCCGACCAGCCGTTAAACCGTGTAAAGGACAGGCGGACGGACAGACAGAGTTAACTACTATGTACAATTATGTAGCTTTCAGTGTTCGTGGTGAATGTTCAAACCTCCGTCAACTAGGTATTGAAAGATTATTAGAAATTAATTTCTAATTTTAAATAAAGTAATGCTGCTGAGACGTCATTTATTCAGGAGTTTATTTTAACTGAAAAACGGTTTAAGAATATTCAAACTGTTAATCAATAAAATTATAGTCATTAAAATTTCTCCAGGGTCGTAGTTCTTTTTCAAGAACGCCATAAACTAGACAGATTTTGAATTTATTGCTACATTAAAGTTATTTTTGCAAATGTCCACGAAATACATTAAAAAGTTTAATACCAGTAGCGTCTAAAATAATCCTATAAATTATTGCAAAAACCGAATATATTAATTTACTAGTTGACGCTACAGAAATTGCTTTATTTTTAATGTGAGCTCAGTACCTACACAGTAACTAATGTTTAATTGTAACATAGCAAATAATTACTAAAAAATAAGAACTCTGTTTTATTGAAAAAACATTAGGATAATATTGCAGGGTCACCTTCGGGAATCCCAGGCGGATTCCCGGCCACCATTGGCGCGGGCTTGCGGACGGCGAGCAATGGGTAGCTCGCCGTCCGATAAGGACCAGGCCCGGGTCGATGGCGCGTCGTGTTGCGTCGTGTTCCACGCGCGCCTCAAAGAGATGTCAGCACACTTGACGGGGTCCGTTAGGACCGATGCCTGCCAGGGTTGCGAAATAGTCCGAAAGGGATACCGGGACCCTGGCAACAGGCAACTGAAGGAACATGGGTGGGTTTTAGTCAGTAAGAGTCTGACACGCCCTTCCGCTCCGCCCTGAGCGGGAGAAGTCATTTGATGATTTCCCACCCAAAAAAAAAAAAAAAAAGGGTCACCTTGTTATTTGCAATTCAGTGACATTTTTGTCGCCCCTTCTTTGGAAGGCTGGAACTTTTTGAATTATAATTGTACCAAAATTCAGTGTGATTCAGCAACAATAAATTTTGCGATCTTCAATTGTTAGATTCCCCAGAATCTACCCACAACTTTGTAACGCATACTTTTTCATACACATCATACATCTCCGAACAATAGTCGAATACTGGCCGAATGTCATATTGTTTCTTATTCCAAACGCCTTTTTTATAAAAAAAAAAATGTTTAAAGCTGGCCACCCCAGTGGCCAACGCATCCCAACATTTCGACACTAAAACTTTGATTTACGACTTTTGCCCGCCGATTGCGCACTAAAACAGCACTTACGTCACTTTCAATTTTAAAAGGGAACGTCTTCACACCGATTTGTAAGATGCATGTTCAGAAGATGCGTGAGTGAACAAAAATGTAAATAAATTATATACATAAAATCCCGCATGTAATCCCCGAAGGGTTAGGCAGAGGTATACACCTCTGCCTGGCGGCGAGCCTATTGCCATCGACCGGGCACAAATCCAGACTCCGGGCTGCTACTGAGAAATTCTAGATGGAAAAACCCAATAAAACTTTGCTCAACTATAGCTTGCGATCAATAGACCAACGAGCACGATAATATATTGTAATATAGGTAACATGTACACTACGTAAATAAATTAATTCTGTGAAAATATCAAATTTTCCCTTTTTTTCTGCTACTGAGAATCTCCCTTTAAATATCAGGTACTCCGGACCCAGGTAGGCCGAAGCAAGGAAAACCTGTTCAGGAGGTGATTCACAGATGAATCCGCACTTTCAATTGGTACTTTCAGTGTTTATCTTGGATATTACTGACATGGATGAAGCAAAAACATCGTGAGGAAACCTGGACTAATAGTTAAGTAGCTGCGCCCCGCGGTTTCAACCGCGTAAATCTTGATCGCGTAGGAATATCGGGATAAAAAGTAGGCTTTGTCCTATACCAGGTCATGGTCTACCCCTGTACCAAATTTCATCCTATTCTGTTCAGCCGTTTTAGCGTCAAAGCGTAAAAAAACAAACGAACTCACTTTCGCATTTTTTATATTACGTAAGGATTAGTAAGGATAAGGATATAAGTCTGAAATCGCCAAGTCCTAAGCAAGCGGTCAATGCTCGTGCCATCTTATTGTGAGAAGACACGTTTGCCCTGCACCGTAGAAACGTGTTTTGTCGACGGAAGAATAGACAAAATAACAGATAAACAATCAATTTGTCATTTTGTCTATTCTTCTGTAGACAAAACCCGTTTCTATGGTGGTCATGCTACGCGTGCAGCAGTGGGACAATAAAAGGTTGGTATTATTTTACTCGATTAACATACACACTTCCATCTCTGCTTCATCCTTCTGCACACCTGTACAAATTACACTACGGTGTAAATGCAGATCGCCTTAACGCGAAGCTTTTTAACCGCCCTCGTTGTAAAACTGTGCGCGTCGCGATTGTCCGTGTTACGCAGTAAACTCGCCATTCTTACGCAGACGAATAACATATATTATCTATCATCTTAGCATGCCTTTAGAGCAGCAAAGTCCTCCCGGATTTATGTTTGACTTGGCAGCAAATAATTATGAAACAAAACAGTAGCGAGAATGTTAACATGCTTATTTATAGGGTGGAATTAGGTATGTTTGAAATTATTGAGCTTTTTTTCTTTCTTGAAAGAAGACTTGATTAATTGCTTGTGATTAGGTATAAGATATTTACATTTTGCATGACATTAGGAACTTTTTAACATTCGTGATGCAACGAACACACAATCTAACACCCATTCAATCCATTATATTTCATGCATTTTCTACCATCATTCTAAATTTAGGACTGCGATTCGTAGAAAGTAGGTATGTCTTTATTTATAAGCCTATGAAGGAGTTAACCAACTAATATAAACTCTGCGTTCAGGGCTCGGTGTAGTAACACGTAGCGTTCTGGTTTGCAATTGGTCAATCATCATCCTGAAGATGCCTCGTTGAGAGGTGAAACACGTGTCGATTTCTTACAGGGTTTTTATGACTCTTGAAGAATAGTCAAGCGGAATAGGTTACTAAATATATCAGCGTCTATTGTATTTTATAATGGATTTCCGCAAAGTCACGCCTGAATCAATTAATTAATTAATATAAATTCTTCTATTTATATAAATACTAGCTGCGCTAGCTGCTATTAACCCGCATAAGTCTTGATCCCGTGGGAATATGGGAATAAAAGGTATCGTATGTCCTTTTCCAAGTCATGACCTACCCATGTGTCAAATTTGATCCAAATCCGTTCAGCCGTTTTAACATGAAAACGTAACAAACAAACTCACTTTCGCATTCAAAATTCTCATTTATCCACACCAAACTTCATCCAGCCAAATTATTTCGCAAACCAAGTGTGAACCCAAAAAGACTTAAAAATAAAAAAAAGCCAAAAACTCAAACGAATTTGAAATGCCCCTCCGGATGAGCTCACGACGCGTTGTATCTCATTGTCTTCATTGTACTGGTCAGTTGAAAGAAAATGAGCACGTTTCATTATACGCGGGGCTGACAGCCGATACGCACTTCCTTTCCACGCCATGTGGCCGGCAAAGCTATTTAATTTTTAACATTATTATAACTGGTTAGCGATAAAATATTATTTTTAAATTATATCCTGCGACACTTTAAGTATTGACTCGATTGAATTAGACTATGAAAGAGTTGAATGTGTTTTTATTAAGGCGGCACGAGTCACTTTTGTAATGTATTAATAAAAATAATTTAAAAAAACTTACAGATGAATTGGGAACCTCTTCCTTTTTGAACAAGTTGGTTTAAAACCGGATAAGTGTTCTAAATGCTAAGAAATATGAAACTCTTAAAGTCAAATGAACGTTTGGAAGATAATGATGACTGCTTAGGTTCAGCTGTGTAACCTTGACTAATACTAGCTAGTACTACTACTTGCCCGCGGTTTCGCCTACGTAGCGGTCAGAAATCATCCCACGGGAACGTATTACCGAGATAAAAATTATCTTATGTCCTAACCCAGGTCGTGGTCTGACGTCCGTGTGCCAAATTTTATTCAAATCCGTTCAGCCGTTGGCGTAAAAAGGTAACAGACAGACAGTGTAACTTTCGCTTTTACAATATTTTGTATCGAAGTGTGAATGTTGACCAAGGTCAAGGTCAAAGGATTTTGGAGTTACGACAGTTTTCGTTTACGTGTTATCTATCTGACAACGCACCCTCACCTTTAAGTGTCCCTGTTTGTGGACAAAGTCTTCACCAACATCCCCTATAGACTTAGGCAAGGGGTGGTCAAGAATATGAACCGGATACGTGCTTTGGGGAGCTTCTCAAATTTATTTTACGAATTTTACCTGTTTTGTCAATCGTTACTAGTAGGAAGCTAGATTTTCAAAAGTTCTGACAATCGGTCTAACGATTGTGCTCACGCTAAGTTAGGACTATGTAAGTCACACCTAGTTAGCCTAGAATCTGACCTCAACATAGTTTAGAAAAGGCTAAGCAGTTTTCAACCGGTCCTCATGTTAGTCGATCAATAGATTAAATACGTTGGTAAAACATAACTTCAAATACAAAGCTAATTACTTGGACGGTAAGCGGATGTACTTAAACACAAAACCCTTACTACCTAACAGCAAAACATCATTTAATTACTTCCTCCATCGAACGGCTCAATCAATTCATTATGGAATTCTCATAGAAGGATAAACAAAGGAGTCTTTATTCCTAAGTATACGTACTCAACCATCCAGGCGTGGTCCGATGACGTAAGTACAAAAACGTAAGCAGTAATTAAACGACCTAACTTATAATTAGAACAAAATATATGATAGCTTAAAGAGTTCTATAGAATTTTGATTTGCTAATAAAATTTTGAATTTTATCTTCATGGATTAAGGTTCACTTTTTTACAGCAATCCAGGTGCATAAAGCGCTGAACATTTTATTCATAAATCGAATTCATCAAACTTTTAAATACTGGCTGGATTTAACAATAGTGTTCCAATATTTATTGATGTGGTGTTCCGTATAAAAAGTTTCAGAACATTTTGATATTTTGATAGCTTCTGGTTAAAGGCTTTTACGTACTGGGGCGATTCGTCGCGCGATACGACGCCGCCGCCGAAAACTTCACGACGAACCATTGTTCGTAGTTTTCTCAGAAATCGTTTTGTTAAAATTCGCGTCGCGCGGCGAATCGCGACAGTATGTAAGAGCTTTAACACTTATTGTAGAATTTAATTATTACACAAAATAGTTAATTAGCTATAAATATAAACTTTGAATGCTTTATTATAATTTAAGAAAATAATTATGTTCGTAAAAACTTGATTACTATTTCTCTTAGTGATGATTGTTAATTTGCTTTCTTAACGCAATAGGAAAACACTCTCCATTAAATAAAATATTATAATAAAAGTGCACAGAAAACATAATAAAAATGGAACAATATAACTCATATCGAATAAAACAATGTATATGATATCTTTGCACTAACTTCGAGACAATATCTCAGGAGCTCGCATTCCTGTTTACTCCATATCTGTAGTATCGAAGCGAGATGAGGCGAAGTGAGATTTATGATTCAGAAAAATCTCTTAATGGACCATCGAGCGCATGGTCCGCAGTGATAAATGTGCAATTTCAACTTTAAGAATGCAAGCACCAAGTTTTGACTTGCCATGATATACTAACTTACAAACGTTCACACTATCCGTGATTAACGTTTAGCTTTATACTGTTTTGTTATGAAAGTGACATTTTTATCTTTGTCGTTTTGTCTATTCGGTTTTTGAATTCGAGTTCGCGAATGAACTCTAATAATTGAATTTGTTGTTGACAACGTTGTTTTAGAATGACATTTGAATATTCAATTTTCATTTGTTTATTTTTTGTGAGTTTTCTGTTATAAGTTTTAATTGCAGTTTTTGAAGAAGATCACGACGAAGATGAACTTGGGCTTTAAGCAAAACAAATAAAAAAAATATTATTAAGTTAATCACGCGAAGAAAGCTCTCAATGCCATTTGTAGACTGCATAAATCAAAATAAAAACAAAATTAACATTGTTCAGTGACACGACCATTTTAATTACAGTACTTTGTAAGATATAATGCGTCTCGAGACAAAGCACTGTGACATTAACGTTCTCCACAAATTGGGAGACTTAAGTGCTCTAGCCGAGGACATAAACAATACGCATGGCTGTTTCAGGCAAAACACTCCACACTATAATTTTTCCACATTCATACAATAAGGGCCGCAGTCAATGAGTCTAGTCTGATACTTCCACAAGTAAAGTTTGTACGCACACAGACGCACGCCCCACTCGTTAAAGCTCCAAGTGATCGCGTGCAGAAAGCTCCACACACGCACACCGCCGCATGGCCGGCGCCCTAAGCTGTGGTCAGTACTAACGCAAACTGTGTGACGGACACACGAAAAACGAGCTGAAAACGGAACGCAAAACTAACAAAATCAAAAGAGTATTTACATTAGCACGCGGAACGTTCCGTTGCAAGCAGACTCGTCGCGTCCGAGCCGCGTATGTAAATGTTCTGCGCTTGTGTTAGTTTATGATCATCTGTCAAAAGTCGGATACATGTGACGTTTCGCATCTGAAATGTAAACAAAAGTTGTTCGAGTCTCGAGGCATTCATTTGGACGTTATTTACGATCTGCGATGAGTATGTTACGTGAATTATGAACTTGCATATGTTGAATTAATTGCGGCAAAGTGTCGCTGACGACTCTTTGGATTGTTTTTGTTCGAGTAAGTAGTGAAATGCAACTTGTTTAACTTTCATGTTTCTTGAGACAAATTTGTACGTAAATAGAGGGATATTAACGCTCTCAACCGTTTAGTTTTTTGTATGAAATACGTTTTTAGTTACATGTAAAAATTATGTGAAATTGCCCTGTCAGCTGTCATAACCAACAGTTGTTAATTTTGTAAATTGAGCCTGTGTTTATATTATGTTTGTTTGACAATGCAATGTTCACGGGTGATTTCAGCTCCTTTTTTAGACAAGCACTGAATTTATTTTTAGTTAGCATACTCTGGCAATTTGCATGATTTTATGGAATTCTCTGTTATTACCATATTGTAGCAGAGAGTAATATTTGATCGTTGTTTTCTGAGTAAGTACCATACCATATGTCACGTACGCAATGTATGTTTATGTTTCTATTAGACACTATAGTATCTACATAGTACATTATTTTCCTATAGTGACTGTAGGCGTTCCAATACAACCCTGAAATAAAATGACATCACTATTTTAAAAAAAAGTTCACCTTCACATTTTTTTATACACATAGTCACTTCACACAATATGACACATCCATAAAGTTCTATAATTTTTCATACTTACTTTTGAAAGAAACTTAATAATAAATAAAGTTAATTATTAATTGCAATCGGTGATTCTTCATTAGCGCCCGATGTGGTAATCTCATAGCCACGCCACTAATCCTTAGGGTGACGTCCGGTTACATTTATGTGATGCTAGGGTTGGCACTTGAGGTAATATAGGGTGCAGAGAGAAAATCATAATCCATTTGACAAATTATAAAAGTATTAGTTACATATTTAGAATTTTAAAGTATTCGATTGAGGGTCTACGAAGTGCTACGAAATTGCTACGCCATTTTTTTTGGTACAATAAACGAATATTAGAATCAATCTCGGTCGTCTGAAAGTTATTTAGGTTGTTAAATGCTTGCGTATGAATTGAAATGAGCAATTTTTTTCAAAAAATTATTAGTTTTTGGTTTGAGGTTTCATCTCAAAGTTACAACTGGGCACTCATTTTACCACACTTGAAGTTAAGGAAACTCGTACTTTAAGTTAATGAGTCATGGTTTTGTTTCTCATAATTATTTCATCAGACAATTTGGTACACAGAATTTTTAGTAAAAAGCTTTAGCTATCAAATGCATTGGTGACTAGAACAAATTTCGCAAAAAGTTTTACAAAAACAAATCTTTATTATAAAAATAACTCTGCATTTCTTTAAAGTTGCAATGCAGAATCCACCAGCCCTTGAACCCACTTGCGCCAGCCCTACACAAGCACACAGACAGGGTGTACGTACAAATATTTGAATGTACGAGTGCGTGGTGACAGTGTGCACCTCCCCTAGTGACACCCCGGTCGGTTATAATTGCATTCCACTAAAATATGACTCTTGAGTTTATCTAGTGGACGGCGATCGATATGTGCACTCATGTATGTACAAGGTCCATGGGTAGGTCCTTTAAAATAAGCCTGAAGTTTGAAAAGATTGATTTCATAAGAACAGATTATACTGAAAAGTAGGGAATTAAAAAAATGCATATGCAATCATTGCACTTGCCCTTCTCCAAATTTATTTGGGGTCGGCACAACGTGTCTTTTTCTTCCATATGAACTACTAGATTTTCAATCATTAACTTATTTGGAACAGTTTTTCCAACAATTTTTCCCCAAAAATTGACTCAACAAATCTTATGAATCACAAAAACTGCGTCATACTAATTTCCTTCAAAACCACCGACGCTAATAAAAAGAGCAATAAAAAGATAAATCCTGTTAATCAAGAAAACAAAAACAACATAAAAATGTTCATTAAAACAAAACAAACAAACAGAAGAGGTTATTACGCTCATTAACAAACGTTAAGGAGTTTTATTAGAACAAAAACCATCCGAGGATGAGACAATATACTCTCTTAAGAAGGGGGACCTTAAGTGGCGCGCGGACGTTACAGCATTTTCTTAATTTCTTAACCACTACACTCACACGCAGCGGGATAAAATTAAGAAAACATTCACCACATTAAGCGTACACTATTTATGGTTATATTTGTACGGTTACCCGACTAAATCTAATAGTTGTCTAGCAGAACAAACGCTTAGGTGCAAGCCACACTCTCGCAGCGCCCGCCTTTTTTATTTGGGTGTCGGGTGAGTTCGTCTGAAGGTTGGACGTCTAATGAAATGTTCTACGTAGGAGTTTCGGATATCCTATGTAATTAAACAGGTGTCTCGTGGACTTAGCAAAGGTTCGCTATAAGGGCGACTTTTCCATTTAATTAACTTGGGCAATTACGTACAAATAAAATTTTCGTAGCGCTAACTGCTACGAGCAATTAGTGCTGCTCTTAAGATTGCTACAAAAACTTTTATACGTGGAATAAATGTGTTTTCTGTATGAGAATTATATCACATATGCTGGCTGAAGAAAAACAAACCCTATCTAACTATAGCGATATTTTCTTAGCGGAAAACTCCTTAACCGACGACGTCTTAGCGTCCAGCCACGAAAGCAATAAAGAGCGCAGGCTTCCACGTTCATTAATTAACCCCCACTCTTCCTATCTCTTTCACACTTAAGCAAACTATTTGTAAATGAGCGGACCTCTCTTTCGCCCGAGCTTTGCGCAAAAATTAACTACTACATGTTCCGCTTTCGTGGTATTCACACATGGAACAAGAATGCATATGCACGCGTTTGGACAAACAAAAAGACAGCTGAAGAGCCTTTTCCTTAACTTGGAAAATTGGTGTTAATTACAATAATGGTAAGGTAGAGTTTTGTGTGGTTTAATTCCGTTTTATATAATGTTTCTAATGCGACGTTCGGTCACGTGTGGTTAGTTTCCTATCCTCGTGTAATAAATCTCTTACTCCTCGTAATTACAATGTTCTTGTCTGTTGTGTGTTTTCATTAAGGGTGAGACACATAGATGTAGTTTGGCAAGTTATTTCATCAACTATATTGTAGCGAAAAATTGTGGAGTTGCAACCCTTGTATTAATTTTCTCGAGGAAAAACTTCTGAACAAGATTCAAGGTTACCGGCCTGAATTCATAACTACTCTATGGAAACCTATTTTCTGTGCCCAAAATAAAAGAATGAAATAAATATTTTACTTGACTAAACTGACCCTATTTTTATGAGGCACACCAAAACAAGATATTTATGTCTGATTTATTAATGCAATCAAAAATCAATGTCGTAAACTTTTTCCCAAAAATCTTAAACTTTTTTGCTGACGTGTTTTAAGACTTCATCAAAGTACAAAAAGATTCAGAAATTAAAACATGAAATAAAAAACTGATAAAAGTAAATTGCAATGTTTAAAAAGGAATTAGAAGCAGTTAATTAATGATTTGTAAACATCATTAAGTTCAAATCAGCTAAAAATAATACTGAGGACTCACAGGATGCAGGATTTGGAGAAAACTTATTTGGGAATTCTTAAAAAACACAGTATGATTTGTGATGGAGTAATACTTACTTATTATCTGTTATGACATTTATACTAAAGATAAAGATAAATTGGTTTAGGAATAAAAATTACAGGGTATTAAAATAATGCACTATAATGGCATTTACAGTATCTACAATTTGTTTCCAAAAGGATTTTACTCCTATTTTTTTTAGTTCTTTGTTTTTGTTGTTCAATTAGTGAAATTTATCAGAAGTCATAAATAAAGTGATTTGAATAGTTACATAGTTTGAACGCCATTCATGAAAACGTGTCCTAAATCTGTAGTTGGTTTTATTTATTTATAATTTATGTCTAAACAAAAGAACTACCAATGATCATTTGACCATTAGAAATATCAGCGGCATTAAATATCAAATCCGATTAACACAAATTTTAATGTTGCTATTCAAAACTCCCAAACAGGCAGTTAAATAGAGGCTCATAAATAACATTTCAACATCAACAACAGATCGCACACACGAACAGACACGCGAACATGTTCATTAAAGGATTACGACCATCTAAGCTCATTCATGCTCTCCTCTATCGCACGAATTGTCTGCCAACTTATCAAACTGTGTCGCATCCGACGCGACGGCGATAAATTTATTCCCATCCTTTTCACTACCCTGTATACAACCTTATTTGCGTATGTATCCCCCTTAAATACGAAATTAGAAAAAAAAATGTGACAGTTAATTGTTGAGTGAAGAAAAGTTTATAAAGTTAGATTTTTGAAATTTAAAAAGTTCCAATTTTAAATGTTTGAATCGCGGATTGTCGCGCAGTGTCGGGTCTGTTCGTCCCTGTCGCTCGTCATGGGCGGCGGCGCGCGTCTGGGCGGGCGGTATGCAAATGCCTAGCGCCGCGGTGGTGAGGGTTCCCTGTGTGTGTGTCTTGTACCATTGGCCGCGCTAGAACGGCCAACTTCGCCACCAGTTACGGTTGTTTTTCGTTCCGTTTCTAATTAACTTCCGTATATTCTTAAAGTAACTTTTCTCATCTCGTTCTCTTACTTTTTCCGCACTGTTTTGTTAACGTTAAAACGAACGGTTGTTATGTGAAATACGCTCGCGTGTGATATGCGAAAGTTGCATTTTTTGTCGAATTTCCGTGTGTGTTTATTTTGCGAGGCGTACCGTGCTTGGTTTCGGTTTCTTAATATATGTAAATTTGCCCGTTTTGAGTATTATCAACATTTCCTAAATACAGAGTTAGTTCTCAGTGTCACGACAATGTTTGACGAGTGATTTCTGAATGTAAACGCTTTTAGTAAAGGAATGCCATAATCTTGGGCCGTGTTAGTAACTTCGCTAAAATGTTACTTTTATTGCTTAAAGAGTGAGATTTTACGAGCTTTAAAAATAAATTACTCGACTCGGATGGATAATCGTATCTTCCAAGAGTTCGCGAGTGAATGAATATTATTCCTGATTAGTGTACAGCAAAGGTAAATAAATCGTTTAAATTAATTCTTTGAATAATTCAGCATGGACGATTATGGCGCGTGACCTTTACGTCTTGTTCTTAACGTAAAAAAATATAGCCACTAATTAAGAACAACAAATCGTGCGACTTTTCCGGTCGCCAACGACGATTATAAAACCATTAAAAAAATAAAAACCGCTTTCGATAAAGTCA
Source organism: Lithophane semibrunnea (assembly GCA_947363905.1). Lineage (NCBI taxonomy): Eukaryota > Metazoa > Arthropoda > Insecta > Lepidoptera > Noctuidae > Lithophane > Lithophane semibrunnea. The sequence continues at coordinate 7,627,422 of OX376201.1, read as the reverse complement.
AAGCTCTATCATAAATCACGCGTCAAACAATTACACTTGTAAAAAAATAAAAACGATTCCCGTCAACCGATCGATTTGAGAACTGTGCGCAAACGTGATACATACGCGAACAAATTATTTGTGCCAATAAGGTAGCATTAATCTCTTACAAAACGAACAAATCCACCAAATGAATGCCGACACGCAACTCTACGTGCGAAATTTTATTTATTTTTTAATCGTAAAAGGTGGGAATTAATCCTCGGTTTATGGCAACACCGATACCTTTTAATTGCTGCTTTGACAGACGTTAAGGGCTCTCATCAACGGAGTTTCGGGTGTGGCCATAACAAACTTGAACATTGACAGTTGGCAATATATTTTTATAGTTTTTAGTTGAGGTGTTGTTTTTATTAGTGACCAATTTATTTGCAACAGTCTGTAGGGCCGTTGGGCTGCAAATTAGAAAGTTTATGTGCGAATGAACGAGAGATATCGTAAATTATATCGACGGGTTAGCGACTGCGAGGATGCGCGTTTCGAAAAGGGCGATTTTAATTAGCCTCCAAATGATTTATAAGCCATCAAAGTAACGTGAATAAATCTCGGTGTTATACAAAACGAATCAGGGTTGCTATTAAAATATAACACTGCCTCTGTTTCTGGTGTACCGCCAATTTTTATTGCTAAATGCATTTTTATTATTCTCATTTTTTAGGACACTTGGAATTATTTTCCAAGATGGGAGTTTAGTTAGATAATATACTTTGGAAGTGCCAATGAAATACCTATATCCAAATAATTAGCAATTAATATCATCATTCGAAAACAAAATATATTTGTAGAAATCAGCAAAATAAATGACGGCTTTCACGCACTTTATAAATAACAAAACGCAAACGATGACTAACGTTCCATACAAAAAAGGCACAACCAACAACTCACACATTGTTAACGTCGATTCATTTCGATTCTCGATGCTACTTTCATCAATATCGATATATTTCACTTCTGTCTTAGTTTAAAACAGCGATCGTGATCATACAACACGACGGTTTCATATATACAATTTATCGATAAATCGCCAGGCTCGCATAATGTACTTTATTCGAATAAAAAAATATATGGGGTGGATGGCAGGCGACGAAAAGTATTCGACTGGGAATGCACTTTTGCATAAACAATGCCCTTTTGTTTAGAGAAAGTATTTCACATTTTAACCTTGTGAGTGATTTATTTTTGTATGATTTATAATGGCGACCACCGTGTCTTGCGTCGGGAGATATCGAGTTTGTCGTCGCAGGCCTTCTTATTGTAATCAAGTTAACGAAATGAAATATTAAAATAACTTGAAAATATTGGCAATGAAATTAAAACTCCAGCGTAACAAACCTTATGAATATGTAAGACATATTTAAAATCAAACGAGGTTCAAGGAGTCACATGTAATTTTCCATTCTCATATTTATTGCCTTGGCACTTATTAAACCTTATTTCAGTATTTACACCAAAAAGGCTCGATTCTCACTGCTATAATAAAACAACAGTTTTCCCGTACGACTGAAGCCAGATTTGGAGTCATTTAAAAACGTACAATTTGACTCCAAAAAAATATAGACTACAAAGGTTCTCCCGACACGACATCTTATTCATTCTCTTATTTTCTCTCAAATAGCAACCTTTTTAATCGTAACTAAGTAATAAGTATATGCCTATAGAAGCTAATAGACTGAACTAAAGTGACTGTGTTTTCATATGTTAATGAAGAGAGACTTATAAACAACGCATGGCTATGATAACATGTGCCAACGCTCCTGGATTAAAGGTAAGAACATCACATACTTATGTCTATGGAAAACTTAGTGCCGAATTTGCAATAGTCTATAGTCTATGTAACTTTACCTGAGGATCAAAAATGGCAGTACAGTAACATGTTTTCTATAGAAAAGCTGTCAAACCATCATATTTTATTCTTCAGATACTTAAAAGTTATCTGACGATTGAAAAATCGGTCGTATGTCGTATAATTCGAATATATTCCTAAGACACAGGATAACCTAGTTTAGGAGTCAGGGTTTTAATTTTTTTTTGTGTCAACCTTCATTCATTTTACTGTATCCTAGTTTATAAGTAAAAATGGTTGTTTTTGTGCCAATAAAGAAATTATTATTATTATTTCTATTCATTTTTTTTTCTCGGCCTAGCCGGGTAGAACTAATGGCACGGGCCTAAGCCAAGTGTCCATCAGTGGGGATAATATTGGATACTGCGTAGTTATCCGTAGTAGGCTGTATGTTAGCCGAAGCTGAATTTGGGTGGGAGTAAGGGTACAAGTTGTCCGACTCACACTGGAGGAATTTTCGTACTAACCTGCATGTATTGAGGATCACTGCCTTCTGCAGCAGGTGGTAGATGTTAGGTGGGAGATTGAGGGAATTAAGAGACTGATGCAGCTGTTTGGGTATTACTCCTGTTGCAGATAGCACTATGGGCACGATTATGACTTTTTGAAGATGCCAAAGTCGGGTTATTTCGTCTTTCAGTTCGGTGTACTTGGATAGTTTTTATTATTATTATTATTATATTGTACGATTAATTTATGATCATCATGTGTAAAAATCTGTAGTATTATAGGAGCCTGATACACATCGGTTCCCGTCGCTTTACCTTTCTTTACCTGAATCACCTCATTTAAAGATTCATGGAAAGAGTTTCAGCAGGAAATAAATTTAATCATTTTAATGATAGTTGTTGTAGGGCAATGACATTTTAATTACATTCGATTAAAATGTATTGCCTCCCTAAATATTATATGTATTCTCCCAGAGAGCAGGCCTGTGTCCAAGCAGTGGGAACATTATAGGCTAGGTACTTATGTTTAGAGCAGTGGTGGCTCAGTAGATGGCCCCGACTTACGAGTTGTAGGTCGTGGACAGTTGTTGTAGGGCAATGACATTTTAATTACATTTGATTAAAATGTATTGCCTCCCTAAATATACATATGTATTCTCCCAGAGAGCAGGCCTGTGTCCAAGCAGTGGGAACATTATAGGCTAGGTACTTATGTTTAGAGCAGTGGTGGCTCAGTAGATGGCCCCGACTTACGAGTTGTAGGTCGTGGATTCGAACCCAAGCAGGCACTTTACTTTGTGTAAATAATTTCATCACCACTGCTCTAAAAACGGTGAAGGAAAACATCGTGAGGAAACGAGCATGTCCTAGAACCAAAAATTCGAAGACATGTGACATCTACAAACCCGCGTGGTGGATTACGGCCCACTGCCTCTCACAGAGAGGAGGCCTGTGTCATCTATAAAACCGCACTGGGTGGTAGATTAAAGCCCGCTCGAAGAGATGAGGCCTGTGTCCTAGTATTGGAAACATTATAGGCTGATTATGCTATGCTTATGCTTAAATGTACTCCACAACCATTAAGGATATAAACAAAATATACCTTATTATAATCATGAAACAAATGAATGCGTTTCATTCAGTGAGCTTTTCCAATTTCGAAAGGCCTTTAAAAGTGGTGATCACAAAGTTGAATCCACTTTTTCTCAATGAACTGCCTAACGTTTTCCCAACTATGTTGAGTTTCGGCTTCCAGTCTAACCGGATGCAACTGAATACCAGTATTTTACATGAATCGACTACCTACCTGACCTCCACAATCCCAGGTACTGGGTGACGACGAAGACTGTTTTTCAGACGTTTTTTGGGCGACTGGCTACCAGTAACGCTGTGAAAGATCTACGAATGACAGCTGGGACCAACGGCTTAACGTAATGGATGGTCACCCATCCACGAAACAACCGCGGCAAGCTTAGCTTAACTTTCGATCCTCCCGTGCGGTTGTTATCATTTAGCCATGAGCCTTCCATCCTCAATCCATTTTTTCTCAATATCCTGTAAGCAAAAAAACAACAAAGATCAAAAAGCAAACAAAATATGCTTCACAAACCCATAGAACCTTTCAATCGCTGTCACCCTTTAACCACATTATTTGTTAATACATTCACTGTCACCTCCGTCCAGCCCACTGAGCTATCACTACCAAACGAAACCCTTCAATTAACTTGTCATGCTTTAAAACTACCACTGAGGTGACAAATTTTTACTGCGGTACAGTAATAAATGATTGTTTGTCTTTAGGCTTTAGAGTTAATTCTAGATAATTGTTAGGTTTAGAGACGCGAACATGAAGTTCTGTGATGGTACTAAAGTTCCGTGATGGTGATTTTACCGACGTGATTTTAGGATTAAGCTGTGTTTACATGCTAAATTCCTATGTTCTAACGGTTTGCAAGATATGACATGATATACGCGTGATTTTACCAACACTCGTAGAAAAGGCTGCTCGTAGCATCTGAGTACCTGTACCTATATTATTATGTTTTTTTGTAATAATAAACAACATTCTGCAGGGCAAGGTGCAATCATGTTGTCTAGTCTAATCACTTAGTTACTTCTTTGCGCGTATACGCAGGTCTTTATAATTTCTACCAAGTCTAAATGAAATTTTTGACAGTGAATATGCATAACCCTTCAATTATCTTGTCATGCTTTAAAACTTACACTGAGGTGACAAATTTTCACCTCGGTACAGTAATAAATAGTTGTTTTTCTAAAGCCTAAGCTTTAGAGTTAATTCTACATAATTGTTGGGTTTAGAGACTATTGGCACACGCGAACATGAAGTTCTGTGATAGTTCTAAGTTAGAGTGTATTGGATGTTTTTTTTTGAGGAATAAGGACTGTGTCTACTTGCTAAATACTAGGTAAATACAAAAGATTTTTCAAGTTATTTTTGTGATTTTACTAAAGGAATATTCGGATTTTTTATTTCATTTTCGATACATTAAATTATATTTTTAAATATTAGAATTAAAAAAAATATATAAAACATAAAAAATATAAAAATTGTAACCCACCAGTATCGGAAACAGGGTCCAAACTCGTCAGGGCTCCAGAAAGAGGAACCTCCTCATAATGCGAGCCGTGTCCAGGAATACCGCTTTCTGAATCAAGCCCTTAATCCAGCTGCCCAACGAGAGCTTCATATCAAAGGAATTTTATTAATATCCGATTAGACCTTCAACTGTCACTAACAAGACACACAATGGAATTTTAATTGTTATCTCCTTCTAAAGGCCAATCGACAATTGAGATGCAACTGTATTTTAAATTGTTAAATAATTCGACCACTGTCCGTTAAAACACTGGAATGTTATAGATCCTAAAGAGTGGAGACCTGGTGTCCTGAAATACAGGCCCCAAGCCTAGTTTAGGCACCAGTCTCCCACAATATAATTACTGTAAGTATCCACTTTTATCTAGAACTATGTACCTATTTAATTTGTATTGTGGCGAGTAATAAACATTATTCTATTATTCTAATTGAGAACTGATGCTGCAACTGTTAAAAATGGCACCTGTTATGTTCCTAAGAACATAACAGGTGCCATTAAAGGTACAATATACCTTGCATTATCATTAAGGAGTATCATCTTCTCCAGCTTCCTTATTGTCTATAATGCTTTGAGTAAACTCAAAGTATTTAGATTTTTTTTTTTATATTTCACAAGTTTTTACATTGAATACTCTAATGATTCCCTTCATAAATAAAAAGTCACAAGTCTTAAATCTTATAACTACACCAAGAAGCAATGGGTAGATGAAGACATATGTCAATTTTCTTTTTAGTAAAATCTCCTAAACATTGAGAACAGACTAAAGAAACAAAATGGTGATCCCCATAATTGGTTTCATTTGATAAATATTCAATACCCGTAATTAAGCCTCGGGATTAACCATAAAAATAGTAATATTTTAAGATTTGTCCACCGTTATGAAGATTTAACGCGGTATAAAAATGATACGGCCTGATTTATACCTCCTGCATTCCTAATTAGTAATTTAAGAAATGAAATTAACAGATTAATGTCTTTGTCGCCCATATTAATGCTATTGGGATGCCCACAATTTATTTTATGGTGCATATTAAACGAACAATCGCCGTAAACGTACCTGTATTCGAAATCGTAATCTTAAATAATATGCATATTAATCAAGTGGAGTTCTTTGTCATTATTAAATTTTAATGAATTCCAAAACCAAAATACTTCACAAAAACGTAAAGAGCGTAAATAAATGATTACAATTTGTCCGCTCATCAAAACTTATCAATAAAATAATAATCGATAATTGATGTGCACATCACTAACTGATTATAAAAAAAAACAAATTATAGAGTAAACAAATAATGAGACGCGACAATAATTATTATTCATAAATCGAACAGACACGATAATCGCCCGCGCGCCATCTTGCCAGCGGCGGCCAAATGTTTCCGCTTTAATTTCTCCAGTAATTTGGTGTTTCCGGTCTCAGCCAATCCGTCCCGTCAGTCGGCCGTAATTATATTATTTCGGCAATAAATTATCGAATTTTGAATACAAAAGGTGGTTAAAAAGATGGCCTCCTTAATTTTGGGTAGACACAACAATAAGCTCTGATGCGATCGAACGTTCTTACGAAGATAAATGTATGAGCTGTAACAGGACCTATAAAGTAAGTAGTCATAAAATCAATGAAATGTTTTGTGCTCATATCTGTCATAAAATGTACAGTGTACATTTTATTCAAGTGTTCAATGTTAAAACTATAATAAACATATTTTAGAGGTATTTAAGTTTATTTTCCATTTTTATTTTCAAGACGAAAAAATACAGACTAAAACTTGTGTGTTGTCATGAATTTTCTCAACGATTTTAATAAGAAGCATTGGTGAATTATATTTAGGTATTTATTTACATTTAATGCCTTCCTTTTATGAATTTAAGTCTTTTAGTGTTGCATATTCAGATCATTTAAAATACTTTGCAGAAACAACCCTCTGATAGTGACGTCAAGTTTTATTTCAATCACACAAATCGATATCGAGCGATCGCTTGATTCGATTAATTCCGTTGGAAATTAACGCGGTGGGTAAGCAACGGGTATCGACACCGACGCCGTAACCATGGCAACGCGCCCCATACTTACAACGCACTAATTATGCCACACTGATTGCTTTTCACTTTTTTTTCTGCCCCACGAGAAGCAGACGCCAACCACCCTATACTCGGGTAGTGTTCGGCAGTTTTTATCGATTTTGAATTTATCGACCGTATTGCAACCCTTCTTAAAATATGTTGATTAGGATGTTTGCTGTTCATTTTGGTGTTTGTTTAGGTTAGGTTTTAAAGGGAGTTTTGATGGAAGAATCAGTCGTACTTAAAATAACAATGTAGAAAACTGATTTTATTCTAATTCAAATTCCAGTTAAATTGCTATTGTAAGTAAACATGCTTAACCTTGCACCTACTGATAATTTATTTCCTAACATCACTTAGATAATAAACAATGACTAGTGATTTATCCTCACCTTTTAATTATATTATTTATAACATTAACAATCAATGCTGAGCGATAACCAAAATGCATTATATCGATAAAATCGGCGTTCTCTATAAACACACAGTGACTTTGCATTCAAATGTTGATGACGTCATGTCGATCGATTCAAGGAAACGGGTCATTACACTGTTTTTATTCGTCACACTGATTAATCAAGTGATTAATTATACAGTTTCTATTAGGACACGACGGGTTGCCGCTTTTTTGTGTACCTTTGAATAGAATGCTTGTTTAATGTGCCTTGTGGTTAAAATAAATAATAAAGAAAAACATACATCGTTCATCTACTAATGAGGTCGAAAACACATTATATTCCGAAACTATAATTTAGTAAGTAGATACTCCACGCAATCTATTCGATATACAAAACTATTGCCAAAGAAATAATTATCACATCACTAAACCACAGACTCACAAACCTCACAAACTTATAAAGCAATTCGTTTTTCAAATCAAATATCGCTCCTCTCATTTAGGAACACTAAACCGAATCGATTGTAACTGGTCGTTTCGCGAATTGACCATTGATCAGATAGAACAACCCTGACCTTGCCCAACGGCATACATACGCGGCACACGCACGCGAGCGGCTGTTGCACACTACGCGAAAACTGTTGTACTCCACTAAATCGGTAGGTACTTATAACTTACGTAACGTTCTATATTGAAAAAAATGTGAAACGGCTTGAAAGTTGTAAGGTAGGTAAATGTTAGCAAAGCTTTCGCCTAGTGTTTATATACAGAAAAATTTTGAATTCTTAATTTTGAATTCGCAATGTAACTTTAATTAATCAGAATTTTCAAAATATGAGAGAATGCATGTAATCGTCATTAAAGTTGGCAGATTTATATCAGCATATGAGTTTTTTTACGGGGCGTTAAGCAGATTCTACTTAGAAAAAATTATAAACACATTGCATTTTTAAGTTATTATCGATTCTAGTTTGAGAACAACCCAGAAATAAAATAGTATCCAGAAAATAGTATTACATTAATCAATGAGAAAACAAATCCCATTAGAGCTTGCAGCAAAACACTAAAAGAAAAACAAGAATAAATTTCTCAATCGACTAAAATCTTGTCCAATAGTTATTCGATTCGACGAAGAAATTTAAGTCTCCCTTAATAAAATCTCCAGAAGTCCCGACACCGATTAACATTTCAGCAATCACAACAGTCTAGTAGCACGCGATGGGCACACGAACGAAACCGAGGGAAATAACTATATCTAATTCCGTATAAAAATTCAATACATTGATTTTTTTTTCTTTTAATACTTTTAATGCGGGCTATCACTAGTCATTAAGACGCGTGTGTGTGCTTACACACTAATAATAATGTCGTGTCGTGTGCATTCGCAACACACTACATAATTAGTAAATAGGGTCGATATTATTAATGAGGGGGGGTGCACTAGGTGGCGGGGGGATGGTTATCTACTCAAGCTTTTGTGTTCTTTTTCTATAGATGGCGGACTATTGATTGTTTAGTCGATACTTCAGACGGCCTTTAATTATAGGGGCTAACTGGCTAACTGACGTGCACACCTTTCTTGACACCGTAATGGCGTCGCGGGGACGGTAATAATTTTCCAGTAATTATTCATTTGGACAACTTTGAACAGTTGGATCAAGTTTTATTGGTATTAAATTCGTTATTTTAGTTTGTGATTAGTTTTTGTTCGGGTCGGCTATTAGGTTTTAATTTTGTTGTTTGGATTAATTTTGTTGGTGAGGATAAATTCTTTGATTAATTAGATTTCTTACTAAAACAAAATCCGAATAAAAAACAGTGATACTTACCTAACTGTGTTAGGTAAGCTTCTCAGAGAAATGTGGAGCAGCCACTTAACTTAAAAAAATATTAATTTCTGCCTCTTCTCATGGTTGGTTTGAAGCTCCTAAAATAATACCTATTATGACAATCGTTTCTATTCTAAGAATTCATCAATAGCCATTACAGAAACTATTCTAATACCCAATCAAAATTATAATATCACTTTCTTAGTGTAAAAACATTGGCACTTAATTAGTACGAATAATCTAACAGGTATGCTTCACCAACAAGTTTCTCTTAAAGACATGAATATCTAATAAGAAATAAGGTCCGCATCAAACAGACATGTGAAGAGACGCCCGGTACTTCACTGATTAATAAGATGGGGTTGCGCCAAGCAAGGGGTACCGAACCACCCCACGCGATCACCCTAGCGCCTTACCCACGAAACAAAAAAAAATGTGACTCATCAACGCACACCAACAAACAACAACTCACACCGACGCACATATAACAAAAACAGCGTAAAAACCACACATGAATTGAAATTAACAACCTTATTATAACCGCAAAAGGTTTTATTTCCCTTTCCCTCCAAATGAAGTTCTTTCGCTATTAAGTAAACTAGGTCTCCTATAATCGTTCATTATCGCACACATGGACGTTCCATTCACGTATTGTCCACACATACAAGTATGCGTTAATTATATCGGAAAGTGGTGGGTAGGGGGCTGCTTGATTTGATTAATTCTAGCTGGAGCCGACGGCCTAGTTGTATATGCCATAAACATTGGAATATTCCGCCTTCTCCATCGGGCCCTGTTAGCCGCTAATTGGTGATTTCTCAGACAATACATGATTATATTGAAGCATTCTTACGTTCATAATAAATGTAAATAGCCTACGCTTTTTTTAGGGGTGATGAGAACCCCAAGCATCAGTAATGCGGGGGTGTCTTGGTACCGCTTGGAACTATTGAAGTACCTTCACCGATAAGCTTTAAAATGTTCAATAATGTAGTGACCGTACTAATTACGAATTAACCTCCTCCAAAAATACTGTTCTAAAAGTAAAAAAATATCTGTATTCTATAAGATTCTCACTTTGACTCCTATTAAAAAGATTCCCTTCGGGAATTCCTCGTCATCTATATAAACTCCTACACTACTTGGAAATACTTAAAGGTCCAGTTCAATTCTAGCGTCCATTGTGTAGGCAAATCTATCACCGAGATTCAAAGTACCTACTCTGAATATGAAATGTATAAAAAAAAAACCCTACACGGAATCGACGGAACCTTTAAACGAAAAAATTCTATTACCAATACCGATAGCCTCAAATCCTCAACAAAACCAAGCTTCAATATCATTCAACATAAAACAAAAAAAAACATGAAGGCAGAAAAATTCAGAATGAAGTAATCAAAAGTGCAATTTCCCCAAATAAGGAAAGTATTTGAAGTATTCGTCCATCGGAAGTCGTTGGCGAGCACTCGGCAAATCGCTTCAAATAGCGCGCACGATGCCAATTCTATTCTAATATGTTTTCATTTTTCATAGCTCCACGTATTTTGATGTATGATCAATTGGAACTTTAAATTTGAAAGTTGTTCTAGAACGATTTAAATTTAAAATAGAATTAGATTTGAAATCAGTCAATTTTTTGGAAGGCAAAACTTATTGTAGTATGCCAAATGTACTCCTGTGACTGAGTAGAAAATAATATCTACGTCTTGAATGAAGAAAATTATGAAATAATATGGTAATTTGTTTAATCATTCAGTTATAATACTAATTTGTATTATTAAAAGTGGAAATCACTAGAAACGAAATTCAAATTAGATTCCAGATATTCTATACGATATCCAAGTACATAAAAATATTGAACATAATTTTACTGCCCATCACTCAATTAGTAAAGAAATATCTAACAATAGCAATTGAACATTATAATCCTTGAATTGTATCCAACATCAGATATTGTGTATGTGCCAAAAGAATTAATTAACACTAAAGTATTATTTTGTTCAGAAGACGAAGAACTATTACACAGTAAAGTTATAACCCTATAAAAGCATTTTGGGAAAAATAAAGACACTAGTGTAATTTTATAAAGTTTGGCCAAGAAAAAATAAATTAGCATAAAATACAAGATAAAAGACAGAAAAAATGAGCATATAGACTCAAAGACAAAAGACAAGAAGATCAAAAGCAATGCAGTACAGAAAAACAGACACAGAACTTCCTGCAGTATTCGTAAAAATTAAATTATACTACCGCAACAGAACTTTCGGCAATTAATATAGTTTTTTGCAACGTTGTTTTACTCTGTCATAAGTAAATAATGAAATGTATACAGTCGGCGGCCCGTGTACCACGAAGCTTTGCGTGTTGAATATTACCCGAAAACGATGGGAAAAAAGTTACCGATTTTTTTTCATTATTGACTGAACTCGCCTGATACGGCACTGACAAATTGCTACGGTTTTTAACAAATTTTTATTTGTTCCTCCTTGAGTTAAATATGGGAATCGGTGCAATTTATGCTTCTATGTTGCAGTTTGGCTCGGTTCACGTGAGTGTCGTGTGTTGCAAAGTTGTAATTTAAGTACGTTGTCGTAAAGAATGTCAATGCCAGTATTGTGGAAGTAAGGCCAGGAAAAATTTAAGGAAAATCTATTTAAGTAGTGAAATTATGGCCTCTGTTTCGCCTACGTTAAATAAACTTTAACATTTGCTTCTCTTTGATTGAAACTTTTGTGGATTATGAATGACGCAACTCACATTCATTCAAGATTACATCCGAGAGTCATTAAATCCACATCGAGAAATGTTTATGTTTATCTTGTTTCTGCCATCCCAAAATTATTATCCGTTGGCTCATTACACCAAATTAAAAATACATCCAACCGTTACACCCCAAATTCTTCGACATCATTATCACCTTAACACGCAAAATTAAGCAAATCATTTCATATATTCATTTCTTGTCACAATATATTACGTACAGTTACTTTATTATCAGAGCCGTCTTTATAATTCTTAAACCAAGAATACGCACTTAAATTCGCCATCAATTTATTCCTTCTTACATATCCAAAACTCATGCATTCATTACCATAAAATAAGACGACTTACAATCAAATCAATAAGGGCCTGACAACATTTTACTAAACCTAACACCTCTGCTTGATACTTTAATATAAAGCGTTTTCGAAGAAGTGTTATCTTCTTATGCAAAAATATTAGCTCGTGGCTGACTTTATGCAAATTTGGTTTACCTTACTTAAAGCGTGTGTACGGCTCTTAAATAAGGCATGAATTTGTGTCTCGTGCTATCCAAGGGTAGTCTAATATAGGAGTGTAAAAAGTGTGGTGGTGTTGTGTTGGTTCCGTTGGTTCTTAAGATATTAGCAGAGCTTAGTCTGCTTCTTTATTATTGCAACTTTGCTACTTTGTAAGATATTCATTAACATCTAAGTTACGGTATAATTACTGTCTTTCTCCTGATTTTGTGTTCAGTTCATTTTAGAGTCCACCTTTTCTATCTTTACGTTTATCCTCGCAATATCCTGGACCTCTATAGTGATGAAGTTGTAATAGGCTTCATGTTTTTAGGCAGTTGTGTCCTATCAATGGTTGACTTTTTCGCTTTTTAGTACAATCTGTTGTACCACTTACTAGCTTTAACGCAGATTTATTGTTTTACTATTCTTTATGGCACCTCTTTAGGTCATGAGCTATAAACTGAATATCAAAAAACATTTAGCCTAAGTTTTAAGGGGGACGCGTGAGAATTTATTCGCTATTACAATGTATAGTAGATACTCTATTTCGTATTACGATATGTGTAAAATCCAACACTGTAAAAGTAATGCTTAGTACGAAAGCCACAAAACATTATATAATTTCTACAGTCTGCACCCCAACATCGTCATCTAAAAAAGGTTTCTTTCATACAGTTTCCGTTGTGACAGAACTCCAAAAAGACAGAATAGATAAATGTAGATTTTGGACTAGAGGTGGGTATGCAAATTCGCGCGTGGACTCTTCATATGCAAAGCACATGATGGCTCGCGACTTCTTTGTGCTCTTTCTTATGCTGATCAGCGGCTCACCTCTATACTATTTAGGTGTTTTGATTACGACTTGTCACTATTGACAATATACAGAAATCTATTCATGAAAACACATTACATATTTTATCATAACACATTTTATTCGTATTAATATAACTGCTACCGCAATTCTAAAACAATTTTATTGCATAACACAATCGAATGGGAAATTGCGCAAAAATATTACATGTAAGCAAATTTTACGTCCCAACAGTTTGACTAATGCACATGATGTAACGGAAAAGACGTTATTTTCTGCTGCAAGAGTTATATCTGTGTTCCCACTATCTGTATTTCGATCGGTAATACTTCTATTCACGAATTTCATATATGTATCTCTAATTTCAATAAGACCCCTCGCTACCTGTGCCATCTCATCTACATATCAATGTTCGCAACGTCTCCCAAATTTCTTTTCTCTCGCTAAAGTATGCAACGCCCGTGCTCCATATCATTACTGCTATAAGAAATTCACTAAAATTGGATCGCCCTCTCGCGCGTTGTCATACCCTTTGGTAATAGTAACGGTTTCTTTTCATAACGAACTTTTTTGTAATGCGATATTCGCGTTGTTTCCACTAAGGGTGGGATTTGTTACAGACGTTTGATTGGCGTTTGACGCTTTGATGGTAACGTTACTTGTCCTTAACGAACCCACAGTACCAAGGTTACAGTTTTGATGTCTCATGTTTGTTAAAATATTCAAAATGTATGCTGTCAGCTCAAGTAATATTTTAACGTTCATATCTCCAACGTCGTCTTTCAAATCATCGAGCTAATCTCCAGATGCAATAATTCGTAACAATTATCTGATAAGTATCATCTTAACCCTTCTTCCCACACGAAATTATCGTTCAATAACTACCTCGATGCAACTCATCTATTATTGTGAGCTTCTTCCTGCGTACCCTTCGATGTATCTACAATAACTTGCCTTAAATTTATGCATGTAGACGACAATGGTAGCATCGGCTGCATAATTTGATTACGGAGCTTTTGTCAGACAAGGGCAGGTATCAGATCGTAAAATTTAATTTAGACCTATCATTGGTTAATTTTCGGATTCTCCCAACCTCTCGATATTCTAAGGGGTATCCAGTAGGTATCATTCGCAACAATGGTGTTCGATCAATTATTATTTCTGGTGCACCTTTGACGAAATATAAAATTGTAGCGATAACGGTCGGTTCATTGTTAAGAGCAACATGCATAATGTCTTTTGTCGAACATTTGCATATATCAGTTATTGATTGAAAAAATATTCAAATATGCACTATTTAGACTTTAGAGTCACTCGATCGATCCGTTACGGTTCTCGTAATTTGCAATTACAATAGAATTTGCGATTTTAAATAATGGTTTCGTGCATTATGGAATTTGATTTGCATCAAGCAAAGATTATTATTATTGGTCGTAATTTAACTTTATTTAGAAAATGAAGTTTTCACTGCATTCGCTTTGTAGACAATGAGGATCTATTGTTGTGCACGAGTCCGGCACAAAACTGTAGCTACCCTCCTCAGTGAGTGAAAACCTAATTGTTGCGACGTGTTCGTTGTGAAAACATTGCTTCAACACACATCACTGTTTCCTGTCGGCGCTCGGACGCATATTTCTGAATGGCTTTTGTTCTTACTTGTACAATGATGACGAGATACCGCAACTATGAAGTTGATAACTTGATACGAAAATTAGAGCAAAATAAATTCTATGAAATGTTTCTACTTCTCATTTGTTGGGATGAATGTCAAAGGCTGGATTTGCATAGCAGAGTGTCATAATTTAAATATTTGAATGGTTTATTATGGAAAAAGAATGTCGTAAGACATATTTGGGTGGCAATAAATATAAATATTTATAATAATTGAAGGCGCGTGACGTTCGTCGTGTGCGACGGCTCGCGCTAAGACCGGGCGCACATATCTAGATTATTTCCCACATACATTAACATACGAATCGGACAATTTAATATTTCTTTTGCGCCATTATCTTTTTCCAGGTACTAAGTGTTTTGCATATATTTAAATAGATCAGAACGACGCGTGCTGTCGTCTTTATGCGAGCTGGAATGTTCCGGGACCATGAGAGACGTGGTGGATGTCTCATTGTCAGAAATAAGATCATTTACTTTGCGTATTATGCTTGTTGTTATACAGAAAATATTTTTTGTCCGTTATTCTTATGTGCTTTAATTAACTTACTTTGCATTATTATTTATGAGTTCTGATATGTTAGAGAGTCAGAGCAACTACGAAGTCTGAGAAAAACAGGATTTTCTTGGTTAAAAGTAGAAATAGGCTTAGATAGAATCTAAAAAAAAAAACTAAAATTGATGGTCTCAAAAAAAAGAAGCCTGCAAAGGTAAATTTTCAGCCACAAACACTGCAGGCGAAAAAAATCACCTGACACAAATTTATTCAATTCCACCTTTTAAACACCTTACAATACCTACACACTTCTTCAAGTAACTGTCAGGTAGGTAGGATCTAGTTACAAAAGAAATGTATTTTATTTCCTCGTCTCCTAGATTATGCAGCTCGTGCTAACATTGTCACTTACACTCGTGCCATCTTACACTGTAATGCATAAAATTAGAGAGAGATTAGACACACTTTGCATATGAGGATACCCTTACCAAATAGGTGCCACAAATTGAATATTTTGTACCCTTAGATTATGCAAATAACCAAAAAATATACGAGGCTCAGACACAGTAAGGTAAAGGTAAAATAAATATCAATATTGGCTACTGGTTTGAGAAAGCAGCTCGTGTCTGGATCATAAACTGTAGTGCTTATAATTAGACACACTTTGCATATGGGAAGACACCCTTACCTTCTTAGGTACCACAAAGTGAATATTTGTACCCTAGATTATGCAAATGACCAGAAACTTACAATAGTGTGGCTAAATGTAAAACTCTATCACTATTGGCTACTGGTTTGAGATAGCAGTCTTACATTGTCGCTTAAGCTCGTGCCATGTTACATTGTAGTGCATAAAATTAGAGACACTTTGCATAAGAGAAGATACCCTTACCTACCTAGATTCCACAATGTGAATATTGTGTACCCTTAGATTATGCAAATGACCAAAAGATTTACAATAGTGTGGCTAGAGGTAAATTGACTCTGTCACTTTTGATGTTTGTTGCTGGTTTGAAAGAGAAGGTCATGCCATCTTAATCTGTAGTGCATAAAATTAGAGATACTTTGCATATTAAGACACCCTTACTACGAAGTGAATTTCATAAGGCTATGTAGATTTGCTAGAGAATTTGACTTTATTCATGTTAGCTGGAAGTTTTTAAATTAACACAAAAGCCATCACTCATTTTTTCAGAATTTAGACAAACAAGGAAACTTGGGAAGGCTCTTGACCTGTAGATCATTGGAAAACTGGGTATTCATTAGATAACTTAGAAAAAGACTTATAGAAAAATAAACTCAACGATACACGATAAACCAATCTATGCAAAACAATAGCTCTGCTTTCAAAGATAAAGCAGTAACTAATGATATTAGGACTACTCCACCTAAAATAAAACAAAGCTCCACCTGCCTTTGATTAACATTATTTTTGTGTACGTATATTTAATATTCCTATAATTTATTCAAAACCACCAGACAAATGTCTTCGTCTCCAAGATTATGCAGCTCGTGCTAACATTGTCGCTTACATTCGTGCCATCTTACACTGTAGTGCATAAAATTAGAGATACTTTGCATATTAGGAGACACCCTTATAAAGAGATTTGCATAACCAAAAAGTGCTCATAAAGTTGCTACATTGTACTAGTCATAATATTTGATCTTTGGCGTGTGGTATGCAAAGCACCCTTGTTATTTCACACTTATCTCAGAAGAAATGACGTAATGATTATTCAAATGAATTGAAATGGATACTCGTAAAAAGTTGTTTGTCAAGTGTAACTGTATTACTAGGAACTTAGTAGTGATAATGCCTGTCGATACTGAAATAATTTTTACACAACACTGCATTATTTCTAATCAAGCCAGGATATATTTGGTTGGTTTCTCAGGTTGTCTTTGATAATTCCTTCAAATAAGAGTTATTTTCCTCTTTTCATAAAGCTAAGACACAACACCAGTAGTACAACGGCTTAATTCCGTTCCAAACTTTGCAAATCATAACAATTATGTCAAAAAACAAACTTATAGCATCTAACAAAGGTCTATTAAAATCGCCCCTGTCCCTTAATATGCTAATAAATGGAAACTAATCTCAGTTTTAATCAGAATCAGTCAGTTTATGTCAACTAAAGGACGAGCATTTCATTTGATGACTAGTTTATCAAGACCTCGACATCCAAACATTCAGTTAGCAACAAGGGACCATTTGGCACTGGCTGATAGTAATTAGGATGAACAAAAGAGGCTGAATTCATTCACAAGTTATGATGCATCTCCCTTTATGTATCTTTTAGTATAGGAGTTGATGGAGAAATAATGTTTTGGCATTTTCTGGAAGCGTCACTTCACTAAGTTTACTTTTATGATGAATTGCCAAAGTTCAAAGTTGAGGTTAAAAGGTGAATTGAATTTTCTAGTACCCTTCCAACGTGCTGAAATGTTCATCCTGTTTTCATTTGCGAAAAAAAACAATTTATAAGACAAGTCTCGCGTGACAGAAAATCGTCAGCAAAAATGTTGATATTTCAAAACTAATAAACTGAACTTCATAGGCTTTTAAAACCTCGTTTTTGAAGTCTTAATTCGTGAAATTAATTGCAGCGCACTGAAACAGTAAGTTACAAATTTTAGGCAGTATTTACGAGAAAACTTTTACCTTTTCCATTGCAGTACTTTTTCATGGAACTTAATTAAATACAGTCACAAAATTTCGTGCGAAATGCAAGCCGCGAATTAACTCCGATCGAATAGGGTTGCCAAAATTTTGTCAACTTTGAGTGGCGAGCGACCACGACGGCGACGGTTAAATTCAAAAGTTTTACAAAACAATTCGCTTGTTTTTTTGTTTTCTATTACTTTTGTGTTCTTTATTGGAATAATTTTTTTGTAAAGTTTTAGTTTAATCTTATTTTGGGTTGCATAGTTTATTAGTATTGCTCTAGCCTAGCTAATTCATTACGAAAAAATTTCTATGGTATTCAAGTCGATCGATTAATGAATTCGTGGTTTCTCTTTGAGATATTTGACGAATTTTCTTCGAATACTCTTCATACTTTGAAAAAGTGCATCACTCACTACAGTTACAATAAAAAAGAAACATCACGTTCACATGTCATAACAAGCGAACGCGTCTGCTTACATGAAATTAATCCTTTAACGAACTTAGCGACAAGTAGTACAATGTTAAAAATGCAAACGTCGTTGCAAGTGTAAATGAGGGAGGCCGTGGAAACCCTACCGTTGCAGCAAACATAAGGCTTCCCTAATTAACTGGCTCGGTAATTAAATACACTGTAATTGCTTAATGCAATCAGCTTGTATCGATTGTTGCACGCTACTCGGTACTAACAAAACAAACAACGTTTGGAACGATGAAATAATCGCTTTGTGGAAAAAGGAATCGATTTTTTAACGAGTGTAATTTTTCTTGTTAGTAAATCTGTTTATGGATTTAAATGTTTGAAGGTTGCGTTTATGCTGAGGACTATTTACTTGAAGCTTATTATTTATTTCTATGTGTCACCCGTTGAACAGCAACTGTGGAAAACTAACCTTCAATAATCGTTTTCGAAATACGAATCTTGGTCCAATTCTTGATTAACCAAGGATTGGTGAACCAAGTTTAAATTTTTTGACTAGCCTCGTAAAAAAATTTGGTACTTTAATTCAAATAAATGCCTCGAGGCTAAAAAGTCAATTAACAATCATAATTTTGATTTACGACGCCATCAAATTGAGCCAACTGAAGAGCGACAGTAAAACTAAGCTACATGACACGACATGCCTAATATTTAAATCAAAACGACAAATCAATTACTAACATAGAAAATTGAATAGGCCGAATGTAACTTCCAAAAACCATAAAATGAATCATTTTCAATAAAGGAACTTGTACACTCGCCCACTCGGATTCGACAGCCATGCCGTCCGGGCGTCCGGCGAACGTAGGCATTATTTTATTATTGTAGAAATAGTTGAAAGCAGTGAAGGACGTGGGTCGTGTCCGGCCGGACATGTTTGACGCCGGACCCTGCGTCATTCATTACGATCGATGCCGTAGGTGTATATTTTGATTGTTAATTATCTACATAGTTATAATAAATCTGTTTGGAACGTCTGACCACTGATTTACGTCTTTGATAAGGCTAAAATAGATGTCACAATATAATTCTTTTAGTTCTATTTAGGGTCGTGTGGGATCCTATCTAATCACATTTGTATGTTCCTACCTTTCTCAAAATAAAACGGGACGTTCTCAATTCAAAATTGGTCTTCTGACGTAGCAACTCAAGCAAGCCCACAGACAAAAGCTAATCTGTAATAAATTATGCAAAGATATATTTTTTATGGCCCAAAAAATATAAACGTAACAATTAAATTATGTTTTCTATAATAAATCGTAGTTGATTTCCGTGTCGATTTTATTGTCATCGCGTGGCATGTGTGGGCTTGCATACCTACACAAATTATCGACCAGATGTTTGAAAGACTATAGGAAATCTTATTTAATTAGTAATTTCAACATAATAGGCCGAGGTGATGACATTCTGCCCATGTTTCTGCTAGTTTGGGAAAGTTCAAAATGTCAACGATTTCTTTATTTTAATGTTTCTCTTGATATAGATTGATAAACAATTAATCTTTTGGCTTCGCAGCGTGTGGTGTCCATAAATAAATTAATCGTTCAATAATATCATTACATGTGTTTCTACATGGAATTTTAATATTCTAATTTATTAAAACAAAAAATAATATTTACCAAACCAAAATGGATATAGGAGTCAAAAGTCAAAATAATTTATTTGAACGTGACCATATTGAGGCAGTGTTGAATGTTAAGAATAATAAAGTTATCAAACAGTAGCCTCCACAAACGGCGATACACAAATTCCATGTAGATTTATAAATTCTGCGCACTTTGAGAAATCAATCATACTAATAAATCTGCGTTTTTTTTTCCATAAAAGACTATCTGACAAACCTAATCTAAAAAATAATTTTACTTACCCCAAACATCGAAATGTCTTACACTATATAATCATCAGAATACGGTTGTCAATGTAACACAGGTCACCAGACGGCCCGCTCCGGCGCCGGAACGGAAACTCTCTGGCCCAGTGTCCACGCTCGATATATCGATTGTGCGAACATATGACGCGCACTTGCAATTCGCTGAGATTGAGAGACATGGATACCTAACTATAATAAAATGTTTGTAAGTAAAATAAAATAAGGGTGGGTTTCTTAATGGGTTGTAATTAACCAGACTACAGGTACGTGACAACTTAGAGGTTACCTAAATTTTTAAATTTGCACTCATTCATTTCAATTTTGCGAATGTATTTGCTTATTAACTTTACAACTTATTGCGTTTGCTTAGATCATTTTCAGCTAAAGCAGAAATAAAGATTGGAGATGTTGAAGGCGCACTCAGTTCGGATGGTGATCGGTTTTACGAATTCTGCCCATGCAGCATCTAAGTTGTGTCGTAGTGTACCTACCCGCGAAATCTCGCGGATTAATAATATATTTTTTTAAAGATTTTTATTCATATTCTTTGTGGAACCTCTTTAGGTCATGAGCTATCCGAATATCAAAAAATATTTGGCCTAGGTCCTAAGGGGCCTCCCCCAAGTAAATTGATCCGCTGTTACAGTATATAGATTTCAGTTAAGTAGGTTGAAAAAAAATTGTTTGAAGAGTTGTGTGTGAATGTTTCGTCTTACAATACTTGACATCTTACATGTGAGTGTATTGTATGTAACGTCGATAGGTACTTTCACAATTATTCAATATTTTATTGCTACTTAATTGGAGTAAAAGTCTGGCCCTTATTTATATTACTTAGTTAATAGTTTAATTTCCTAGAGAAAATGCATTGACAATGTTTGTTGTTTATTAGTACCTAATAACGAAAGACCGACACGGGAAAATTTCCCAACTTTTAGTTCCAACATTGTAAACAAACAACTTTGCGACCATATGATCGACTCCTATGTGTGCCGCTAACACTACGCCAACCCCTCTGAACAAGTCACGCACACGAGCTTACTGAGCCTTTCCAACAGTAACGTTAGTACCACAGACAGTCAACTGTCTACAGTCATAGTCCGAACACACAAACAAACAAAAGACTGCTGTTGCTAAAAATTCAACGGGAAATAGAGAGGACTTTCTAGCGAACTGCACTCAGATTCGCGTGTAAACGAAGCTTGCGTATGTGTGCGTGATCTTTTGCCAAATGTAGGGTGTGTAGTGATGTAATTTGTTAGTATACGCGATACTCACACATTCTTAGGAAGTCTATAGGCTCGTGGTGGCGTGGTCAACACAGGTAGGGGTGTACTTATCTCGATCTACTAACCATTTCGTGTGCCTTTTTGACACTTAACTGCTGTACTAGAACCTTTAACTTTGTAAACAAAGCGGTTTGCGAATGAAAAGTAAATTAAATTTAAGGTTCGATATTTAAGTAAGAATCGGTTTTGATTGCTGTTGTCTTAATAACGTTGTTCATTGGTACTGATACATAACATAAACTCACGCCTTCTACCCATGCGGGTAGGCAGAAACTATAGAACGTCACCTGCTACGCTCCTTACATACTCCTTTTGCTTCGTTTACGTTCATACATCAGCAGGCGTAGCATGGCGTTTTCTATCTCTACGAAGAATAGACATAGCTTTTTCTATACAAAGTGACAGTTCGTTTCTTCATTTTTGACATCCACCGTAGAAATCTTTCTACAATCTGTCATTTTGTCTTTCATTTCTAACGATCTTTGTCTAGGTCTTTTTATATGTAGACTATTTCGGAAGAAAGTTTTCTATCCTTACTGTCAAAATCACACTGACAACCGATAAATCCTATGATAAAACAAAGAATTCTGAGTCGAATTATGTAAAAGAGTGAATTTCGTAAAAAGTGCAGTTGATTCTTCCTATTTTGCTGCCGTCTCATTCTGTCTACTGTCTACAGGAAACGTCATTTTTGTCTACTCTGCCGTCGACAAAACGGTGCTCATGCTACGCCTGCTGGGGAAGAGGGTGTTCATTGGTACATTTATTATGAAACTTGATCTGTGTCGGTTGATTTTCTTTTGCTTTCGTCAAGGCAATCTATAAATCAGTGTTTCTTCTAGTCATACTGCCTCAAGCCTGAAAAGATTAATGTCCAATGTTATACCGAAATCCCACGATCCGCGATTTTGCGGACGGACACCGACGAGCCCAGACGACGGACCGTGGGAAGGTGTACGTGTACGTATCGCAGACATCGGAAGCTCCTCGGTGAACGGTGCGTGGCGGTCTGTGGTCGTCTGCCGTGCGTGTCCGTCTACAATATTGCCGATCGTGAGATTCCACCATTACACACGCAACAAGTTACACTAAGCAACGATCTTTTTTTGTTTTTCCTCGAATTCCCTTTCAGCCAAAACTCTACTGATAAAAAAATGCGTCTGAACTGGGCAATAGTGGTCACTCTTTACGGTTATTAGTGTCCTTATTAACATGCTTAGTAGACAGATTGGTGATTGGTATTAGTTATAATACAGAATACTTATTAGTCTTTCAGGTAAAGAAAGAAAAATTGATTATTTGCAAATTGACTACCAACATAATTTGTCCGTATATTGAAATCACAACTGTTATTCTTCGACAGTGGTATAAAATAGCTATAACAAGGTAAATTGGCGTAGTGTGCCAATTTTAAAAACATTTTTATGCTGTGTTCCATCCACCCGAAATCCACAATTTCACTCTCCTAGCCCACTCTCCAAATGAAAACGTGCGTAAAGCAAGTGTAGATGTTAAACATAGTAAACGCCACTGTCCCCTAAGGGTCGGTTTACAGGTGGGGTGGTTTTATCTGCCATCTACTGACCACTTCAAGCGCATTTTTGACACTTCAAAAGCCCTTCGTAGTGACAATTTGATAGATATTCAAAAGATAATAATAACATGTGTTTTTTGATGTAATACTACGTATTATTTTTTATTGTGTTGTAAGTTTTTTTTTTGGGTAGGTAGGTGTCTTGTTTAGTTAATTGATTGTTGTTTTGTACGTTTTTAATTATTATTATTTTATATTGTTCTATGGTTTATTAATTAATCCCAAACTGATAAAAAATGTAGTATCAAGTGAGTCACTTGAAATAAAACCCATTCATTTGTTTTTAAATTTCTATTTTTGAATTCTTTCGATCAACGCCGACGTATTTAATGTGCCAACGTTTTTTTTTTTGTTTTTTTGCGGCCAGATTAAAGTAAACGTATCCTACTTTCGAAAAAAATAATAATATCAAACTTATACTACTTTAGATATTTGTTTATTTTACAATATTACTGAATTTCAACTATTATTACCTCCTTTACAAGACGCCATCTTAATTCAACTGTCAAACTCTGGCACACTATTTAAGACGTAAATACAGATCATAAAGTATACTCCACAATAGGGTGCAAGCAATTAAAGGCAGCTCCATACGACGTGCTAATGTCATATTTATGGGCTTCAGTATGTAACAGACAGTTTTCACATGCTTATCTAAGTTGCTACCTGAATATCAGATTTATGGTTCATAGACTTACTGCGGGAATAGATCTGGCAGTTGTAGTTGGAGTAGGGAAGAGTATTTCGGTTAAATTTTTTTTTTTTTCAACAAGTGAGTAAAATTACTTTGTGAAGTAAAAAAATTTAAAAAATAAAATAATAATTAATTAATATTTCTTTTCTTTCTTTCTTTTAAGTAGCCAAGATTGGGAGGATAGTTGAAGTGTTTTCGTGAAAATACATTTAACTAAACATATTTAAGGAAGCATTTTAATACACATAAAGAAGCATTTCAAAAATATGTCATTGTTTTTATTTTACATATGTAAACTGAACGATATTTCACACTTAATATTAATCACAAACACATAAAATAAAAAAATAATTTTATTGCCATATTCATTAAATAACTTGTATTAAGACAAGCATCACCTTCAAATCAAACCTTCAAGATAGCACAATTCCTGCAATTAAAACACGATTTATTCCTCATATCCCAGCCATACCCAACCGTAACTTTGATTTTTTACGGTTTCCACTCCAGTAGTTTGTATCGTTACGGTTTTAACGCTCTAAGATAGCTATTTAACCCCTTACGCACCTTTTACACCCTCATATAACATGAAAGAAATGGTTATTTTATGGTAACTCGGTTACGGTACAGATTTCGATGTCATAACATTTTGAATTCTCGATACGTCACCGTGTAGCTGTGATAAGAACTAGTTATCATTGTAACGCCGTAAACTTCGATGTTATGGTGCTTTTATGGGGTTTGTTTTTTAGTGTAATGCTTTGAGTGTTTTGTGGAATTGTTTGGAAAATATTTGTATAACATTGTAGGTGCCTATTGCCCTTTGTGTAATTTTCTATTTTTCTTCAAAGTTCTGAGGCGAAGCTGGTTTTATTTGAAAAATAAGGAAAATATGAGGCTGAATAAACAAGTGGTAGTTACGGATTTACTTATACATTTTGATTTGATTTTCAGGGCATATACATAGTTTTTTGATTTGATTTTCAGGGTATAAACATAGTTTCAAGTGAGATGTTTACAGCAGTATTATTTTAATATTACTTCAGTGTAGGAAAGAGATGAAGCTCTACAGGGCATATAGCTCCACCTCTTTCCCCCACGAAGAAAATTTAAAATAATACTGCTGTAAGCGGTGGCGGTAGGCCGAGCTAGATATTTAATTTACCAGCAGTATTGAAAATTGGTAGGTAGGTATCTATTGTAACATTCCTCTATGTTCTCAAAATTTAGTTTAATAGCTTAGTTGTTATAAAAATAAAGCTCCTTGAAAACCGTTTGCAGACCCATAAAAAACCAATCATTCACATCACAATGTTCAAATCATCAAAATATATTTCACGCACAATTAGTTCCTCGAGTTCTCAACAGTTGAGTTCAAGACAAACACCATTAATAACCCCATACAAACAACAACTTCAAAAATCTATTTGCTAAGAAGTTAACCAAATTGTAATTTTTCATACAAACTCATTTTTCAAACCTATGTAGTTACATTCAACCCTAAGTCGCATAACTGTATATACACATGGGATTATGTATGTATGTATTGTTTAATAAAATCGACAGGGGCTGTAAAAATAATATAAATATATCACTTTACAATTCGAAAGCAGAGTTTGTAACTCATTGTGGTACCAATCAATGGTTACAAAAGTACCATTGTGGCCAATGGTTCTCAAAATATTGTGAAATATTTAAAATTGGACCAAATAATGGAATCATTTAAAAGAATTAATCAATTTCATCAATGTGAAAAGCTTTGTGTTTAGGTTTTTGTAATATAATATTTTCTATCTTTATTCTAGAGAGAGTACCTAATTGAAACATTTAATTGTGATACATAACATCAAAAAAAAATTTTTTATTATATTTTTAAATATTTTTTTTATTTCGTGAAGTCTTATTACTATGATACCTACCAATATATATTTTTTTCTACACTACAACATTGATATTTTAGTCCCAAACTTTGAACGCCACACACCCAAGAAATACGTTGCCGATCACCGAACTAATCCGAGCGAAATCTTCACGCTTACCGAACACGGTTCAAAACAATTTCTGGCTTATTAAAGACATCCCCAGGTACCGACTTATCCGTTATGGCACTTATGGGGCACCTTTGAACACCCTTATGGTATACCTCAATCAATATTTGGAGTAGTTCCTGACGAGATTTTTAATGGGTTATTTAAACATTCATGGGTAAGCTGCAGCTTTTTTTTTTGTTGCCGGTATCTTTTTGCTACTGTTTTTTTTTATCCAAACTGAATTCCTACTGGTTGGATAATTTTATTATTATTATGGCATAAAATAATAAGGAACTATGGGTTCCATTTACTTGGATTTCTGTTGACCAAATAAAATAAAAAATAACAATACTTAAAAACAAAATTAACAACAAAGGGTGCAATTTAGTAGCAAAAATAATTTCTAACCATCGAGGTGTTACCACAAATACAATAATAGAAAGAAAAAAACAAAATCGGTTAAAAATAATTAACCCGTGAAAGTTCTTGGTCCCGTGAAAGTTAAAAAAAAGAAATAAACGTTAAGGGTGCGACATACATAGCCGATAATTAAGGCGTATTCAAACTGTGATCGGAAACTATAAATAATAGAATTTGGGATCGAAGCGGATCTCTTTTGTTCGCAATTATTATAAGTTTCTTAACCCTTTCCAATCGATCGGATTGGTTTAATAACAAGGTTCGTGTTTTCACCTCCTGTCCCACAGGTGTGCCATGTGAAATATCTGTTCGTGTCGCTTGCTTGTCCTGTGTAATTCCGGCTGAGAATTTAATTTACTTGCAAACAAATGTATATCTTGTCTTTCCCCGCAGAATTATGTTCTTACTGTAGTTGATAAAACACCAAGGTACACTATGTGTATGTCTTTTAATCATTTTACAATTCTCAATTTCTCACGTTAACAGAATATAAGTTTACAAATCCGCTCAAATAAAACTATCGCTTTACAATTATTTTCCGTTTTATACTTGTTTAAATCTAAAACTGTTCAAAAAACTAAGCCTAACGGTTCAAATTGTTCTTAAAAAGTTATTTCTTAAATCTGTACCGGCACAAAAGAAAAAATAATCGAGCTTAAAATCTGCGCACAAAAAACTGTTACAATTAGACAGTTTTTGTTCCTTTGCCTTGGTAAAAAAATCTTTTAAGTGACAAAAATAGGAAGTACAATGACATGTCAGGTTAGGGTTGACGGGCTCTCTCCCCTTCGAAGTGTTAGGTGACACTAGTGATCGCAATTTTTGACGAAGGCCTTTGTAAACTTTTTTTCTTAAATAAAAAGTAGTGTCGTCTTGCATAAATTAACGCATGCGTATTAGACCATGAATATTCCCATGTCTATTATATTTTTTTGCGAACCGTCGATTTCTTTGTACGTCTGATGTGTGTGTGATTACAATTTTAATTGAAAAACAACATTGAAGTAATGTGGCGCGTCTGCGACTGACTTTAGATTAAGTTTTTTCTTGACAAATGTGAAGACATTTGTAAAGGCATCAAAGAAATTTAAACGATTTTTGTAAACTGTTAAGCTCATAATATTTGATGTTCAAGATAATGAAAAATGAAAGTTCTAATTTACTTTTGTAACCAGCTTGATAGGATTTTAATTCAGATTGCATGTTAAGTCTTTTCTTTACCGTTTTTACTTCGTAGTTTATCAAGAACGATATTTTTTATCCATTTAATAATAAACAAAGAGTGCTTATATCAGGCACGTGCTGCACATCCCACGCTAATTATCACCTTATAAGTTACGTAGAACGACTAATAAGGGCTATTATTTTGCAGTTGATTGCTTCATTATATTCTATTTTAATCTATGTTAATAACTAGCAAGTAACGACCGGTAAGGACTCAATTTCAACTCATACATTTATCGCTCTATTAGCAACGATACCTGTCTTATATACCAGAAGTGTATGGAACTTCATACACATATAGTTTGTTCCAAAAGTATTTGATTAAAATGTAAACGTGCCAACCTGTGGGTGCTAATTTCATCAGATAATTTTTGGAATAGGCAGTAGGTAATTTAAGAGTAAGAATTTCCAATTTTGCCCCACGCCTCTTCTACAAGACACTACACCTCCCCACAATCCTGCTCCATACATTTATGTTCACGTAATTCGACAAAATGTTGAGAACAGCGATTATTTTTTTCGCGATTTCAGATTAATGGTCAAATAGTCACAGTGGTTAAATATTACTAGTACATTTTATTTATTTATCCTCGCACTGGAACACTATAAAGCATTTAGATTAACGGAACACTATGACCCCTTTTCAGGTTTAGTTATTCTTATTTCAATTATACCTTGGATAAGGATGGATGTTATCGCTCCTCCAAACATCATATGTCCAAGCTTAGCATTTAGAGAGAAATTCTCACCTAGTTGTGTATATAATTTTACGAGGCAGGAAATTATTGTCCAGTTCATTCAAGACTCCATTAACACGTTGCACCCATTGGGTTTCTACAGAACCCATAAAGCAAAGACAATAAACATGATATCGTTTCTATTAGTGAATGAATTTTGCTGTGGACGTCTGAATGGGTCAGTACTAGCTTAGGAAACAAGTACTTTCTTACTATGTAGGTAGATACGGATAGCATACAACATTAAATTATTTTCATTACATACTTCATGTACTGCATGTATCGCAGACACTGGCGGTGGACCAGTTTTCACCATTATGATATTTGGCATAAGGGTGAAAAGTGGTCGATAGCCATTATCCGCGGTTGTACCTACAGTCAATTACTCATTAAGCAGACACAACGCTTTCGGAGACACTACCTACTATTCGCTATTCAAATCACAACTGTCATTATTTGATAGTTGTGATACTACTACCTACTACAGAGTTGAATATACAGTTCATAGTCGATACGCCAAGCAATCATTTTTCCTGACTTTACCAAAGGTAAACTACCATTCTACCATACTACCATTCTTACTACCTGAGAGTCAGTCATATTCCTTGTAAACTTTTTCGCCCTGAAAAATACTGTGTAAAAGTAATTTCAGCAAGCTATAGGTATGAAGAAAATGTCTCAATAACGAAACAAAAAATATGCAACGTATTTATTACTCGCTTTATTCTAAATCCAAGTGAACAAATTTATGACACTCCATACACAATAAATCATTTCCCGTAGCGACATTTTAAATACATTTTTATATGCGAGCCCAATGTTCTAGTACGATCGTCAACACAAGTATTTCCAATCATTCAAACGATACAAAGAATTCTCGCTCTACAGCTGAAAATGTAAAGGTTAAAATCGCGTGAATGAATTCAGCATTTTTCGGCACAAAACGTCAGAGTTTAGAGGTGAAATTTATAAGTAATTTGCGAATAAATCTTTCTATGTTAGGGGAGTTTTTTTTCCTTACACCGTCTTCCGACAATATAAGTAGCCTATTAATGTCGTGTACCGATAATTGTCGCACATATTTTAAAAATATCTTCAATAGATATAAAATGGCTTTTGTATGGAATGGGCCCTATTATTTTTGGGAACAATATAGTGTATCTCTGTGAAATTTTGTGAAATTTAACATTTTGTGAGAATATTTTGAATTTATTTGGTATTTTCTCTTTTTTTGCAGAAGGTGAGTGCATGTGAAGCACAATAGATATTAACAAGTTTATGAAGACAGTTCTTTGGAATGCTGTGAGTATTAATAATTTCAAGTCTCAGGCTGCATAATATGAAGTAGGTAAACAAGAAATGCATGTTCAATTTATGGAATTGTTTTCTAACAAAAGACGCTTGAATAAGAATCCGTCTTGATTTGCAAGGTATTATTACTGTCGGTGTTTTATGAAATAGCTATAACAGGACAAATTGATTACTGTATCAATTTGTTAAACATTCAAGTTCTCTGACTGTACATTATGAAACCAAATTGCCCTATATGGGGAATATTTAAAAACAGTTTTAAGGAAACAATACAATTCCCCACAGCGTTCACAACAATATACAATATTGACAACAATTTGACCGTCCACAAATCAGATCTAAACATGTGACATGCTCCTGCGCAGGAAATGGCATTGTTTTTACACCATCAACCAAATGATCGATATAAAAATATAAAGGCCGGTGCAGACGCGCGATCGAGCGTGTCATTCACATCCGCAGCTTTGTGTCGCGTAAAACAATGTGATAACTGCTCTATACTGTGTCCGGTTCAATGGACCTCATATGACGATGTGTGTCAGCTCGAAGTATAAACTAGTCATTTTATTTCGGACACTAAAAGATCCATAAATTGTTAGTAATTGTTTGCACTTAAAACACTATTGTTATTAACTTAAGCTAAAGACGAATTAATGAGAAGACCACCCATCAACTAAACACAACGAGAAATGTACACTAGGATATAATAAGTCTTCTCACAAATTGCCATACTATGGCGGAGGAAGTATCTGCCGCCACAGCCTTCAGGACAATGGCCAGCCTTCAGGCTATTGTGACTGCATCTTATTTTGCTCAGGAGTGAGGCCGTTCTTTTGCGGATGATGGCATTGTGGCGGCATCTACATCGTCACTTGCGAACTACGTCACACAAAATACTATGAAAGACCAGAGGCTATAGACAAAATCCCTTTTCTGTAAGCGTTAACGCCAACGGAAAGATTAAATTGTATGGAGTTGACATTAGCTTTAGAGATGTCACGTGACTGCTGCTGTCAACTGCATACAATTTGATCTTTCCGTTGGCGTTAACGCTTACAGAAAAGGGATTTTGTCTAGGCCCCCTGATGTCACACAAAATCCTGACGTCACATAAAGTCAAAGTCAAAGTTTTATTAATGCGATTTTTGGTGATACAACAGGGTCTTAAAAATATTTTATAGTAGCTCAAAAATCTACCCTATAGGGCATGCATTGTTATGTGACAATATTAGAAATTAAGTTAAACATTACATGAAACAATGAAGTAATCAATATCTATAGAAGTTCGAAATCGTAAGTGGGAAATCATCCAATTACTTCTCCTACTCTGGGTGGAACGGAAGGGCGTGTCAGATTTTTACTGACTAAAACCCAGTGTTTCTTAAGTTGCCCGTTGCGAAGGTCCCGATATCCCTTTCGGACTAACCCGCAACCCTGGTAGAACTTTATACCCTGGTCTTCATACCTCTAAAGCACGAAATCCATCGGTATTGGTTACTGCGAAAATTTTCGAGGTACTAACAAAACGACGCCATCGCTACAGCTTCCTAAAACATTATTGTACCATAACTCAAAATTATAATATTCAACATTTGCAAACCTAAGCTACTAAAGTTCGAAAGTGTCGTAGAAACTTTAATTTCCTACAATTTATAGGCAATGTCTTTAAGATCTGACACGTAACTACGCCACTAACGGTTTATAGGGTTAAATTCAAACATTTTAATTTAATAGATCCTGTTTCAGTCCAAGCAGTATTAATGTTAAACCGCTCATTTCCAACTATACAGTTTCATAAGGTAATATTTCGCAATTAAATTGCACGTCATTTAATATAAAACAAGACTGCGATTACACTAACGAGCGCGAGCGGATAAGCGAGGCGGAAAAGTAAGCGGGTCCGCCCCGCCTCACTTCGCCAAGAAATCGTCTCTATTTACGCAATCACGACAATGCGTAATGACGATCGTTAGTCTCTGCGACTTCCAGTTTGTACAGTAATTGACATTATTTTCCAATTTCTCCGGGATTTTTTTTCCTGTGTAATGAAATCGCGCAGTCGTGCTCAGTCGTTCGTGTATAGCCATTGCTTATAAAATTTAACGCAATAACATTTACGAACTCTCTACTTACTGTTTTATCGTATTCACATCCAATTTAACACGGAATGTATGTTCATTCAAGTATCTGTTGAGATTTTTATCGATACAGGAATAGAACTGGGTAGTCAATAAAATATTAAAGGCTCCTTAATAAGTAGCTCTTTAAAGGCTGATATTAAAAATCTTGGAAATTCTATATTCGTTCATTCACAGAATATCACACCTTTACAGTGTAGTTTAGAAAATACGAGTACTAGATACACTTTTCACTATACTATATCTAATAGTCAATCCTTCAAATACAGTTTCAATTTTGTGAGTCTATCAATAACAAACATGTTACAAAAAAAAAAACGACTTCCAGAAAAAATACTACAAAGTGAAAAATAACTTTAATTTCGGAATTCGGTGGCAAAAAACGAAAATTCTAAACCACCGAATTTTTGCTTTTCCCCACACAGATATACGAACATAGAACCCTCCTTTTTGGAAGTCGGTTTTAAAAACAAATAACTTAGCAAACTGCAAAATTATAAGAATACAGGAAGAACAAACTATAATAAAGCCAAGAGAGAGCCAAACGACCAAAACGTGATCTATCACCTACTAGAGTTGCGCGAGGCAGTTAGCTCTCTCTACATATAATTTAAAGCCATTAAAGACATCTGCAGAGCCAGCAATGAGTTCGCTTACTTGGGATGCGTAACGTCCCTTTGGTGCCCTTTTTTGTGTTCCTACGTACGTGCGGGGGTGACTTTTTCGAAGCAAGGGGTGAACGCGTGGGGTGGTTTGCTCAAGTTTATGACTCCTATGTTCTTGACTCATATACCTCGTTTTATGAAAAACTCTGCCTTGAATTGCCGTTTTGGAGTCATTATCGTGTGTCGGTATTCGTGGAAGGGAGGCATTCCAAATGTGTAGGCCGTGGATCCGAGTTAAATTAGCATTTTATGCGTCTCTTCGTATATCATTCGGAATATGTGAGTATAAGTATCTAAGGAAAGCAGTTTAATCAGTTTGAGATTAGTTAAGTAGTTAGTTTCGTCACATGATGGCCTTAAGTACATTTGACACGCCTTCTAATGTAGATACAACTATAAAAATTCTTCCCATGCACGAAATTAATCTACTATCTCAATAGACAATCTTTTAACTTCATCAGATTATAGAATCGAATGCATTTAAATTGTAACAGTTAAGACAGTATTAGTTGAGTTGTAAAAAACAAAACATCGATTTTGTTTTGGAGAATATCGCGTTACGTGTGTGACGTAATATTATTGACATTGAAACTTTCCAAACGTCGAACATTTTCCAATTCTCGACAATTTCGTCGTCAACGTCTGTCCGAAAAACAATCGTAACAGGCATCTATGGTGTCAAAGTATCGAAAACGTTCGGCTTAATCACAACGTACCCTGATTAAGGCCGACCCTCTGGCCATAAAAACATTATCGTTGCGTCCCTCCGTAAAAAAACATAAAGAACAAATACAATGGGCCAGTGGGCTCATGGTGCATCAGATATTGGCAGTTAGCTACATCCATGCCATGCGTCTTCGTCTGATTAGATCCGATGTCTACGATCGCCGTTACTGTTATTGGTGTTTTCAATTGTAAAGCCGTTAGTTCTGTTGTTTTTATGTTTTTTATTAGAATATTGAGTTGAATGTATCGGTGTTGCTAGTAATGAAGATATGAAATGGATCATCAATTTAAATTAAGAAATAGAATTCAAGACAGTAATATCAATAAAACTGTATGGATCCGATATGAATTCAGAAGCAGATAAATGTCAGAACCAAGATACAAGCATGAAGTTTATATAGCTAAATTATCTACATAATATCATCCACATAAACTAAGACCCTGTTTTATGTACTACGCAACATAAAATTTCATTAAACACAACATAAGCTCCTTCCAATCTCGGAAATGGCCACCAAAACAAAAATAGCCTTGAGGGTGAAATCTGAAAGCATTGAGAAAAACATTCGTGGCACAAAACTGACGATATGCTTAATGCACCCCACAGAAATTATCGATTAGAAGCTTTTTTATGCAAGAGGGAGTGCGTAGGGGAGTAAGCCTGGGGCGAGTGGTTGAAACAAAAAACGCGAGTGAAGAGTGAAAATAAAAAGTTTAAACAAGTAGGATTGCAATGGTGGCCCTCAAGACGTAGGAAAAATCAATATTCGATGCCGTCCGATGCAAATCTCCTTGCATCCCGATTTGAATTTCAATGCGGTCGCGAATTTGAGTTACTGCTTTTATTTTTATGTAATTTCTTCGTGTCTGGGGTTTTAAGTAGTATGAAATGTAGGGATACAATTACAGTGAGGGCATGTACTGTATTAATGTATGTATTCGTTTTAAATTATTCTTAGTTCAAAGAATTTGAAAATTGAGATTTTATGATTCACCAGGATGTTCCTGATAAATTCTATCATAATAAATATATCTTGAATACCAAAAAGCATTATTATTTAAATCAAAAGAAACTATTATTAAATCTCAATGACGTCATTAAAGTCCGTTTACAATTTCCCAGCGAACTTAAGGCAATATATTGCTCAGAACAGTAAGAACATTACCACGACAGATCATAATTTCTCCGCTAACATTTCACAGCACACTATCGTTTTACTATCTAAGTTAAACGCGTATTTCATAATTTTCTATGAATATGTAATTCATAGTAAAACGTTGAATGGTGTATAAGTAATAAACTTTACATTAAATGTTCGATGCAAAATGTCTAGAGGAGCAGTAGCCAGTGGGAGAAATACAGGGCATAACAAGAAATACAAGGGGGTTAAAAACTGGAAATTAAAAACATTAACAAATACATGTCTTGCCTAATACGTTTGACAGGGGATCTGCCGTAAATGTACCAATCAATCAACGGAGTACATAAAAGAAGGTTCGCCTCGTACTCAGCCCAATTAAAGCGCCCCAGGGCTCAGATGTACACTCTTCTTGATCGCTGGAGCGTCATCTTTAAATTTCCGTCGTTAAGATTTAATTTTTATCAAGGTCCCCCCACGCGGGGAGAGGCAACCTGTCGCGCCAAATATTTTCCTCCGTAGTTTTTTCCCTCCTTCGATGGCACTTACTCGCCTCCCCTCTGTACGAATTTTTTTATCATTAAAACTCGGAGTGGGGTCGTCGAACCCGACGTTGCCAACTCGCGCTGTCATAACAAAACAAAATCATACGGAACCATCGTAATTTGCAACATCGCTTTTTTTACTATGAATTTTTGAGGTTCTAAATGATTAAAGAGGCGTGCATTTTAAACATTTCGCGCGAGGTTTGGCGTTTATTGGCAAACAGAAATTATTCATAGAGCACCAACATCTACTTCACCTTACACTAGTACGAATTTAGAACAACACTGAGTAAAATTAACCATACGCTCATGATATACGTCTACTAAATAATAATATTAACAGCTACAAACACTACAATACTTAATCAAAACCACCCAGTTCCCCTAATCAATACCAATCGTCACTAATAAATTCATTAACCCCGTCAATGTATGAGGTATTACGCGTCGACGGTTTAAGACCGTTTGCGGCCAATAACAGCCGGATGACACATTTCACTTAGCCTGAATGCGGCCGTAATTAAGCCGGCTACGTGATAATTACCGGCCCACTGACACCTCGCCACGATTCATTTCCTTTGACGTACCGCTGCCATCTTTGTTTTCCTTTTAATCTTTACTGATGCTTATTTAGGAACGCTTTATGATAATGGAGAGAAAAGACAATAGAATAAATACGTTACACGTAATTGAGATCGTTTATTAGCAGAAAAGAAAAGTAGCAAAGAAAAAGTTAATTTATCAACCACCTAAACCATAATTAGGTACAAGAAAAGAAAGAAGCCGTGGCGAACTTTCATCAAGTGTTTACATAGAAGCTAACACTAAAACATTGGAACAAACAAAATTAACGTAAGTAAGGTTGAAAAGTTGTGGAAACAGAACTCTTATAATCTTGTTAGAACGCAGACGCAGCGGCTAATCCTCCACCCATCAGCTAATTAATCCTACCAAGTTTATTTCTCAAAAAGTTTCAACTTGGTGCGGAAGTAATTTCACGCCAAGGCATTAGTGGGGAACGAACTTCACACTTAGCTACTCGGTAAACACTCATGACGTTTCCTAATTAACGGACGCAATTAGTGGTCGAGCTCGATGGACCAGTGGGGGGTTGGGTGGGGTGATAAGTGGCCAGGAGCGGAAAAAGTTAGGAGAAAATTCGAGGGCTTAACATGGGGCGAACGTGAGGCGCGCAGACGTTGGGTAGTTGCACGTTCGCACTTCGTACTACGTTTGTCTGGACTGGGCGACCTTGGACTTTTAGTATGGTAAACTGTTTTGATTGTGTTGATTTTTTTTCTTTTTCGAAGTAGGTGTATTATATATATTAGGCTGGGATGATAGAAATGTTTTGACAGTTTATGATGAACTATAAAAACTTGGATGTCAACCTTCTCCGACTTGTGTAAATCACAAACTGATATTCAGACTTGATTCAAATATCTGTACTAGAACGAAAACGCAACTCGCAATCCCATGCATAATAGGCGAATAATCGATGACGTGACCCAGAGCCCCAAAAATATGACGGCACGTCATCGCGTCATAATACTTGGAGCTCTCCTTTAAAACTGAACAACTAAAACTAAGACAACCTACACACATTCTACAAAAAGTAAGCCACCACTCTTTGCTGTGCGTGTCTTAAAATATTATTCCACAAGAGTCTGAACATTTGCATCTTAATTACGAATTCGTGATTGTCCGAGGAGACCAAATGAAAAATATCTCGCACCCATAGTCTCGTCTTATTAACATTCCGCCCCCGTGCTTCTCTGATGAGTAATTGCTTCTTTAATTCGCGTCATCCATCCTCAAAATAGGGCAATTTTTCATTCAGCTTCACGAGCCTTATACACTTAAAGGCCATGAAAAATACACACGTCTACCTCACGGGATTGATGGTAAGTAAATATAAAATTTACGCATAATTTGGTTTAGATTTAATATGAGTAACATTAGGAATATTTTGAAAGAAGTTTCTCCTGTTTTTTCTATTGTTCAGCGAATTATGATAGAGACTGGAGGTAGGCGTATTGCTATAGTTGCATCTTAGGGTATAGTCATGTGGTGTATAAAAAGTTATTCAGTACCTTAAAGATAAATGAGTTGTACTCAATGTGTTTTTGGCACACTATTGCTCTTCATTTCTTGAGCTGGTGTGGTGTATTATGTAGCCGTAATAATCCGAACCAATAAAATGACGTCACATTTTTATAACTTCGGTAAAAATAGTAGGTACAATTATTTTCCTCGTCGGTAAGTTACAACAGAATTCTCCTCAAAATATTTGCTTCGGTAACCAAGCATCATTACTAGGACCAACAACTGCTTAAAAACCAAAATCGTTACCCGTTGTTTGCGGGAGCGTGTCTTTCCCTTCTCTGCCTCTAATTTATTCCCCAAAAATATAAAAGGATTCTGAGGAGTCGTTAGCGATATTGTAATTTGATTATTTGTATTTTTTTCTTATACTTTTAATCACCGAGCTTTGCCGAGGGAGGGAAATCAGATTTCAATTTCAATTAGAGAAGGATCTTCGTGGAAAAATCCGAATCAAGTGAATGAGTATTGATGAGTTTGGTCGTTAATATAAATGAGTCATTTTAGCGGGGGTGCTCAATCAGCCTTTTTATTTGTTCTCTTGTTTGGGAGATGCCAAATTATTTGCCTAAGATTTTTTGGTCTGATTGCCGCGTATTAGATAATGTGCCAATTTTAAGTGGGTAGACGTTGGCTCGTTGGAATTGGGGCATATAGAGATTTCTTAATGAGCCTTCTTGTATTACCTTAAAATAAACAAACCTCAGAATCACACATATTTTTATTAATATCTTGACACACAAATACATTACATTACATTTAACAGGGAATAAAGTCGAATCGAGTTTCGAACGCTGAATCCAGACGCTCCATACGAATGCGCCATTTCAGTCCTCAATTCAACACAGCCCAATTATTACGTCTTACCTCCAAGCAGTTGGAAAACCCTCAAGAACTGAAATCAAAAGCAGTGCCACGTCATAACATAATTTCCAACAGCAGGATAATTAGAGACGTTGCGATTGCACGCGAGCCACAAATAATTCATTAGCGGTGCCGTAGTTCACCGCATACAATCACTTAGACTGTCATGCACCACGTTTAAACTTACCAAGTGGAGTAATTACGGCACTGAAGCGGCCCACGCTGAAAGGTTAGAAATAATTGGATAATAGGGGGTGTGTTATGCACTGTAATGACACGTAGTTACCTGCATGTCGCGCGCGCTGCTGGCAACAAAGATAGCGCTAACCAAACGACTACAACGTAACATCAATCTTACCAAAGTCAGTAAACAGTTTTAAAATTAAAATAAATTCAATTCTTTCAAGTAACGCGCCGACACGAACCAATTAGAAAACGGACGTCAAGGAAGCCGCAATTAAAAGGAATCCTCGAATATCTTCCGACTTAATGACTTCTTTGCTTGTTAATTCCTTGTCGCGAAGGAAAAAACTCGGAGTCGGATTAATTCCAAGTGCAAGTCGATTGTTTGCATAAGCCTCGGCGGGGAAACATCACCTCGCCGCCACCGGCTTAAAAAAATAATTAAAATTCGTAATCACTCTTGACTCGACCCCCCGGGGGAGCTCGCTTCCGACCGCCAAGCGGACTCGACTCGAGATTTTCACATTGAACGACACGAAAGTCCCCGCAAATTCGTTTATGTGACATTTTAAGTAATTTGTGTTACTCGAATGTTGTAAAAATGACTTTATTACGAGCTACGATTCACATCGTGGCGTTGTTCAAATAGTGGCACAAAAGCCTTGTTGGAATGTTTATGGACGTCTTAAAAAACTCGAACGACATACGGTAGGAAAGTTTCCGAGTCGCTTCGTTACGGCTACCCGCAAAATATGAAAGCTTAGTTCATCCCTTGCATGTTCACCGGTAGTTTTCTACCCTCTTAACAACATATTTCGGCATATTTCGATTACCATAAAGCGTTTCGTGTGATGTATATTTACGTTTCATTATGTGTACTTATTTCAGTGGTTACATGCATTAATTTCTTCACTATGTTGTGTATAACATAACCTTTAATGACTCCCTGAATATGGCCCGGTTAGCCATAATGTATGTAATAGGGTGCCCACATAATTATACAAAATAATTGCAGGTGGTTATGCATTTTTGCATGAGGCTTCTAGCATCTAATAAAACTTAGCTAAGTAACATTTTAATAGCTTATAATCGGCATTGCTTTCTTCTAGCGTTTTCTCGGCCCTCAAGTATTGTCAGGGCAAATCGTTGTTTACAGAAACATGACGCAAATTGACGTAAAGTGCATGGCCAGTTACTTTTTCATTTGCTGTTATTATCAACAATAGTTACTAAGGAAATAACTTCGTAAAATATTTAATTCTTAACGTGGTTTCATTCTTAACATTCCACTTATTTTTTTAAAATATATTATGAAAATATATATCTCAAAATTATTAATTCCCTAGGGGCTTTAACATCATTATCGAAACATTTCGCGAACTCCTCTTCTAATAGGATGTAAAATAACTCATCACAATAGCCAGACATTTCCTTCGTACATTCAAAAGAATCCGAGCTTATCACGGCCTTAAATTAATAAGCATTCAAGTCGAGCCAAGTAAAAATGAATAAAGCCCGTAACACCGAACAATAGCGTAATAAGGATGGTGCATTTTGTCTCTGAGAGCTCGCTTGCAAAACAACAATAATTCTTCTTTCCGTGAAAAGATTTTCAGCGTTATTCCACTTGAAATTATTATATTTTTTTTCTTGTCGTCGTCTTGCCATTGTCTCGGACGGGAGGTAAGTAATGAGGGAAATTGGGGGCTCTTGGCCGGGGCTGAGGGACGCCAAGATTTGCGTGGCCGACCGCCGGCTAATGCCGAATAATGAAACAGCTTTGAGATATTCTCCGCTCAGCGGTTGGGATTTATTAGATTCAGCCAAACGGAATTAGGCACTTACAAAACGTAGATATTGCTGTAACTATGTATACTTGCCCTTAATAAAGTTTTACGGTTGGTACACATTGGAGATCAAATTAAATTGGGCAGTGAAATAAAAAAATTCGAAAGACATGTTGGAAGCCAAAATACCTTGGTTAAAAATTCAATATTTTATCCAAAACACACCGTGTTTCTGTAAACAGTCCTAACAATAGAAGAAACTTTACCGAAAAATGACGTAAAGGTAATTCCGACATCGAATGACGTAAGGTGATCAAGATAACCCACTCATAACAACCATTCTTGTTTAAAAAGATGTCTTACACAAAATATTGTATGGTGTAAAACTAAGAATGACTATAGACGAAATAGAGGAGACTGTTATTAGAGAAGTTTTAATCGCCAAATCACTACCAAAACAACCTGGAAATGAAATTAATATACAATAATTATGAATGAAAGAAGAATTAAATATGCAAAATAACAAAACAAATATTCATGCAGTTCCAAGCACAACAAACAGTCGTAACGACGTAAAAAGGCAAACAAAATATGAATACAATTAGACTGGCCAGCCTTATCTCAAGGATTTTCTAAGGTTTTTTCCAACTTAACTTTACCTATTACCCCGCAGTGGTCAGTCGCGTGTATACAATCAAGTGTCGTCTGTAAGATTCCTTAGATCCTAGTTTTCGCTTTATTCAAGTCTCAGAGACGACTCGAGAGCAGTTTTACTGTATTTTTTCTTACCATTGTGTTTGTTAGAATTCAAGTCGTCATTAGTTTTGTGTCTCCGTGGGTAGATGCCTCTTTAAATTGTGTTGTCGATAGAAACTGTTTGTGTTTCGTGGATTTTACAAGTGCCTGTTGTTAGGTTAGAGTTTTAGAAACTTTGGAAATATTTTATTATATGCCTGTTTGGTGCATTGCTTATATCATTTTTTGTGTGTTTTTATAATACATATTTACTGTTAGGGTATGCATAATTCTTGAATCTACATAAATGTTTAAGTCACAATGATGTTAGTGAGTTACATAAAAAACTACGCATACAAAATTACAATTTACCTGTTACAAACTTACCTTATAACCCAACAGAAACCAAACATCGATCTCAATTTAAATTGGATAAGCTTGCACAATATCGGCGGCAATAATCCAGCGACCACTCACTCTCGCGACGTCCCAAACTCAAACATTACTTTTGTAGTTTCCTATTTACATATCCCCAAAGCGGCTTTCTTCGTGAACTCCAATATTTCTTGGCTCGTACTCGACCCAGCGGTCTCCCATCCAGCATTTTTAATCTCGTTGGTTGGATCTGCACGTGGGCCCAACCCCTCTATGTTTACCTTCCGAAATAGTTTAACGGGAACAATTTGCATCTGCTTATGCGGGGGCCGTCCTCGGTTGTTAACTAGTCTCCTTCGTCTTGCCTTCTCAGAGCCAATCGTATATCAATATATATTTGTTGATATAATGTTTGTTTACTATGAATCTGAGGAGTTGGTATATTTTTCCATCGGTGCCACTTAGTGGGCGTGGGTGGGGTAGTGTTCTAAATTCATATAGAACCATGTGGAATTTGAAAGATATAGCGCCATAAGACGTTTTATGGATCATAATCAGTCAGTTTATATCGCACCTTTTGCACTATACTT
This sequence comes from Lithophane semibrunnea, assembly GCA_947363905.1. Taxonomy (NCBI): domain Eukaryota; kingdom Metazoa; phylum Arthropoda; class Insecta; order Lepidoptera; family Noctuidae; genus Lithophane; species Lithophane semibrunnea. The sequence goes on along the minus strand of OX376201.1, from coordinate 7,585,780 downwards.
TAAATAGAACTTATCGAATATTTTTGGATAAAAAAGTATTGATATGATGTACGGATAGTTATCGACTTCCTGTTGAACACGATTTTAACACAGTTCCTCATAAATTTAACAGCAGTACATTAAAATTTAACAATAAAGAGAAGGTAAAAGTCGCCGAAAGTAATCCTATGTACACATGAGTGTTCCAAAAAGATATGGGCAGGTTAGAGACGTAGCCCTAATCGATATCCTTATAATGATTGCTGGAGGAGCTCGCATACGAAATAAGGAGGGTGCTTGACGTCGGAGGTGTCCGGGGGCGGGGGTGGGTCGGGGGGGAGATATGAGACGATTTAGATTTTTTCCCTCTTCTATTCTTTCGTTTTTTTGGGGGAGCCCCCTCGAAAAGGGTGAGGAATTTAAGACGGCAACGCGCGATCGATTTTTCGCGCATGCATTGGTATTCTCCTAATGTCTTATTTGAGATTAGAGTTATACTTTTTATGTTCCGCTTGTCTTTGTAGTTCAAATAGTCGATACACGTGTTGTATAATACCTAGTTGTTGTCACCCCTAACCTTGGCTATGGCACTGTATTAGGATAATAATTATGGATGATGAAACAGTAAAATTGTATTAATTATTTTATTAATTGATTAATAGAATACAACAAAAAATACTTATAAAAACTGATCATAACGGACTGATAAATAACTTTATCCTTAACTTATAAATTAATAACAGCTACTTAGTCAATTTCAATAACGAACCAGCCACACCTCAACTTAATCAAAATCTATTAAACAACAGCTATCAAATTACGTAAAATATTTATAAAAACATCAAAAAACACGTCATTTGTAAAGATAAAAAAGGGAAATATTTTCCTTCATTAATAGATCACCGGCGAGGAGGCACAAAGGCAAGGCGCGAGGCAGTCAAAGGGGCTAAAAGCCTTTCGGCCCACAAAAAAGTCTCAATTAAAAAGCTGACGGAAGCTTTTAGAAGGTAATCCCTCAAATTGTTTCCAACGCCCCCTCATTAGCACCAAAAGTGTTAAAAAATAAACTTTTTAATCTTTATTACTCGACGACTGCGCTAAACGGGTTAAATTATTATAGAACAAGCGCTATCTCATTTTTTATTCCTTAACCCTTCGCTCGCGTAATTTATTAGTGACTGGAGACGGCTTTTGAAATTTTTAGTCTATGTTTAATTTAGTCGGCGTCGGTCATAATTGCGGGGAGGTTTGACGCGATTTATCATTATCTGTAGCTCGCTTCCCGCCTTTCTTGAGGAAAGATATTAATAATCATTCTTAGAAAACAGGCGTTGATAACTTTGTTTAGTGTTTATTTAATAAGTTTTTTGTGTGCATATCGTATGCACACACTAACGTAGGTATGTATTTGAAACAAAGTTAAGTTAATGGTTATTTATTCAAATAAGATTAAATAAACTTTGACAATGTAGATTACATTCGTAACATTTAATTTGTTTAGATAAAGTTACAAACAAATTAAGTAAAGTATAGTAATTTTGCAAAACGAGACTGTATTTTGGTCTTCATTCCGTTAGATATGCTCCAAGAGAATTAGTGGTCCCAAAAAGTTCTTAATTTGAAACAATCGAGCGCTTTTTCTACAATCCAACTCACCTCTAAATTGAATTCCACCCAATTTGTTACACAAAAAAGAACAAAAATAATCCTAACGGAACAAACTTCACTAATTACACGAATAAATCCAAACAATCCGGCGCAGAACTCCCGGCCCCAACAAACCGAGCGAATTAAAAAGAAAAAACCGACAGATGGACAAAAAAGCATTTCCTTGACAAGTTTTATTTACCATAAACATTGTTACAGAAAACGGAGGCCGGATGAAAAAGTTCGCGTTCATTAAATCCATTAATTAATTCAAATGAAACCGCGACAAAACATTTACATTCCTCGCCCCGCTTCCCTTTTAGACAAGGAAAATCCGAGTCATTCAAGATTTTTCCTTGCAGACCGAGCCCACTAAATGGAAATTAAGCGTTTAATAAACCGACCGATGGTGGCTAGAATTAATTAATACTTCGACTTGTCTTGCAAGTTTTTCTTACCCTCTCAAGTTTAATTTCTTAGTATCACCAGGGGTCGTGGGACACCCCACTTTATAATGGTGCAATAATTAAGACAAAGTCCCTTGTTTTGGTGATAACACCGCTAATTATTCATTTCAAGTGCGACATCGAGATTTTATGGGGTGACGATTTGTAATGTCATTGTAAGAGAGTACGCTTTCGTTGTAATTTTTAAGGGAATTAATGTTGAGTTCTGAGTGAACTTTATAGCTTTCTCTCCGTTTATTATAACAGTAAAGTACATAATAATGTCGTAAGGGTCAACCGAGTGTGAAGGGAATTCGTAAATTCTTCAGTTTGTCGCTTAAAGTGGAGAAGAAGAGACATAAAGAAAGGCGTGAGTTAATACCTATCTAGATGTAATTATAACAAAATATGCTGTCGTAGTATTTTACATAGTCATCATCCATTTATAATATTTATGTTCCACTTTTTACCATTATTAATGTTTTGTGGCAAGAAAACAAGACTTATAGTAAGTCTTACCAAGGTAAGACGCTTTGTCACTTAAAAAACGAGAGTAACACAGAGTAACGAGAGTAACACAGACAAATTTTCTCGCACCAAATATTTTAACACACCACAACTAAATATTTCTTAAGTGTCGTCATTCGGTGCCTTTACTTAACATGTACCTTTATTTGTCAATTACTGCGCGCGCGCTTCTAAAGTGCCACGGAATTGGTTTACCGCTCCTATAAGGAATTTCATGGCTATTGGAGCTTGTTTAGTCATTTAATTAGTATCCCTACAAGTTACCGTTTTCAACACGACATGTTCGGATTAGGGTTTTCCTGCCAGTTCCAGTAATATGAGTTTAGGGCCTTTTATGATGCTTCATTGTTTTATGAGATGCACTTTTGTTTTTTCTTTCTTTATAAGGTGAAGGATAGCTTGATTGATACTATAGTTGGTGTCATTGGAAATTTGATTTGAATTGAATCATTCGAATTTTAATTTCAATTGTTTCAATCGAATTTTGACTAGAGTTGAATTTGTCTATTATACCTCCAACTGTCACTAACGAGACATAGTAGAATTTTAATTGTTATCGGCCTTTAAAAGGCCAATCAACCGTTGAGCGTTTAACCTGTTAACATAATCTTAACCAAACAAACTATAGAAATTTTAGTGTTATAAACAAAAAACTTTTTAAAGATATTGTACCTACATCTATTAAAATACAAAATTCTATTTATAAACAAACATCAATATTATGTTTCCCAATATCAACAATAAAATCACGTTCAGTGGCAATTTTATCATAGATTATAGAAATATTTGACACCCGAAAGCAGTGTTTAGAAAAATATTCACGTCGATAAATCTCTGATATTTATATACTTACCGATTTAACTGTTACATTAGTCGATATAAATATTTTGTCAATGTGTGAAGATGTGAAGATATTATCTTAGATTTACATAAAATACATAATACATATCATCATGGTTGTGATTCTTATCGAGGTGGACATAACTCATAATAATTAATGCCAAGGCATAATTACGTCATTCCGGTAGAGATTCGAAAATCAATCAAACTATGTAGAATTAACATAGGGCCAGTTTTGCCATAGACTGTAAGTTATTAACCCCCCACTTATAAACGTTGCTTAAAGTTAAGAAATGATTAACATCAGGGGGCCGAGTCTACTAATTTACAAACGTGTCAGTGGTCTCACAATGATCAGTTTTTGCCAGATATGCCATACAAAATCTGTCAAAAACTCATCATTGCGAGACCACTGACACGTTTGTAAATTAGTAGCCTTGGCCCCCAGATTATCATACATTCTTTGGACGTTTAAACTTGTATTTACTTTTTAAGCAACGTTTATAATTATGGGGGTCACTAAACATGACACTCCTAACTGAGTTTGGTGAAATTAGGTCTGACTGAATCTTAAAAATCGTACTGAATGTATTTGATCAGCTGATTCAGTAAACATTTCCTTATTTCAAATCCCGTAAAATTTATTGTATCCCCAAATGTGCTCTTATTTGTGTAGGACACTAATTTATACTGATTCGTTTTTTCACACAACAATTTTAGCGCCCACGAGTCGTGATCGCGCTTACATCACAAGTCAACCCACGGGAACAAGCGCCAAAAGAAAGAAAGAAAAAAAAACGCACGAAAATATTCTCCACACAAAATTATCTCAGCATAAACGCCATGTACCAGGCTCGATCTGATAATGCGGCCCATTAATTTGAACAAAGTTCGCGTCGACACCGCCGTTGGCCTTATAAAGGTGAGGCGACAAAATTTATAAGTTCGATTACTTTAATCTTGGTTAACTTATGCGAGTACAATTTCAAAGCTGACAAAAGAAATGCAAGCAATAAATCGAGTGTCTCTTATCTGTTGTATACCTGTATTGTTGTTGGCGGTGTCGGTGTAATCTAGACTAACATGGGGTAATTAATATAATGAAGTAGGTAGACGAGTGTATCACGCGAACTTTTTCGTCGCGTGAGCCCGTGACGGCGAGGAAGTGGCCGCTTCCTCAGGCTATTTCGGACTGTAAATTATGCAACCGTTCTGAATATTTGGTATCTTTTTGTGGCTCGTATGTGGAAGGTGAACTGACGTCGTTAATTATGTCTCTATGAAATGCAACGACCCGAAATTCACCGAAATTTCCCAGCTACAGTTAAACGAAAACTGCTAAAATCTACACAGAGAATTTAACTCTAACTATGCATGGATACTATGGATAGGATACTTCATGAAAATGCAAACATCCAAGCTATTCACATAATATTTAAAATATTGCTAACGTTACACCATAACGAAAGCTTACACTAATCAATTTAGGAGCACTAATGAGGACAATATAAATCGATGTTCTTAATCCGAGGGCCGTGGTCATAAATAAAGGCATAAGAGCACGAACCATATTTCTCGATTAAGTGCGAAAGTGAGGCGGTCGCGCTACGCGGCTGGCGGAGGGCGCACTGCCAGCGATAAGAGATGATGAAGCGATGCTTTGGAAACATATCGTTTTGACTGATGAGGCTTGTGAACTGGACGGGATAATATGACTGAAATGAGGTTGAAGAAATTATAATTAAATAAAGGGTTAATTGATCAACGGGTAAACAGCTCGTGTGTCGACTTTAGGTCAAGCAACGTTAAGCTGAAATCCACAAAAAAACGCATGTAAAGTGATTCCAGCCAGCGTTTAAAAACTATAAATATTTTTTAAAGTTTATTGAGATGTGATTATTGGAACAATGTTAAAATCCATCAAAAGCGACTACTCATATGAACATCGATCGAGAATCTGTCTTCTAAGAAATATCCGCACGATCGCTTCGCTCGTGTAATGATACCGTAGCTTTAAGCTGAAACGCAGCGATGCCGGGCGGTAGGCGCGCGTCATTACCTGAGCAGGATTGGTCACGCAAATCAGATCCGCGCTGTCCACGCAATTATAATCAAGTACGCCACGCCACTCGTAATTCTAAAGTAATCAAAGGTTTAGCCATCTGTTTGTGAATGTATTTCATGGATCCCGCGGCCTACGTAACGAGAAATGCGAACCGTCAGCCCGCCACTTTATGTCGCACTAAGTTCACATTTTATGATAGTTAAATTTAAATATTCGAACACAATTTATATTTGAATAGAGAATACGTTTATAAAATTTATATAGACAACCAAATAAAAGTTAACAAAATATTGATACAACGGCAACAATAGGAACCTAAAAATTATTAGTTGCATTGTTGACGCCCGGTCTCCATAATCCTTAGGAAAGCTTCTTACCATAAATAATACGTGTAGCTGCTAGCTATAATAGTGAATGCGCGTAGGCGCAACGCTACAGATCGACAGTCCTATCCTGATTGTAAATCAGTGCTGGCTGGAAAACTATTAGGCCGGGCCTTCGAATTGAGCGGGGCACGAAAGCCTGATATACATATATTATTGTGTAATGCGTCTTTATCCTGGGCATTAGATAAGCATTACATTTCTTCGTCTTTAGATAAATAAGCACGTCAACTGGCGACAAAAAAAAAACAACATCGTACATTCTGTCTGCCTCGAGCGTACATTGCAGCCTTAACATATTCAAGATAATTTGAAATTAGAACAATTATGTGACAAAAAAGGCGAGTGTCAATTGTTTGTAACGTGCACTGGTGGCGCGGCCCGTCTCCGCCCGTTGCTTGTTACCCGCTCGCTTCGAGGCCGGCCCGAGAGCTGACGGACGTTTCGACATGCCCTGTCTTAGTATAAACACCTCTGATTCATACATTGTTCGTGTTTAGCTAATGGCTACGGCTTTCTAGGTGTCACAATGTTTGGTGTTTTTTGTTTAGTCCCGTTAACTGGTTGTGGCTTTGTTAGGAGCTGGTGCAAATTATTTTATTGCGGTATCAATTTTGGTATCAACATTTTAGTTCCATACCAAATTAGCTAAGTAACACGAAAGATCGTTCAAAACGATGAAAAGAAGGCAAAAACAGTTTCCAAGTTCCTGAAAAAAAAGTCTATATTAAACTCGTTACCCATTACATACCAACATCCATTATATAAAAGACAGGATAAAATATGGAGAAGTAACAGAAAAAACTCCACCTGGCATCACACAATACAACAGGTACATTGCATAAACATTTCAGAGACATTGTAGAGAAACAAAACCAACGAAAAAAGGAATGTTTCGTACAAACATAATATAATGAAGATATAAATCGCTGTTATCTTGAACAGGGCTCGTGCGAATAAACACCTAAGGAGATATCGTAATAGAGAAATTACTATAAAATAATCTTGGTGTATGTGTTTGTTGTAAATCGATCGGGATAGGGTCGTCCCCACGTGCGAACATGTTCGCCGTGTTGATTGTAATTTGTAGTGCGCGAGAGCATGTCCGGACGGCTGGCGTATTCTGCAAGTATTTGATGTCTTGTTTCAGTTCTGCGGCCGGAGATAAACATGTTCGAAAGATAGAGGACAATGTTTTCATAGAACGTTTTATAATATATATAGATAGGTTTTTTTCGGCCTATGCCCAGCAGTGGACTTCTTTCGGCTGATGATTTAAATATACAAGCTCTAGGCCCTTTTCAGAGGTTATTCGGTATTAAACTTGTTGGGCATATTTTTTTATATTATCAGCCTTCATTTCCAATAAAAATTAAATTCCTTTAGCCTTTGCTTCGCTATTATAAAATGCCTTCAAATTCCAATGTCACGCACATTTATCTTTCTTTATTTTGACATGAAAAAGGTGTCAACAGTAGGAAACAATTAGTATGTCTCTTTTCTTCATCAAAAGTAACAGCCAACGTAACAGTCAACTGTTCTTTTGCACTGTTGTATTTTCAATCCTCGGCGCTGAAGCAAAGGATGTAAATCCAACAGTGCGGAAGAACAGTTGACTGTTACTTTTGATGAAGAAACTGGCCATCAACCACGTGCAAGTTCAAAGATCAAAACTATCGCCAAAAAGTCCATCCATTACCCAAGCTTTAATTACAAAAAAAAACTTTATTCATTAGCTTATGTTTAGTCTGACAACTAGTCTTACTAAGGAGTATCGTATTACCCAGTAACTGGGTTGTGGAGGTCCGATAGGCAGTCGCTCTATGTAAAACACTGGTATTCAGGTGCATCCGGTTAGACTGGAAGCCGACCCCCACATAGTTGGCTTATGCCTGAAATATACCACGGGAACCTACTACCGAGATGAAAATTATTATATGTATTAATCCAGGTTTTAAACTATCTGTGTACCTCAACCAAATCTGTTCAGCCGTTTTTGCGTAATTGAGTAACAAACATCAACACATACAAACTTTCACATTTATAATATTATAATTAATTAATAATAATAACTAGCTGCTGCCCGCGGCTTCGCCCGCGTGGACCCTAATTCTTTTTCTAAAATAAAAGTAGCCTAATTTACTCCATACAACATCAGGTATCTGCCGGTGAAAATCGGAAAATTGGTCCAGCCGTTTCGGAAATTTGCCGGAAAAAAAATACTGACATAAAATAAAAACACATTTTTCTTTGTTATAATTTCCTACCTTTCCTTTATATGTACTATCAAATGCGTTTAGTAAAAAGCTCTTATTTTGACATTACAAACATACTTCCATTTTATTTATTTGCATGTGAGTATAAAGAGAGTCGGCTAAAGTAGTATAATTTATGACAAAGTTAAATATACTTAATTATTCTATAATGTTTAATTTATTTGTGTTTCGTTCTTACTTTTTATATATTATTTGCATTTTAGGTAAATATGTCGAATTAGTCATTGGTTAACGGAAACGAATGTTAATGGTCAACAAATTTTTTGACGTTCGATGTCAACGGCTTTTAGTATCGCCATATTTTATTGTGTAATGAACAGATGTTGAGATCCATGACATCAAAAATGTTTATCTGGGTTTAAGTACATAAGTTAAAATATTTAAATGGTTTTCATCGAACATTCATTCAAGGCTTGTCATAGGCACAATAAAAATAATTACACATAACGTCACGCCTTGTTTTCTAGAGGTGTACCCTTAGGTACAGTCACATTTCGCCAGTTCTTATGTTTTCTTTAAGTCCCATGTAAATACGGCGAGCCTATTGACATCAACCGGGCACAAATTCAGACTCCTGGCCGCTACAGAGAAATTCCTGACGGAAAAACCCAAAAATATAAAATTTGTGTTTTAAGAAACCACTTTTATAAGTTTTGAGCATTTGATTTGAGATTTCGTATAGACGAAATCTCAAATACTACTCTACTACTCCACTCGCGTGACTTTTAAAAAACTAACGTAAAATTAATGTGACAAATTTACAAGCGCGCGAAAACTGCTGGTTGAATGATAGAATATCAAAAGCAGTTTTCGTTCCAAAAACTGCCCCATAAGTCTTAGATGACTATTATTAATGATTTTACAACATAATTAAATCCAAGATTATGTAAAAACTACTTAGCTTCCGCATGATTTTTTTAATTAATTAAGTATAGCATAAGTTGCTCAGTGATAAAATATTTTTTTAAATAACTTCAGTAGTTTTTAATTTTATTAATTACAAACAAAAACACAAATCTTTCCTCTTTATAATATTAGTGTAGATAACTCTTTCTTAAAGAGAACAGAACAATACACCACAGCTTTTAAAACTGCGACAAACAATAACTTTAAACGCACCTTTTAACTTAAACCGGGCATTAAAAGTGAGAATGAGCCAAAGGCTTTGTCTCCGCGGCGAGGGATGGCGTAATTTACAACGTGCCCTGGGCATGTAGCCACGAGCCACGAGGATTAGTCCATCAGTGCTAGTTTATGCGCCGCGCTGCAAATTATCGCATTGCCTTAATTGGAAAGAGTATTTACTTTAATTAATAATCAATTTGGATTTACATCGTGAAGTCTGATTTGTTTTAGATATGTAGTGTGCAAGGGAATAAAAATGAATAAGTTCACAGTAATAATTATCATTTTAGAGCAACGAATTTTACACTATACAGCTCTTTAAGGAGCAGAATATTTAGATGGGTCAATGTAAAATAGAAAATCTTGGATCTTTTAGAGGACCACTGTACCATTCCTATGCACTCTAAAATCTGTAATTTGGTTACAGATTTTTCTCCCAAAATAAGCATTGATAATATACAAATTTTCGATGTAGCAGAAATACCCTGCAGCGGAAATATGCGGACAATCTGAATGGGTGTGGAACGAGTTTGTTAGGTATGCCAAATTTTAAATTGCTTAATTTTAAAAGATTGCGACGGATTGACAAATAAGCGAGATATAATTGGAAGAGGAAATAATAAAGTTTCCCAAGTAATTCGTACATGTTTTTAAGTTGAAAGCTTACTTCATTTTATCTGATCATTTTTGATTTACTACTTAACGTGTATGGGGACATTACTTATTTTTGGCAGTCCCACTTAGTGGCTGTGTAGGATGACAGCTGTGTTCTTATGGAGCATCTTCTTCTTTTATACCTTTCTTTCTATCTTCTACATTATCAACTTTATCATCATTGGCAGCAACTGCTGAGTATAGTCCTGCTCCCTTCTCTGCCATGCTTCCCTGGTCTGTGCGAGTCAAATCCAGGTCTTTCCTGCGACCTTCTGTAGGTCGTCCACCCACCTGAAATGCTATATTCCCAACGAATACTTCTTAGTCTCCATAAAATCCTTTGTTGGAATCTTTGCTTCGGTCCTTCTCTATGCCGAGTGTTGTAATCCTTTAAGTACCTACCACCGGTGGGTGATCCTGTCAGATCATAGTAATTGTCATTCTAAGACTTATTATAACAGCAGTGAAAGCCTATTGTTGTGTCCGTGTCGGACTGCCAAGTTATAAGTCTTCGCTTGAACCCAAGACACGCACTTCTGACTTTTCGGATACATGTGCGTATTGCATAATTATCACTTGCCGCCATTAACCGCCATGCCTGGGAGATATTTCTCGATGGCATGGGAAGCCACGTCTGAGGCCAATGGGATAAGAACTCTGACACCAGGTTAGTCGAAATCGAAGTCAAGAACGGTTATAGCAGTGGGTTTCAATCATAGAGTATATAATTACAGTAGAATATATAGTCTAACACCCGGTTTCTGATTTGAGAAAAGTAGCAAATCTCAACTGATTATTCTCAAATACATAAGTAAGCGTTTAAGTTTTTTGCGTTTGACAAGTTAAAATCAAATTTCAGAAACGCAACCGACGACTGTTAAGAATGCTTTCTGACAAATTTGAGTAAATGATGTTATATTACTCAAATCTTGATTAAAGTTTAAAAAAACTTAATTCAGAAACGAAAAAATGTTTAAGTTATACTTAAGTACAGATTAGGACGTAAGTATAACTTAAACATTTTTTCGTTTCTGAATTAAGTTTTTGTAAGAATTTGAATTTGAGAAAGTACAGATTAGGACGTTCTCAAATTCAAATTCTCAATTAAGAAACCGGGGTGTAAGGCTTCAATTCTGTTGAGCATGAGATTCTCAGTATTAGAAGGACTTTAATCACACAAACAATGATAGTTTTAAATTAGCACCTACCTTTTACATGCCAATCCCTAACACTACACTTAACTTTTACACCGTCATAATATGACTATTGTGAAGGTAGGTAGGTAATTTTCCTGCCTATTCAATTACCATCAGTCAATAAAATAAACGACTTTCCACATAACACTTACAAATCACAGGTAAATAAAACTTACTTACTGAGCAAACGTGTGTACTTTCTAACATCCTCATATTTATTGTTATTCTCAAGTACACAGTATGAACATCTCAATTTAAGGCATCCTTACTCTGGAGGCTCATTGTCATAATTATACAGTGAACAGATGTTAATTGTACAGTCTAACAAGCTATTTGGTACACAGGCAGATAACTTGCAACTACTTTAAACCATTTTGTGAGTGTTTTCAGTAGTCGATAGTCCTTTTTCGACACTCTCCTAAGACATAAGCTCAAAAAGTTAAATTACACACACAATCAAAACAAATTTTGGCAGTGTTGCGGAAAATGAATATATTTTGCCTGTTTACCAAATTCCTTGTTCGACTGTAAGTACGCTTCTTGACTAATTTTCGACGTTTGAGCCCCTGAAAAAATCCCTATAGGCATTTTTTTGTTATTTTTCTTCCAAGTCTTATTGAACTTATTAATATATTGCTTTCTTTGCAATAGTGCCGTAATTTGCCTTCAAAAATCGCTGCTACAAATCAATTTCGATTACGTTTTAAGGCAGAAATGTAAGTAAAATAAAGGCCATCGCTCATTATAACAGCACCGCTCCGACACAGCAAATAACTTGTCATTCAAGTTAGGATTTTAAATCAAATGCATTATAGTCTATTTTACGATGGCTATACAGAATACGATGGCTATACACGTAAAATAAACTTACCCTGACCTAACCTGATTCCGCTGAACACCATTGTTCAAGTAATATCATTCACTATCTCATAAATAGGCCTCTATTGCCACCAAAACCTCCAAAGCTCTTGTACAATCATTAGGATTACTGTCCAGAATAAGTCTGCGGTCTGTACGCAGCCAATCAACTATGTTAACAATCTCTATGAGCTGAAACAAATCGTCCTCATAGCTCAGTGCAAACGACCCCTTACCTTTACCTTTTATGATGCGTTTTACGCTACGCCAAGACATATCCTCTACTCGTTTAGAAGTTAACTATAGTTTAACTGTATGGATGTTATTTTTACAATGTTGTGAACGGAGTTTTCTACTGTAATTGGGTTTTAAGTAATTGTAAAGGATGTCCAGCGGGGTAATTGCGTTACATACTAACAATTGCAATGTCTTTGATTTTGACAATTCGACAGCATTCATTGCGTTATTTTCAATGTCGAGTAGACGATTTTTTCAAATGTATGAAGCAATGGATTAGGAATTTATTTCAAAATCCTTCAGATTGTGAAAGAAAATGTGTTATGAAATTAGGGTGTTGGCTTGTCTAATCATTAATAGGGCGTTAAAAAAGCTTACAAACGTTATAGTACGAGTAATACTTTAACATCACATATTCCTATCTTTTATTCATTCATTTAATTTTCTTGATTGATTATTCTGGCTCAGAGAAAGTCAAATTAATGATCTGGCACACATCGACCGTTGAGTCAACACTGTTTCTGATCACGGCTTATAGCAGTTAGTTACAGCATTGAAAGCACACGTCGGGCCCTCAAGAAAGAGAGACCACACGTTAAACTATGACCACAGCAACCATAAATAAACCATCCAACCCAAAATATTTGGAAAGCATCTCTCCCGATACCACTTAATAGTCATATTATGTTAATTGAAATCTTAACCATATAAAATCACGCACGGGACACAAAACATCTTTATCATTTTTTTTCTGACAAGACGTATGGTCGTAATAAAGTATAGGGCTACCACATAATTCTATCGATAATGGTACGCCTACATATGAATTAATTAGCACGTGATGTGAAACGGGTTCTCGATACTCGATGTCGATGTCAACGGTCCGGTAAAAGAGAACGGAACTATGGCTTGGACATTTTTATGACACTGGATTAGACTCCAATGAGTCATTTCATCTCGACATGCTAGGGTGTGCTGGGCGCGCCTCTATTAGATACTTACATGTTTACCTTTACGGATTGCTGTACAGATAATGTTGTCTTGTATGTTGTGCTTGTGCTGTTAAGGGGTCAGCAGAACGGCTAGTGAATAAAAGAACAGATTATTAACAAAACGAAATATTGGCCGAGAAGGGGTTTTATTCTTAAGTTAAAATATTCTTAACCCATAATAAGATATTATTTAACCCAGCGGCTATTAAGTCTCCAGGGCGATAGAAATTAGTAGATGATTTGCCTTTAGAGTTGCCTTTTTTAGGTCGTTATCAGCTTCTTCTGTTTCATCCTTGCGATGTTCATCAACACTTCTAAGCAATTTATTCAAAGGATTAGATGACTTAGTAGAAACACCGCTAGGATGGCACAAGATAACAATACGACATGGATAATGACAAGTTGCTCTTGCATTGTGAGTTGGTGAGTTACAGTCGCTCTCCATTGGCTTTCACTGCTCGCGTGGGTTAGGCATGCACGTCCAAGCATGCATGTAAAGGCATGCATGTTCCGGATTCCATTGTACGGTTTTGATTGCTAACAAATACCTTACAGAAGATGGCACTACCAGATACTTACTTTTTACTACTTTAAAAAGTATAATATCAAAGTAAATTTTAAAAGACATCTCAACTGTAATAAGTTAAGAGCGCATGATTACTATCGGTACTATTAAGTGCACCTCCCACTGTTACAAATATATTTGAAATAGCCATAATGTTCATTGGATTGGACAAACTCTAGTTAACAAATATTCCATCGCATGGCTGACCACTATTTTGTTGACGCTGTAAAAGGCACTATTCCTTATGAATGAACTGTGAGACCGTACGCGTGTGTGACGTGTGAACACGTCACGCTATCAATGTGTGCGAGTTGGTTTTTTGTGAATGGCCGGCGATATCCGGCCCTACAATATCGACTGGCCTACAGGTTTCGTTATCATCTCTCGGACACTGTCTAAACACAACATATAAAAATTGTGTTTTATTGCATTTTACAACTCTCCCGGCCCATGAATATCGATGAGACGTATCAAATAATAGGAGTTTTGAATGAAAAAATGTCGAGTTGTATAACGTAGGTGTCAATGCGTCCACCATTTCTCTAAACAACGATTTAAGGACGGAGAGTTAAAATTTAACATAACAAAAAAGTCTGAATTGAGAGTCGAGATTTGGGATATGTTAATTCTGCTTTATTCTGGTTCGAATAACGTATTCAAGCGGCGTGGTCGGCTTGCTCGGCAAAAAACCTATAACCGAATATTTGGAATTGTGTCGACGCACTTTTACTGGTGTAAAACGAATTAACAACTGCGCCCGATTGACATGATGAATAGATCAGTTTTTGTGAGAATAATATGAGTTCATAATTCATATGTCTGGCGTATTGATTATAGTGGTGTTCTAGTTGCAATTTGACGCCTAGTTAAAAGTGGCGTAAGAGTACACGCCACACGCCAAATGGTATTATTAAATTAAAAATATTAAGTTTATTATTTCGTATTGAAACCAGTCCTACTTACAACCTGCAAAACGGAGTCCTAGTATTTCTCTTAGTCTTCTCTATAATATTTCCCAACTTTCCATAATACTGAAAGAGGAAAAAGTGAAGGTGTGCGAAGGTTGTACGTTAAACAAAACACAGCCTTCAAAAAAGGTGCATCAAGATTCTCCCGCCGAAGACCTTGTATTACCCAATAATAAACTAAATTCAAACACTAAAACAAAAACTCAAAGACAGAACAGTTGGAACAGAAACAAAAAAGCCACCCTCACCAAACGAGGACACAGTTAGAGCAAAACAGGGACTTGCCTTATCAAAATTTAAATTTGGAAAAAAGCGGGGGCTTCGTCTCATTTCAATAACCGTTATTCGCGTCCCCTCCCCCCTCACCGACGTGCCCCTCACACCCCCCTGTCCCAAGCCCGGCCGGCCGAACCGAACTATAGGTGATTGATAGCCCCAAAGAAACAATAGGCAGTCTTCGAAACAGAACCACGACGCGAATCCTAATAAACGCTTTATTTTATTTGTTCAGAATAACAAGAGTCCGATATAAATATCGATATTCGACTTAGATACGGAATTATTGACGCTGCCGTGGAGAATTTTAAAAGTGTCTTTTACATATTCACGTGAGCTTCATGATTTAGAATAAATCAACACACTTGGGTATGTAAGTGTCTATTAAAAATAGTGCGGAGAATTTTAATGGTAGACAATTGACGACATACTCTGATTATTACCATACTAATCTCCGTAAATACCTAGGAAGGAATAGACATAGTAAAGATGTTTTTAAAAGAAAAGTAAGTATATTCAACTTCATACTTTATGGCCCACAATTTTTTCTTAGGTGCTCCTCTTTACATTGGTTCATGCTAGACAAGGATTCGAAACAGACTAATTAGCATTAACAGTCAGAATGACAATGAAAACACAAATCTAATTTAGTCTAATTTGCATACGAAGAAAATAAATAATCGTATTTGGTCACTGACCTTCGTCACATCCTTATGGCATAAATCAGACTCAAAGCAAGGTTACAATTCCGTCCCAACCTAATATGATACATTTACATCAAATTATCCAAATATATGAACATGCATGGTTTCTCATAGAGGCGTTTCTCCACATTTTATTTTATAAATTCCCGACAAAATTATACATTGCAGTTTGCACAAGCTAACTGCTCAAAATCACAGTGATAGCCATGACAAAACGTCGCATCGTTGTCACGCTTAAATTACAGCGGGTGCTGTTATTAAATCCCTTACAACCGACGATATGTTCGCCGACTTTCAAAGGTATGCTATACAACAATTACACACATTTTCCCCCATATTAAGTATGGTGTAAAAACAAGTAACAAGTCGCGTCATGCGTGTCATTCGGCCCTCGCTATGATTATTCGAGCATGTCATTAGACGGCTTTTACTTGTTAGAGTGGTGCAAAATGAAAACGACATTACTAGTAAGAGAATTAACGCCAAAATCGTTTCAAATAATGTATGCGCTGGATGGTTATAATTTTGGGATGTACGGACGTGTCGAACGGAAAACGTAAGACGGTTTTGCAATGCATTCTTATTCTTGTCAATTTAACTTTCATGTTCTGGACACATTTTTTGCACAGGGAAATGGACTGGACAGCCAGTATAGGAGGAGTGTCACTTTGTACTCGTTGAGTTCTAGTTTTATTGTAAATTGGAAGCTTATGTTATTGCGCAACTAAAAAAACATAATATTTTTGAAAATTTGCTCTATATTTTTGTCTTTAAAGCTAAACAGGATCGAAATAAATATTATCTAACTACTTTAGCATAACATGTTGAACTGAATATGGTCTACCGCTATAGTCACGCATAGACAACATGAATATGTTGTCTCTGAACCCCAATGAATCTCAAAGCCCAATCATAGAAATTCTCTCAGCAACTCGCTAACATTAGCATCCGTGTGTCCCACTGCAGTCGTGGGTCGTCCATTTGCGCGAAAGCGTCTCCAACAGTAATTGCATTGCATCGCGTTAGCTTCGTCGAAGACATTAAACCTGAGGCCTATGGCCTATCGACTGTATGCCATTTTACTGTGCGTTAACCTGCTTCTGTCTGTTCCATGTGTTATTAACATATTGTCATGTTTAATGTGGTTTATGAGATGAGGTGTCAACTTCGGATCTACATTGTGTTGAATCTTCAATCTGTCTTTTACTTTTATTGCACACGGCTTTTCCATTTCAGTTGACATTGGCTGAATTGTCGATATCGAAATTGCTTGCCATATAAATAAAATAATAGAATAGAGGTGTCCACATTATTCGTTGGTATTCATTCAGGCGATTATTTAATTTTGGTATCTAGTATTGTGATAATGTGGTTAAATAATGGTACATGTGTGTGTGTCAAACTAATTTATGTATGTTAATTTTAATGGGTTATAAAATATAAATTGCTGTGTCGTAAAATTTTGTAGCAGCGAATTTGATTAAAAGCTTATTGTTGATAGATAACAAATAACTTTGTTTTTGGTGTGTTGTCATATCTCAAACGACAGTTTCTTTATTAACCTTTGTTTGGTTATAAAATTTTGCAATTTCGTACATCTCAATTTGAATATTATTAGTCGCAAATTTAATCGTCCATAAAACAAAACGACTAAATCTGTGAACGTTAAAACCCGAGACACAATCGGAGCTAGCACATTTAATATTGATATTGTATTAATGTGTTTTGAGGAGACAATTAAAATACTTATGTTAATAGCCCCACAGAGGACCAACGCTCTCAGTGTGAGACCGGTCGGACGTGATCCTTTTACAGATAACCAAATAATCAATTAATCAAAACAATATAAATGGTTCTCGATGACTTTCACGTCAACACAAAAGCTTGATTCCCTGCGTTTTATTGTTTGAATTGTTTTAATGATTCTGATTATTTTATCTTTATCTGTCAAATAGGAATTTGGTTAGTGTGGCTACATCTAAATTGACTGTGTTATCTGAAGAGATACACATTATCTATATTGACATACTGTGAATATATACATTTGGGAATTATTTAAATATATTAGATACAACTAACATAAGTATATAGATATAGATACAACTTAAGTTCAAATTATTAGAAAAGGACACACTTAGCACGTGTATTTGTAGAAATCTTTATGTTAAATTCTGTACAGTATTAGCCCACTGCTGTCCATCATAAATAATAGTAAATAATAGTAATAATCAATGGCTTTCATTTTGACAGTTCAACAACATTCATCGCGTTATTTAAGTACGTTGTTGAGCAGACTATTTTTCTAACATAAAGAAGCAATGGATTGATTATTGATAGTGTGACGTAATTAGGGTACCCATTTTAATACATGATTAAAGTCAACAAAACAGAATAACAAAACACAATCACACAAACAAAACAAAACTCCAAATTACAAACATTACTTGTTTAATAACAACGAAAATCATTCTAATATTGTAAGTACACGAAATTGATGTTAATCAACTTTAATCATTGCTAGCTGTATCTCAAATTGAGCTTTTTTAGCCGCCATTATTGTAATAGGCCGGTCAGTGTACAAACAAAAATTATGTGAAGGTAATTAAAGAAAGGGGTTGATAATAGCCTGATAATAGCCTGATAATTTGGCTCGGGCAATTTTCTAGTATTATAACAATGGGTGTTTCGTATCCAGATTGCTCTGATGGATAACTTGAGGCGGTTTTAATATCATATTAATTTGGTAAACGAGGTGCAATTATGATACAAAATTGTTTTGGTATAAGTGTGATTGAGGTAACACGGGTTTGAGACAGAAGAATGTTTAGTATAGAGATTGGAAGGGTTTGTCATTAATGTGAACATATGTCTTAGGATTTGATTCCCATCATCAGATCACGGTAAAAAAACATCGATTAGGTACTTATATTATTTCCATACTCAGAACATTAAACTATTAAAGAAGATCTTTCCTCTGATCTGATGCAGCTAGCATAAATGTATTAGGGGTGAACTACACTTTTGCAGTAATAAAAAAATAAAATACAAACCATATCCAAAAATTCGCCACTCAACTTTTTTAACGACAAAAATAATAAAATTAATTCATAATATCGTCAAACAATTAGCGCTCGGTCGAAGGCTTTTAAACAAAGAGAACAGAGGGTCAGAGGGTGACACTGGCAATTTCATTTGCCCCCAATTAGCTGGTTCCAAAATTGAATTTTCTGACAATATTACCCGGGTATCCGGATACGGGCCGATTTCCACAGCCTCCGAGAGAAAAGGACAGAAGATTGAGTAAAAGAGATGGTGCTACAGCAACAGGTGGCGTTTTGCAGCAATTAAAACTGGGTTTTAATTACTGGGGGAGATTATTAGCAAATCTCGCCAAACGACGGGGCTTTTCAGTGGAATGTAAACCACTTGAAAACTAGGGGAGCGAAGCTTTGCCTTTCAAGTTAGCTGTTTGGGCTATAATTAGCAATGACTTCGGAATTAAAATCAGATAACGAACGTAATCGTATAGCGATTAGCATTTATTAAAACCATTATGCTTTTGAATTGATAATTTGGTGCAAATGTGTCGTTTATGTTGATTAATAATGGATCCTGTTGATCAAGAATTTCAAAATTTACTGTTTTAAAGAAATACCGTCTTTATTACTTAGACTTAATGGTTTTAATAGGATAATTATATTACCAAGTTCATGTCATGTGGACATTAAAATTTCACTCATGTGCTAAGTCAAGAACTAATTTATTTTTATTGGTTTTCAAATGCATAATGATGTCATCATCTGCAGACTAAAAGGTGTTCCAAAGTGCATTCAATAACTTTACGTGGGTATCTTGGAAATTAATCAATTACTTTACGAGTTAAAGAACTTTATACTACCATTATTACGTATTTAGTAAAGCAAACAAAGTAAGTACCAACATTATATCAATACAAATGCAGTGATGGCAATACATTGGCTTATTTATTTTCTTTTTATTCATGTATTAGAAGAGAAGACACATAGTAAGATAGCTTCAGGCTGTAAACAATTACAAATATCAATAGTTTTGGATTATTCCACTTTGCCCCACCAGTGGGTCAAAGTGAAAAATATTACTGCTGCCATCACAGTTTGCAGGTAGAGAAAATTATCAATACACGGTGGGGGAAGAAAAATAATGCTAGGATTGCCATTTTGCCCTACCAATTTTTCCCACTAATGGGACAAAGTGGAGTGTTCACAATTTAAGCGTACACTGTGTCCCACTAAACGCATGAGCTATGTGTTCACTACTGTCACTGTTTGAATTAGGTGCATTCAATTAAAAAATTATACATTTTAATTACCTAAATAAATATCAATTACGGGGACAATGGCCGCCAAAATTGTGAACATTCCACTTTGTCCCACTGGTGGGACAGATTGGTATGGCAAATTGGAATAATCCTACATTTTGCATTATTTTCCTTCCCCACACCGTGCATTGATAATTTTCTCTACCTGCCAACTGTGATGGCATTAGTAATATTGACTTAGTCCAAGGTTACTAGCGCAATTTGTAAATATTTTATCTGTCCTTACTGAAGTTGAAGTAAACGCCTGTTCCATGTATTTCTTGCTATAAATTGAATAAGCCTATCGTTGTCCTCTGCTGAATATAGGATCTTCGTTACCTTGTATAGGTACCAACTATTATATTTTTTTATAAAGTAGCTCTTCTCAACCATTCCGAGAAGATGCGTTAAAGGTGTCAAACAAATAGAATCATTAATAACTAAGATTCTAATAACGAATGACACGAGAACACCAAAGTTTTCACACACCGTTAGGCATTGTTTTTTCTAGGTCACTAAGTAGGCAATATCTTAGACATAAGACAAATAAATCTGCCTATACACCCACATTCAACTTCAGAAGCCTTAACAGATAAATAAACCAAAAAAACTCAAGTTACTCGATCTAAAAATCATATAAACAGTTATATGAAGAAGCCTCGTATTATGATATCCTTTCGTAAATACCGCTACTGCTTCTCGATGCTTATTTCATACTTAGCTTTCTTGAAATGTCTGCATTTCCTTATGAAAAGACTCCCAGGGGTGTGAGGTGGTTTTTAAAGGAGCTCGGTGGTAGGGGGCTGTGTTTGTGTGTGCGTAGCCTTTAGCATGTGTGACTACTCATCTATATGTGTTAATGCGTTTTCTTTTTACCAATTTTTCGGGTGACCATTGTTTCTTGACGGTGAGGATTTTGCATGAATTGAATATAACGGTTTTTAGAATGGAGTGCTTTCGTTTGGTGGGTTCTCTTATATGTATGTCTTTCAGATACAGCCTTCCATACTTTTAATGAGTGGTTTAATTTAATAAAACGGATACTTTGTATGAGAAATTTTCCATATTCATCTCAACTGCAGCATTTTCAACATCAATTTTTTATTCTTGTTGTATTAGCAGGTAATATTCTACATTCATGGCTGTCATTGAACTATGGCGGCATCATTGCTGCATCTGTTTAAACTGGAAGTTGATCCCAACATAGTTGGAAAAAGGCTAGGCAGCTGATAATGATGCTGTCATTGAACCTTTTATTTAACATAAGGTTATTTCCCCCTTGAGATCTTTAAAAACAAACCAAAGAAGCCCCAGGCCTACTTTGATCACATCCAAAAACCGCACCAACTCATAGTCACCGCACACGTCTTCGCTCAGTCCATACGAGCGTGCATATTATTACCCACACACACAAACACACACACACATTGTCGTGTGAGTCACTCCGCTATTCACGATTTTCGCATCGATGGTGTTAGTATTGATTTCGTATTGTCGTTAGCTTGCGACATGTAAAAAGAAAAGGGGTCTTGTGGGCCGTACACACTTGATCGCTGCTTCCGCGTAAGGTGTTACCTTCAATGGTGTAATGAAATATAGGTTTTGTGCTCTTGTGAATGGAAAATTTTTGCAAGGTTATGTTAATATGTTGGTATGAATTTGATTACATCGGAATAAGTGTTTTTGTGTTGTGTATTTTGAACTGAATCGTCAGTGGCATTGACATTACAATTTTCATGAAATTCTTGCAACAGATTGACATTTCGTTGCCGTCAAAATATTTGTTTATTCACAAGCTGAAAATTAATAAAATCTGCTATGATCAGGGAAACTAGACGTAGGGTGTCGGTTTTTTAGCAAATTGACACCCTTTATGTCGATTTGCCGTATTGTACCCATTTCATACAACTAACAAAGACTGACAGTCTGTAAAGTGTAAAGTAAAACAAGGTAAAGTCAGGAAAATCGTATACATAAATCACAATTTGTTTATATAGAATACGGACAATTTTAGTTGGTAGTCAATTTGCTAAACAATTCATTTTCCTAACTTTACCTTTTTTTTTTACATAACCTTTTTCAAGTTGCTTATAGTAAAGTATGCGTACTTAATACTATTCCCCAAGTAACTTATCTTTATGATCTCAGGCATTAGTTCCTAAAATTTTCATCTTTACACACACACAAAAATATGCACACTCATATAAATGCTCCATCGTATGTGTAAACTCCATTACAAAGAAAAAGGGTCTCAAACACGAGCCACCATTAGAAAAATGTCGCGATAGGATGTTCAATCATTTCGGTACCAATAAGGGGCGCTATCGATTTTGGCGAAAATGTCAAGCGATATCGAATATCGCTAGCGAATAACGCGTGGGGTTTAAAGTTTTCTTTGTAATATTTATTATCTCGGGTTTGTCTGTAAGGGTGGATATCAATGTTATTATGTGACAAGAAACTATGTCTATGCGGTTCAACACAATTTTGGTTCATCTTTCAAAGGTGGAAACTTTTCATAACAAATCAAAATGTTTTAGTAGTAGGTATACCTACCTATGTAATAATTCTTACATAATAATATATTTGAGCACTTAGTGAGGTGTAGTTTGAGTGTAAATGTGAGCGGAGGTGTACCTATTTTAGGCATGCTTCACTGTATTGTTCGCAGTGCTGTCTTTGTTTTTTATTAGGGTTCCGTACCCAAAGGGTAAAAAGAGACCCTATTACTAAGACTCCGCTGTCTGTCTGTCTGTCTGTCTGTCTGTCCAGGCTGTATATCCGCGTTAGACAGCTTACCGTGATAGTTAGACAGTTGAAGTTTTCACAGATGACGTATTTCTGTTGCCGCTTTAACAACAAATACTAAAAAACAGAATAAAAAAATATATAAGCGGGCTTCATACAACAGACATGATTTTTTTATAGATAATAGTACGGAATCCTTCGTGCGCGAGTCCGACTCGCACTTGGCTGGTTTTTATTTGGTATGAGGTCTTTTTGAACTAATGACCTACTAAAATCACCGAAGTGATATCAAATGATGCTCATGCTACTAAATAAATGTAACTTTTTCTGATTCAAGCTTCTTGACACATCACCATACCAACATCTTCTATACAAATCATAAATAATTGTGAAATTGGTCTTATAAATATGTAAATTTTCTTCACGCTCGTGCCGTTTTGGTGTCAGCACAATAGTAGCTGACGGCACGCGTGAAAGACAGAATAGAAATCCTATATCTATACAGTAAAGATCTGTCTATATTTTCCCCTCTCAGATACTTATACCTGCCTTGTTTGAATTTACATAAATATAATACTAAACTATTTATATTTCAATAATGTAAAATATAATAATGTCAATGATGTACTGAGCTTGATATATCGTGTAATAATATAGGTTTTTGTTAAAGATACGTTCTGGAAATTTCACTGAAATATTATAGCTAGATAAATATGAAACTATCGGAGATATTTTTCAATCATAATGAGTTCATGATTCCTGGAAAATGTGACTATTCTCGAATGTTTAGTTCTTTTTGTATTTTTGCAAATTAACCCACATTTTTGACTTCAAACAGGTTCCATAAAAGGCCTATTATAGACAAAATTACATCACTACAATCTTGTTCCCTAATTTAGAGACTTGATAGTCTAAATACGATAATTTCCGTACGTAAAAATTCGAATAAAATATTTTTTTGTTACAGGTAACCCACTTTGATATTCATCGCAAGGAAATCCCCACAAAATTAAGAGGTAAACGCACAACAACCAACCTGTAGGAATTTAACAATCAAAATACTAACCGTAAAACAATTCAGTGTTATTTTAGTGGCATTTGAAACATAAAAATACCTTGTAAAAGTAGTTCGCCTATCCGCTAAGAGATGGCGTTGGCGGTCGAAGCGGTTCGTTCGTTCGTTCGAGGTTTTATTTTCTTTAGCCACGTACGATACTAGCGCTTCACACATGTGTTAGGGGAATTTTCTCAGCTTTTCTTCAAGTGGGAAATAGTAGGGTTGTTTTCGGACGTTTTAGTACGCCATTGGTCGTATAGGGGGCGGTGTGCGTATGTTTTCAGTTGACCGTTGACCATTGGATTCGGTTATGTTTAGTGTTATTTCACATTGATTTGTTTAGTGACGGTTTCAGTATATTTAAAATGTTGTGGTATTTTAATCGGGCTGAACGTTTATTGCAAACGTAATAATTGTGAGTGTTAAAATAAGAAACTCAATGTTTTGCTTGGAAAAAGTTTAAAAATGTCTGCGTAATTTAAGTAGCTACCATTTAAAGCTACCATTTACTAGGTACGTCTTTCATTGACTTGAATGTGCCCTGGCGGCTGAAAGCATGTCATGCTCACTTTAATGTCTCGCTGGTGGTGGCGTGTGTGTTGGATCATTAAGTTCCCTTCAAAATGGTTGAGCTGAATGGTGCTGATCCATGCGTCATGTTCGTGAACGGGCGCCATCAGTAGGGACTGGTCATCTCTTAGCTGCCACGGCTTATTTTGATTTATTTTAATTTTTGAATTGTTTTGTATCGTTTTATCTTTTATTTACGGACTCTTTTAACCTGCACGTTTTTCTACATTGTACTCACATGTATGATTCCAACATGAATGATGTAAACAACATATTGTAACAATATTCTGATTTAAAAGAGTGTCCGTGGAGTTTCTTGCCCGTTCTTCTCCATAGGAACCTACTACGCTTTGGAATGGGCATCTAGCTTCATATTTTCTGACTGACCGACCCTTTGACAATTCAAAAGTGCCTGTAATTGGTTTATTTGAAATAAATGCTTTGAGTTTGAGTTTGAGTTTGAGTAGGTAGGGACTTATTCATTTTTACAATTACAAACAATTTTTGCATAGTTTTTTTTATTCTGACTAAATCTTTGTATCCGGATTACTTACTTCTACTACTTATATTTACTCTTATTTTGGACCACATGTTGCACATAACGCAATTTTCTGTATGTGTTTGTGTAGATATGAGTTTCGTCTTCAGAAACTTTATTTTCCGACTACCTATTGAACCCAATTTGAATAAAAACACGTAACCAAGAAGTAAATAAAGTTCCTATGTAGGAAGAGTCACTATGAATTCTCAAGTAGATAGTTACACTACCTACTTACATACCTAACCATAATTTTACGTTCAACTCAACTGTTCCTTTCACGACCGTAAACCACACATCTCGGTACAAAAAGCTCATTTTTAGGCATGGGGCATTTCTTCAACCCTTAAACTGAATAAACTGTTAAATAAGTTACCTTAAAGTCACGTGGTTCGCCTACTTCAGGACCAAACACCTGTTTGTGTCAGAAGTCAGTAGTGATTAGGGGCGCTAACAACGGAAAATTACTTAACCCTTCAAATAAAGAGTCCAGTCCACGTGAACAAGAAGTAAACAAGTGCGTAGCATCACATGTAGGAAAGAGTCACGGTTACGTCAGTGGGCACAGTTCACAATACCAAGGTCAGGGGTTGGCCGCGCGGGTCAACGCCCGCACCGCTTTGTGACTGAATCGCCGAGAGGTCATGCCACGATTGTATACACTGCCTTTTTTCGTACATTCCCAATAATAATTCGATTTGTAAAAAAAAGTCCAAGAAATGAGGTTTTGATTTTTTCGAGAAAGAGACGGTTAGATTGGGAGGATTAATAGATTTCATGTTGAAAAAAACTGAGGTTTGAAAATGGAATACGAATTTGCGCCTTAAACCGAACTCTGGATATGTACGTTAACGAAAGCCTGAAACCAAGTGGCCATTATCGCTTTTTTTAACTATTCTGTAATCGTTATATATGTAAACATAACGATTTTGACGACATGGAACTCAAATAAAGATTGTAAAATTCAAGGTCAAAGTCACACCTGTTACAGAAGATAGATTCATGCATATTCTGCAAATAAAACGAATAAAATTTTATGCTATGTTTCTCTAGTGTTTTTTTGTTAAAACTTTATACTCTAAAACATTTGAAGCCATTATCAGTCGCCTTTTTCTTAAAATGACAACAGGCAAGACTCCTGCGGGATAATTGCATAACACGCTTACTTATAGTAGCAATGGCTTTCATTTTGACAGTTCAACAACATTCATTGCGGTAATTACGATATTGAGCAGACAAATTTTTCGAACATGAAGCAATGGATTAGCACTATTCTTCAAAGTCATTCAGATTTTGATTGAAAGGGTGTAACGTAATTAGGGTTCTGGTTACCTAGCTGGAGTCTTGGATTTAGAGGGTGTTCAAAAACGATACAATTTTTGTTTATTGATCCTTCAATTGCCTTTGCTAAGCACTCATCCTTAAAGACAGCATACGAGATACCTCCGAGATCCCTCTTAATATTTTTCTCACTTCTCATCTATATGAGAAGTGAGAAAAATATTAAGAGGGATATTCACTATTGAATAAATACCTATCTTTCAAAGAGTATTAAACCACTATAGTCATTGCTATCTTTTATGCTCTAAGGGTACACCTATTTACTTATAAAATAACGTAAAAATAAGCAAACGTAACCCGATTAAATGATAGATTTTATAAAGTCTACAAACATCATAAATATCCTTGACGGATTGTTAAGTTCACGAAAAATAAGTAACATATAAATGGGACAAAAAATTATTCGAAATTATATTGTTAGCACCTGAGGAATTCTGTTACAACATAAATAAATTATATTTCATGAACAAGATTAACTAAGAAAAAGATAAAATAATTATCTACACAATCTACGATTAAATGCTGGTGTGACTACGAGTCCGCACCCTCAATGTCACCTCCATATGACAGATACCCAAGTCATTCGGATTCATTTGTTTATAAGGCGCTTGCTCTTACTTTGACAAGATCTTCCTCCTCTATTTATTTTCTATTATTCCAGCCACTATGTCCTCTGCTTTTTTTGCTACCGTATCCTCAGGAAAAGTTGACAATTCTGAAAATCATTGATAATATCAAACCATTTATCTAGTCTCTAGAGTCTCTAGCCTGACATACCGCAACTGCTTTTGTTAAGAAGTCTCGAGTCAATCTTGCAGTGTCCTACACGTTATCTACCTATGTTAAGTAATATTTTACGTAGCGAGACTATAAACCTCGGTTTCTCGACCTTTGCTCAGCTCAATGAATCCTACTATTGCACGATTCACCACTACTTACCCAGCATTGTAAAGATCAATCTTCTCGAATTCCACTTTCAAAGGTTAATTGTTTCTATAATTTCTTAAACTGCCTATAGCTTCATACTCACTTCCCTCAGACGCGTCGACACGAACTTACTTATACTAGGCCAGAAAGGAATGGTTGGAAGTAAGGCTTTATTATATCAACCACGAAAGAACCCGAGGTGACATCTTCACCACAAACCGAATTGGCAATTGTCTGTCCTATACTCCGCACTGCCCTTATCCACTCCGGCGCACCACAGTCCACAATAATATCCTAATTTAAAATAGCACAACCTACCACAGTATACAAATAGTGGCAGGTAGCGGTGGACACATTTTTTGCATGCGCGTACGCCGTGGGTGGCAGCCACAACGTGGGGGAATTTATTTATAGCTACCGACATGTCACAACTGGACATATACGCTTTTTATTGTTTTTTTCACATAAATTTTCGATATGTCCTGTTTATTGCAACTATGTTGTAAGTATGTGAAAATGGGATCGTTGATGAGGCGTAGACATATCCCTTACTTTGTTTTAAGTTACGCGTTTTTTAAAGGCTTTCGAACAAGTAGGCTTTGTTATACCTGAATATAATTATGTACATAAGGATATTAGATGTTATTGAATGTTGTCATAGAAAGTGATGAGGAAAATGTCGTGAGGAAAGTTTTGAGTATGAATGTGGATGGCTTTAAGAGTAGGGGAAGAACAAAGAAACGATGGATGGAATGTGTGTAAGATAATATGGCTAGAAAGGGGGTGACTACCGAGATGGCGACTAATAGAGAAGTATGGAAGAAAAAGAGATGTTCCGCCGAGCCCAAATAAATTAAGATAAGGGAGGAGAATGATGATGATTATTAAAGCTCTAATGAAAGCCGATATAGAGGCTGATAGCCTATCTTTCTTTCTATTTAGCCCAGCAGTGCGAACTGCTGAGCCAAGGCCATTCCTTTCCTTTTCCTTTCCCGTTCCCACACACGTTTGTCCTCTGCTATTACTCGCCAGTCCCCTCAATAGGAGCCAAGTACATCCCTCCATCTTCGTCTTAGAGTCTTTTTCCTATTCATATATTATTATTATAAACACAAAATGTTACTACCTTCTCTAAAGCTCTGACGATTTGAAACAGCGAAACTGGTCTACATATTTCAAAAGTGTCTGTAAGCGACATATTCGTAGTAAAAACTTCGTACATTGAACATCGCTTATTTACCGATATGTATCAACTAGAATAAATATTTTTTACAACTTCATGATGAGCAGCTGGATAACCATGTTGTTTTTGTTGGCTCATGTTTGTGAAACAAGATGGTATTGGTAACTAAGAACAAGCGTATATACCTACGCGTAGAGCAGCCATGTTTTTCGGTTTAATTATCTGTAAAAGATGTAAAACTGTATAATGACGTGGTTAAAAGGGAAGATAAGGTAAGGTAAATTAAAAGAGTAACCATGGAGTTTCTTGCCGGCTCTTCTCCATGGAAACGACCAATTAGAACCGTGCACCTAGCTTCTGACGTTTCATAAGTGCCCATGTAGGTTTATGTGAAATAAAATATTTTGATTTTGATTTTGATTCTGAAGGGAAAAAAATAAAAATATTTTACTACTTGGCAACTCGTTCGGCGCAAATATTTTAGGTATGAAACAAACATTTGTTTGGTCTACAGACAAACAATTATCTGTAGACCAAACAAATATTTGTGCTTCTAAAATGGTAAAGGATAAGTTTTCGTAGTATGTCATTTGTACCATATTGTCTGAAAAAGGCGTTAGTTAAAAATAGTTCTAGAATGATAATGGCTTTAATCACATTATATTATAAAATATCAATGAATTAAAATGTCTTGTACGGTTAGGTATCTATTATAGTTTGGCATTTCCGTCACTGACTACAAAAACTAGTCCAGTGAGATAAAAAAAAAACATATCATTACTATTGATGTTTAGATGATTTATTTGACATTGAATTAGATATTTATCTTGAAGATACGTTATTTGAATTGGATATATGTTTCCCAGATAGAGACAGCTGACGTGACCACTAGGCTTTTTAACTACCTAATAGTTGATCGGGAAGCAGTGAGTCATAATGACTTTGTCTTAGGAAAGGGTCTTCCTTTACTAACGAAAACACCATTAAAACAACCATTGCTACTTAATAATTGACCAGTCAAGCATGCTAAAGACCATGCTATGGCGGGCACAGCAGAAGAGGAATCTCTATGACACTGGAGGTATAGATAAATCCATTAGGTATAGACTGTTTAGTAATAGGTTAGTAAGTCACGAGTGAATGCTTTTTGTAAGTAAGGGAGTTGACCGCATTATCGCATAACATCAGATGAGTTTCGCTGAGATAATGGTCAAATGTAGATAAAAAACACCGAAGAAAACCCTAGAATATGATGAGAAAAAAGATTATGAATGTTATTTTAATTCCAAATGGTATCCGCACGTGAACTGAAAAAAAATGTTTTATTAAAACATCTGCATAAATTGTCTAGTTTAAAAAATCAAATCAAATCAAATCATTTATTTGCTTGAATACAGACGATCTTTAGACCATATCCTACCTTAATAGGTGTGCAAATATCTATTACAATCAAAAGAAAAAATAAATCTAACATATAATATATTTTAAACGTAAAATCCGTCCATGTCGGTCTGTAGTATCTCTTAGTTGCTTGACAGATGACTTATTTGTGATTATCTTGAATTTCAGCGAACATGTGGAGCGGTTTTTGAGCATAACTAAATAATTTTAGTGTTCCTATGGCCTTAAAATTAAAAATTTTAACTTAAAATGTAGCGGTTTTTATGTCCTTGTAATCCATGACATATGATGTCTTTGAGTGGGATTAGAATGTACTTGTCTCTTGTGATAGGCAGAGTTCAGTAGTTGGCTGCTATTGCAGTTACAGTACAATGTTGTGTAAATACCATAAAAAAAACTCATCTATATTTAGCTATACCTACGTCTGACCAATCTTTAGCGGGCCCTAGAGGATCATGTGGTATGACATGCGTTACGTGTTGTCATGCGTAGTTTGCATGTCATGCAAACTACGTTCTGGCAGTTGATTGAAAATTTCAAAGAATTTCGTGAAATATAAGGTCCCTACCTAACTACCTATAAAATTGGTGTTTTGTATGGGGAATTTTAAAGAAGTTGCATTTTTCATACTAACGTTTTCTTAATTTATAAAACAACCATGAACACTACTGCTTTAAAACTTTCATGCACTACTGTTTAAAAACTAAGATAACGTATGCCACTTAGATTAAGCGACATAAATAAGATTTGGCTAAGTTAAAAAAAAAAATGTGGTAATTTCTGCTAACAAAGTGAGGAGTACTTAATTTTTAAGTTATTTTTTATGTTAAGAAAACTATAAGTAATAAGGTTTTTTTTACTATAGGTAGTTATGTAGTCTATGATGGTCATTATTCGATATAATACCAAACAATTGACGAATATTTTAAATCATAGAATTGACGAGGTTCTCTATTAGTGAGAAAAAAACGCCAATTTCATAGGTGGAGACCCAATATCATGCTGCAAGATGGACCCTCATGCAGGGTCCTTCATGCAGCATGATAATTCACGTAACAATTGCATGTCATGCCGCATGATCGTCTAGGGACCGCTTTAGACAATATATAGGAAGCTAAGTTCTTACGGGCTATCTTTTGCTACTATGATATTGAAAAGCTCTCTTATTAGTCCATTTTGTATAAAAGAGGTTTGAATATAAACCTCCTTGCTAGCCTTTCATGCCAACCAAGATACTGGTCCGTCACGCTTCTAAGTGAGTCAGTTACCGCCATCTGTCGTTAGAATTCATATTAGATTGCCGTTAGGGGAATTATTATGTGTTCCCGCGTAAACTCTTTTATACTTTCGTCATCATTTTATTGATTATTTTGTTTATTTATTTATTTTTTGGGTTCTCTCCTTTTTTTTCAAATCCTCATTATTGGAAATATTGCAGCAGTTTTAAATACAGGCGATGTAGGTTTGTGTTGTAGTGCAAGTGCCCAAATTTTACATTGTTTGCACAAGCTTACCTAAGTGGGGGCTTAGGTAGGTTATGTCAGCAAGAAGTTAACAGTCTTGGGAGTACTTTTTGTTCAGATTTAAAACGCTATAAGAGAACTGAACATTGAATTATAATAGTATGAGTATAAGCAACGTTTTTAAGGTCGCCCTTCACCATCACTTGGGCGTTAAATAGCCCACTTCCGTCCTTTAGTTGTATTGGGCTATAATCATTTGGAAATATACAACTTTCTTTCTTCTCGTTCCCTTGTAAATTATCAATTTTTAGTTCTTCTTGTTCATGTTTTTACGAGAAATGATTAACGTTGTTTCGTCATGTGTCTTTCTGCTTCTAAGTCGTGGCGATGGCATGACAGTGAATTATTTTTTTTTTATCCATAACTTCGCCACTCCACCGCATCGTCTGTCGGTGGCAGCGCAGAGGTCGGTATGGCTGCATTTTTTGGGGCACAGAAGGCACTTCCGAGTTTCCGAGATCCCCACTTTACGGGGTTATACGTATTGCTTGTCATTGAAGGCAGCTTAGTGAAAAGACGAAAGAAATAAAGAAAAAACGTTTATTTACGCTAAACATGACGCAAAGAAAGAACACAAATACAAATAAGAACAAGTTGGAGGAAAATATGCGTCACATTCACGTAAAACGGCCATCGCTGAGCATAATGCTGCGATCCTATGCGAGATAGAGCTGGTTTCAGTAACAGCGGACGTTGGCGGTGATGACAGGTTTCCCTGTTTGTGCTATTCAATCAATCTGCGTAGCCTTTTCCTATGTTGGCTCAATTGGGTAAGTCCTTATTTTTCATGGGGTCCTGGGTCCATGTCCGGACACACTGTATATAATATAACACGTTTTTAGTGCATTGGACTAATTGACTTACTTTCTACAGGAAACCACATGTCCCCTTTTACCTACTACGAAGAAATAATTAAAAAAACAAATAACATTATAAAAATAACGCAGTCAATGAATAATAAACATTTGGCAGGTGTTATGGTATGCCCCTTATGTTTTTGTTAATGGAAGTGTCTATGGTACGCATACCAATGACTTGGCTACTGGATAGTAATAGCGTCTACATTTACATAGGTAGGTACCTAATAACTTAATAAGAAAGGGTTTGGAAATATTTTTGAGGCTTTAAAAATTAAAAATATATAAAAATACACATACATAACATCACGCTTGTAATCCTCGACGAGTTAGGCAGAGGTGTACAGTCACGGACTTTAATTGATGAACCACCTTCAAACTTTTCAATTTTGCAGTTTCATACATTCACGAGATTACACGATTAAACACGAACACAAATCGCAAGCTCGTAAACAAGATGACAAATAAATTACTTTTAATCGGAAATATCCATAGAGGTTGACTAATAAGTTCTCAATGATAAAAATAAATACAATGTTGCATTAAGTTTATCCAATCTATTTGATACCGACCTCCTTTGAATCATAGCTCATTAACTCGATAATTATGAAAACATAACTGAAGACAGTGATAGTTGAAATATCAAGATGACAAATAAATTACTTTTAATCGGAAATACTCTTATCCATAGAGGTTGACTAATAAGTTCTTAGTAATAAAAATAAATACAATGTTGCATTAAGTTTATCCAATCTATTTGATACTGACCTCCTTTGAATCATAGCTCATTAACTCAATAATTCTGAAAACTTAACTGAAGACAGTGACAGTTGAAATATCGATGTCAGAGAATTTCTCCGTACGCTAACGTTACTATCGCAACAGTAACCTAGCAATAATTATTTATCGATGCTGGGTTACTGTTGCTAGACCTGCAATTGGTTGACTTTGAGTAGTCACTCTGCTGTCAAGTTTGTAGTTCTGGCTCTCAGGTTAGCCAACCGGTATGAAATATAATTATCTTCTTCTAATAGGAAGACATATGACTTTGAGTGTCGGGAACCGAATAAACCCGATTTGCATTAGGTACACGGCTAAAATACGAACAGTGCCAGGTGGCTCATCAATTAAAGTCCGTGACTGTACATTTAGTACACCGACATTTCGCCAGTTATGTTTAAGACCCATGTAATAGGGAGTTATTGCCATCAATTGAGAAATTGCAGATGGAAGAACCCAATAACATTTTTCCCGACCTGGGAATTGAACCAGCTCAAAAGTAGCGATTGCGACCACTAGACCAACGATACATAACGATATCCATACCTAGATAGCTACTAATGTTAGGTAAAAATGCGAAAATAGTTCTGTCTGTCTGTAAGTATGTCTAACGTTTTCACGCCTAAACCCCTGAACCTGATCGTTATGAAATTAACTAAATATTTAGTATTTTTTTATTAATTTATGTTGGAATAAATCAATCTGCCTAGCCTTTTCCCGACTATGTTGGGGTCGGCTTCCAGTCTAACCGGATGCAGCTGAATACCTGTATTTTACATGGAGCAACTCCGACTGCCTATCGGACCTCCACAATCCACTAACTGGGTAATATGATACTCCTTGGTAAGACTGGTTGTCAGACTTTCGGGCTTCCGACGACCCGTCACGACTGTCAAAGATCCACGAATGGCAGCCGAGACCAACAACGGTATGTAAGGATGGTCACCAATCCGCGGACCAACCCCGGCAAGCGGCAAGCGTAGCTTAACCTGATGGATCGACCCGTGCGACTTTATTACTTAGCCACGAGCTACTAAATTTATGTTGGAATAAGAGCATAAATAATAAGTACTTAGGTACCTAAAACGACCCACTTTCGCAAAATGTAGAAATTAAATAGGACCTACTTATTCTTAGAATGTTTAATTATTTAGGTATCGTTACATAAGTACAAGGAATTTTTATTAGGTAAATTACCTACCATATTTAAAAAAAAATAAGCTAACCTAGAGTTTTACTAATTTACAACTTTTTTTCTTACCTACTTAAAATAATTAAATTCTTGGAAATAATTGATATATATTAATTCGAATAGTACCTTTAATACCTACCGGTACTTTACGTATTAATTGAATTATTATCTGCTGGGGAGTTTGTTGCGCCACTTCTTCCCAGCTAAAGCACTAGGAAGTGGTGAAGGGTGGGCGTTTTTGGGGACTGTCTTATGTATTTTTGACGTTCGAAAAGTGCTGATTCTCAGCCTAGTTTGAATACCCACATAAATGACTTTTGATTTTTATTTATGATTAGGTACCTAAATATCATAGGAAATTGGTGTTAGGTACTTAAACGTAACTAGATAATTCAATAAAATTAAAATTAAAATTTGAAATAAAATTACACGCTATTTTAAAAGTTTAAAATTGAATCTGTTTAAAATTGTATGAAACAATTGTGCATCCGTTTACAACCGCTAAAATTGTATGAATTTTGTTATTTATAACAAAATGCTTAGGTAGGAGGTACCTATGCTTTTTGATCTAGGGATTTTTATTCTTTTGTTTCAGAAGGATTATCATTTCAAATTTATTATTTGGTTTAATAATGAATACGAAATGCTTATTATGGATTTTTTGAATTATCGTTTTATAATAATTGGTTTTTGAATTTGCATTAGGTGCTTTGTAATTATAATAACTTTTAATTATGTAAGTAGTTGTCTACCTACATATGGGTACCTAAATCTAAATGTCAAACACATGAATTATAATTTTACATTAATTGCACCTAATTCTTTATCCTTAAATGTCCCTATAAGTATCAATAAAATTATATAGGAAGGACTATTAAAATTAAGGGGAAACAATAGAGGATCCATTATTTTCTTAGAAATATCTCCTGAGTTTGATTGCAAATGTAAAAAAAAACTTTAGTTTTGTAAATAGTGTTTGGTAAATGATAACTTGATAAGTGATGAACTAATTTTAATTTGTAAAATAGGTACATAAGTATGTATAATAATATGCGACGTAATGGACAAAGTTCGTCTCTTCTTAGCTACTTGTTATGTAGGTATAAGTATCAAGTACCTATTATGATAACGATTTTTATTGTTTTCAAACCAATATTTTTCTTAAATCTCTTTCTTACCCGGATACTAACTAACCCAATAAATTGTTCTTACCTCTCTTTTATTATTACCCGGATACCAACCCAATAAATTGTTTAATACTAGTAAGGTAAGTACTTAAGCATTTATTTCAGTAGGTATTGACAGTATTTGCTAATTAACAACCATATCATAACATGGCGTATCCGTCCTCCATAACCAACAACTTTTTGACCAATTACATTGACGAGACAATCATCTCGACCAGAAACAAAATAAACGCGTTCCAAATTCGAACGCTGGAATCCGCGCAAAAACAAAACGCGCGAGAGCATCGACAATTAAACGTGTGTAATTAAATGCGGGCGGGGCTTCGCGTTAATGAGGGGCGCTCAGAGGCGGCAGCGGCCGTAATCAACATTAAAGATTGGCGGGAGATGCAGCGCCCCGCGCCCGCTCCCCTCATTACTTATACAAAATACTTAAGACGCGCGTCGTCCCGCTCTCCGCGCGCTAATAGCTCGCGCCCACTCGCTATCGCCGTCCCGCTTCGGCCGGCGAGCGTAATTAAGCGCTCGCATCGCCTCGACTCGCTCGCGGCCCCGCCCCCTGAGGGGCGCGGGGCGCGCGGTTCGGGCGGGGGGCTGCCGCGCCGGCCGCGCAGTGTGCCGGCGACCGTTGACTGTGCTGTGTCGCGTGCGCTGCGACCAACCGCACCCCGAAACGACAAACTCACACCAACAACACAACTTTAGTTCCTCATTAACAGTTACAGTGGGTGTTTTGGTGTAATAACGTAGTTACTTGTGTTTTGACTGACCGCACTCGAGTGTAACAAGTTCTAAGTTCTGGATACTGGACAAGTGATTAAAAGTGACTGCGTGCTATGCCGCAATTAACAGTTTAGCTGCGTTCTGCGGGCGATGCTCACAGGTTAATATTTACTTTTTAAGTTTTCTTATAGGAATCCGATTGCAGGGAGGATTTGTTTACCCAAAACAATCCATAATAGTCAAGTTGGAGAAAGTCGGAAAACTTCAAAAAAATATTGTCATCGTTTTCGGCCGAAACAAAATTTGGACCAGAAGTTCGTTAAGTTTTACCAAAGTGGTTTTTGTCGGGCCTACGTGAAAATTCGCAGGATTTTCTGAGTAAAGCCCTTATTAGAGTTTTCCCGGGTGTGTAACAACTGGCAATTTCTTAATAGTTACGGGAAAAGTACCGTCCTGATTAACTGGTAACTTTCTTAGCAATATTTTGTGTAAACAAAACAATAAATTAAAGTCATTTCGATGCATCGGACTTGTTTTTCGGGATGATATTCCTACTTTACATGTTAGTCAAAGTAATGTTATCGAGGAAAAAGCAGTTGAAATAAATCTGCGGACTTCTGTTAATCGCTAAGTTAAGAAAGTATTGAAAACAGTTACAAATCGGCTGTTTTTTTCAAAAACAGTTCTTAAATTCGCGACATTGTTCATTCTGAATCTCATTTATTCAAAATTTAAAAATTTAAAACCAACTTTCATTCAACAATCCTAATCGATAAACAACCGTTCTGGAAATAGTCGCAAATCTCTACTCAACTTTTTAAATATCGCAATTAAAAATTTAAAAGCCCTTTAACCCTTTTCTGCTAGCATTTGTATCCCGTCCCCGCTACAAAAGTTGCTAAAATTTCGTTCCCAGTTGAACTCTCCGTACCGTCGCGCGCAAATTTCATAAACGATGACTTTTTCAAAAAAAGATAAAAGTGGCATAATGTTGTTAAAATTACATTATTTTACAAACAGACAGACAGTTAGCTCCAAACAGTTAGTTTTGTTGATTTTATTCCACTTTCACACCAGACTGAATAACAGTGGATTTTAAAAACTATTCTGAAGTTTTGATTTTGCACGTCAATTTAAAGACTTTTATAATCCGATTTTCTAGTTGCAATCTTTGTTTTTTAATAAAATTATACTAACCTAGAAAATTTAAAATCGGTTTTTAAAACTATTTTGCTCTTATTTTTTATTGAAGATAGAGTTTGTTTTGTTTTTTAGGATTGTTTTTCATTGCCTTTGGTTCAAGGGTAAGAAATGCTGCAAATTCCTAACATGACAGGTCTTGTTATTCATCTAATGATGTGACCATTACGCCAATGACTCCCTTAAGGTAGGCAGTGTTACACTTTTGCTTGAGTACCTACATACAGTTAGCGGATAACAGTATTAGTTCCTATTGGTACCTACCTACTTATTTGAAATTCTCGATGTTCTGATCTGACCCATCTCATCTTTTATACATCTCAAATTCCACTAGAATAGTCCAATATTTTCCTAGCTACAGCATAGACTGAAGAGTTTTAGGACTATGATAGTTGAAAGAGCAAGCCAAAATCCCTATTACCTAAGCCTTTTTGTCTTCATACATTCATAAAGGCATTTAGTAGTAACAAATGTACCTACCTAAATTAACTAAATCATGTTTCAAAATATCGCCTGGCTTACAAAAAGAGATTGCTTTTATCTTTAAAAAAACCCAAAGAAATATCGTCTTTGACACCTTTTCTTATTTGATTTATAAAGATAAGAAAACTATCAAATTACACATTTGTTTATGTTACACATTTGTTTTTTTTTCAACTCGTTGTTTTTTACCGTACAACTGATGACTAACTTATCCCTCAGAACAAACAAAAAACGTTGACATTGTCAACAACGCAGAAACCGCGATCTATTGAAAATTGCGTATTACCGATTTGGCCTTAATTTCGATTAGTTGAAATCAATAAAAAGAACTTTTTAATCAAGAAGTTAATTTTCCTTTAAGAAATCCAAATTGAAATTGCCGTTATTCGCAACCCGTGACATTTGATAATCGCTATGTGAATACCGTGTAAAAGAATTAAGATCTTTAATTCTGATTCACAAAATGGGATTTTGTACCTACGTATTGAGATTTGTTTCTAATATTTACATACCTACTAATAGACACTAACTTTAATGTTATGAGGAGCTAAATTGCCCTCTTCGATTTGTTCCGTTGTTTTCCTGTACCTACTTTTAAGTAGGTAGGTATTGAAACGTGTGACTCTTCAAGATTTCTTCAGTGTGGTGTTATATCTAGGTAGTTATTATACAAATTATTCACTTAACGTGTCAAAATGACCTGGTACCTACGCAAGAGTAACTAACCTAACCTAACCTAACCATCCTATAATACCTACCTACTCTGTTTATGTCCAACCCCTAAAACGAAAAATCGCACTAAAACCTAGAAGTAATCGGTAATTGCTTTACTAAAAAATGACCTAAACAAATACCTATTCCAATTAAAACAAACTTCAATCAGCGCTCAAAAATTCAAAAAAAGAACCCTTCATGCGCCTGGTGCATTCCGGCGCAACGGGCGGCCATCTTGCGCCGAGATTTCCCGATACACATTCAGGATAGATCAATTTATCAAAGCGATCGATATCTATCGCAAATAGTATTTAATTTATTACTGGTATTATAATTGATTTGTGCGTAGGCGCGTAAGGTTGGTGCGAATTATACTGACAATGGCGCCACCAAAGACGTTATGGTAATGGGACCTTATAAGCATAACACTTACTTGAATAGAACTCCTTTTCGATTCAGGAGTCTTAGTACATTTGATTGTGGGGCTGATGTTTTTGTAAACAAGAAAGTAGCACATTTTATTGACCAACAAAATAAAAATTGCTCAAGCTGGTAACCATAAAAGATGCCGCATTTTTCTGTTCAATAAGACCTTGATATTTTGGAAAAAAGAGGGTTGCGAACTTTAATTAAAAACCTTCCTAATTGCATAGGTGCTTAACTGTGTAAAAAAATACTCGCTTCCCTGTAATAATTGCAGCAGCCATTAGGTACCATTATGCCACGTATTCCGCGCTCCTTTTCTTATTTATAATGACTAGTAATTAAAATGTCAATGTACATATAAATACGTATGAGAGATGCATATGTCATTATGGGTACATACGGCATGGCAATAATGCAGGCCTATAATTATTTACAAGTAGCACCTATATGCAAATATTGTAACAAATTAATGCAAAATTTATACTTGCATTAATCTCCAAGTCCGATGTAATATGCAGATAAAATAAATAACATTAATAGCCAAAGATTTAAGAAATACCTTTAATAATTTACAATAGGTTTAAAGGGGAGCTGTTGCATAACTACATTTTTTGACGATTTAATGATAAATTATGCATCCTCCTTTCTCTATCTTAGCCTACTTAATTGAGAACCACACTTTACTTTTATCGGTGAACCACAGACCTTATTGCCTTTTTATGTTGAAATACTTAATGTTATGTGAATTAACAACAAAATAATGATGACTCGAGACAAAAGTTGTAAAACAGCGTAGGAGCAAGAAGAACATAAAAAAATTACTCTCAAGACATTATAAAATACTATTGAAATAGCTCTCATACTATATATATTTGTTACATTATTTTCTGTATTTACCTTCAATAAACACGTGACTTCGGGAACCTCACTACCTTAAACAATGAAAAAAGCGGATATTTATTTATTTATTCAATGTTACTATTGCCCGATACATGTCTGTCTCTTCGACTAATCTCGAAAAATTCAACCCGAATTCGATAACATTTAATAATTTTGAACGACCTTCGAGCAGAACGTTTTTGTCGGGATTAATTAAATAGAATACGCGTGTAAAGCTAGTAAATCGAAATAAAAAATTAAATTGTAAGTATATGTATTATTTGCTACACGAAAAATAATGTCACGTAGGTAGGCATTCTATGTATAATTCACGATCTCGAAGTGTGATTTGAAACCAAACAGTCGTCGAGACGAGTATTAGCAATTTTAATGTGTTCAAAACACTGTGGTAATAAGCTGTAGGTTTATCTCGTTATAAAATCAAGCTGGAATTGTCTATGACTCCAAGGGAATTTCTGCGTAGAGTAGTATACATTGAATATCGAATCGAGTGTTAGTTCCGGGTTACAGTGGATAAAAAGGCATTTTAGTTTTTTTTTATTTGTAGTTTATCTTCAGGTCATACTGCATAAATAATTTCACAAGTAATCAGCAAAATAGCTTACAGTTTCAAAAAGTTACTCGTTAATAAACAAATTTTAAAAACCGGATACTTGATCCCGTTTTTAAAACCAGCGGAAGGGAAGGGTTAAAAAATAAATTAATGAATAGGTATTCAAGTTTTTAATTTTTTTAATATCAAATCAGATATAAGTCACCAAGTTGGTAGGTAGGTAGGTACTTACTTAATTTATGAATGCAATATCCAAATAAAGCAAGTATTATTTCGTGGCGTGGTGTTAAGTGTGTTCTCGACTATGAATAGAACCACCCTGTCACATTCCGTGGGTGTTGCAGGCGAAACTGAGGGATTTATTAGGACGGGCAGCAGTATCTACCCATGTAGCTATTATGACATCATTCTCAAATTACCATTTAGCCAAACGTAATAATTATGGCATCCTACGACTCCTACGAGTACTACCTAGAATTAGGTAAAAAAAAGTTATAAATGGCAGAATATTTCCATCACGTATTCGTACGGCAGAATATTTCAGGTAGGTATACAAATTGCAGGTACGTATATCTTAAAATATGTGTCGTAGTTTTCTGTAAAACAATAACAAATTATGTCCAACGTAAATGTGTACCAAGCTATTCA